>OZ025303.1:232139447-232587778 GCA_964019185.1 Maratus speculifer
CGCCGAAAACCGGAAGTCGAAAAAAATTTCGATTACAATACTTTCTTCTATTGAAGATAGAAGAAAGTAAAAAGAAATAACTTTTATATATATTTAAACTTGCGTGCAACAATTGAAAAAAAAACTTTAAAAAAATGGACTGATCATATTAAAGAAAAATTATTTTAATTAAAATAATAATCTTTTCTAAAATTTTATGATTTGTTGTGTGACAAGCGTTATTCAGCTATAAGTACACAATATTTGAACACTCTGACTTATATAGTTTTTGTAAATGGACTCTGTGACAGACAGACAGCGGACAGAGACGAATAGGGTTTCGTGAGATGAACGAAACCCTAAAAATGAACTTGTGAACCAAAAAGTGAACACCAGTTTTAGAAATTTCAATTTACACTTTCTTTGATATTGATCATTCTAGAGACAAAAGGTGCCCATACGAGACACCTTTAGTAATTTAATTGTTTCTTTACAGTTTAATTATTCCTTTAATTTTTAATAGTTCTTTTAAAAGCTTCCGACAATAAATCCCAGTATAGTATTAGCATAACCTTTAAACTCTATTTCGGGAAAATTTTATGTTTTGTAATGTAAATCGTAAGCTTTGATATCCGAGAAAAAATGAACCAGGGAACCAAACAATGGATAACTGTATCAGAAATTTCAATTTACACGTTCTTTTATATCGATCATTTTAGTTATATAGGGTGTCAATATTGAACACCTCTAGTAAGTTTAATTGTTCCTTTAAAGTTTAATTGTTCCTATAAGACTTTTAACAATAAATCCTTGGAAGAAATTAGCATAACTTTAAACTCTATTTCGAAAAAAAAATTATGTTTAGCAGTAATTTAAATAGCAAGCTTTAATATCCCAAAAAAATGAACCTGTGGACCAAAAAGTGAATATGACTGTTAGAAATTTCAAGTTAGACTTTCTTTGATACTGATCATTCTAACAATATAGGGTACAAATTGGTCAAATTTAGTAAGTTTAATTTTTCCTGTAAAGTTTAATTATCCCTTTAATTTTTAAATTTCTTTTAAAGTTTAATTGTTTTTTTAACGATTTTCGAAAATAAATTCCAAAATCGTATTAACATAACTTTAAACTCTATTTCGAAAAAAAAAATTATGTTTCGTTATTAAAATAGCAAGCTTTAATATCCCCCCAAGAAAATGAATCTGTGAACCAAAAAGTGAATATCACAGTTAGAAATTTCAAGTTAGACTTTCTTTGATACTGTTTATTCTAGCAATATAGGGTGTTCATATTGGACACCTTTAGTAAGTTTAATTGTTTCTGTAAAGTTTAATTGTTCTTTTAAAGCTTAATTGTTCTTTTAACGATTTTTGAAAAATAAATTCCAATTAGCATAATTTAAACTCTATTTCTTTTTCTTTTTTTTCTTTTTTTTTTTTTTTTTTTTTTTTTTTTGTACTGTAAATAGTAAGTTTTGATATCCCAGAAAAAAAGGAACCGGTGAACCAAAAAAAAGCTAGTGTCAGAAATTTCAATTTGCACCTTCTTTTATATTGATCATTTTTGCAATATAAGGCATCCTTTGGATACCTTTAGTAAGTTTAATTGTTCCTTTAAAGTTCATTGTTCATTCAATTTGCAATCGCTCCTTTAAAGGCTTTTAACAATAAATCCCAGGATGAAATTAGCATAAATTTAAACTCTATTTCGAGAAATTTTTATGCTTTGTAATGTAAATTAGCAAGCTTTGATATCCAAGAGAAAAAATGAACTTGTGAACCAAAAAAGTGAATACCAGTTTTAGAAATTTCAATTTACACTTTATTTGACATTATGATCATTCTAGCAACAGAAGGTGCCCATATGTGACACCTTTAGTAATTTAATTGTTTCTTTACAGTTTAATTATTCCTTTAATGTTTAATTGTTCTTTTAAATGTTTTCGACAACAAATCCTAGTATAGTATTAGCATAACTTTTAACTCTATTTCGGGAAAATTTTATATTTATTCACCGCTATATCCGTTCACCAATAAAATGTCTACGTAAATGTACAGGGTGCATAGAAAAATCCCTTTAACCTGAACAGAGCAAACAGAGAGTACTGCAGCTATGCAAGTGATGTTACAGTACAGAAAAGCAATTACGTCCAACATACTGAAAACGAGAACACAGCTCTTGGTGGCGAATTTCGACAGCCATTGCAAATCGAAAACGAAAAGAGATAGAGTGAAATTTCCAAATAGAGTGTTGTGGAGCATCAATTAATTAGTACAAAACGACATTTGTTTCACATGAATAAAGAAAATCGTTACCTGTATATCCAACAGAAAGAGTCACAGATGGACAGACAAGCATTTGGTTAAAATAGGTTTTGGGAATGTCAAACCCATAAAACATGTAAATCCGTCGAAATCCGGAATTCAAATTTTTACTCGAGTCCATTACTTTCTTCTTGTGCAGATAGAAGAAGAAAGTAATAAAAGATATTTTTTAAAAGAAAATTGTATACTATCATTTAATTATTATACCTCCATCAAAATGTATTTAAAAACCTTTTCCACAACTGTATTTCTTTCTAGAAATAGTTAAAAGGATATACGCATATATATACACACACACACACATATATATATATATATAAATATAGTTTGGTTTGGTTTATTTTTGTCGTCCGATTATCTACACTAATGGGATATAGGACCAGGGGGGGAGTGCCCTTCGTGGGGGTCTTTCTAAGGGAACCTAACCCGTATTTACTCAAGGTTCGAAGAAAACCACGAAAACTCCGAACGGTTAGGCCGACAGCCGCGATTGGGGTCGAACCCAGCACCTGCCGTCTACCAGTTGAGAGGTCCGAACCTCTCGGCCACTGGTGGGGCTATATATATATAGAAACATTAGATAATACTACAAATCAACATCAATTACTGTAAATATTTATTAATGCCAAATTATAACATACAGAGGAGTTGTGAGAATTAGAAATAAAATTGGAAATGTGGTATTTAGCTCGTTATCAAGGGCAATACTAAATAGCCACATTAATTGCGATTAATTTATGAGTGGAAATCAGGATAGACCTAAAAGTAATTGCCACATTGCCCGATTAATCGGAAATGAGAACTCATTTCAGAGAAAAATATAAGAAAAATGACAAGACCATAATAGAATTATCATTATAATAATTGCAATAGAAAAAATATTTCAAAGAAAAAATATTAGAAAAATAATTAAACTGTAATTGAATATTGATAAAGATAACTTACAATTGTCAATCGCAACCAAAATTTCCATTGAGAACAGGAAAAAAAAATAATAATATAATTGAATTAACATTGATTAAATTAAATTGAAAATCATGTCAAATGGAAATAATTAGACAAATTAAATTATATAATAGGTTAACTTACAAATAACAATTTGGACCATGTGATAGCAAAACAATTTTGCATTTAGTCACATTAGACAGTTAATGTGCAAGTTAAAGTAGTAAAATTGTTTTTATTAATATCAGATATTTAAAAAACTATTATCAAAAATAATTAATTACAAAACATAAGTAGACAAAAAAATTTTTTAACATAATAAAAATAGTTAATCTATTTAATACTAATTACAAGTTTTAAATTATAATTATAGAATTATTTGAATCGAATGATATCGATAAATTTCTACATGTGAGATAGACAAATGCAGATTAACTGCTAAAGCATTAGTGTCGCCATCTATATTTGCTAAAAACAATTAAATAATGCAAAAATTATTTAACTATAAAAACAAAACCTTAACAGTTAATATTTATATTTAATACAGGGTTGGAAAAAACATTTCGTTTTATTTAAAAAAACATAAAACGGTATTTTTTATTTGTTTAAACTAGGGTTATTTTTTTTGGGGGGGGGGGACAAACCGAATATCTATTTGTAAGCAACCAAACTACAGTTGATTAAGTTGATAATAGAAGGAAAAAAAATGTTTTTATTTAAACAGTTATCCCTTTACATAAATAATAGACCAAGTCCCACTGTATAAAAATAGAAGTCGGAAATTAGAGAGACAAAAAAATATATAAAAATAAGAAATATCTTTAGTAATTTTCAAAAGATTAAAAAAAAAACAAAAAAAAAACAGAGGATGTAATAATAATATTCATATAATCTATTGTAATCTATTGTTATTATATTTGTAAACAACCTATAAACACATGATTAAGTAGATATTATAATAAATATAATAACAATAAAAATTATTTTAAGTGAACAGTTATTCCTATACATATAAGATTGATCAAGGCCCCCTGTATAAAATTAGAAGTCTGAATTTATTCAGAAAAAAAAAATAAAATAAAGTAAAATAAAAATAAGAAATAACTTTAGTAATTGTCGAGAATTAAAAAAATAACTAGAGGATGTTATGAAAATATACCTATGGTTTAAACCATAATTAAAACCAACTTACATAAGCCGTGCCAACCCTTATTTAAAGCAAAAAGTGGTAAATTATAATTTATTATATTATTATATAATATACCACCAAAGTATAGCTTATTTTTATAACTAAAATAAGAATTTAAAATGTTGTAAAAGTAATAAAATATTATATTAAATAAACAACCACAGATTAGCCTCAAATTACATTACATATTAAATCCAGAGGAATAAACAAGGAATACTATAATAATACATTACCATATATAATAAATTAACACTACATTATTGTTGCACTGCACCATTTTCCTACCGCCATCACCGTTTTTTTCCTTTAATATAAATATTAACATAAGCGCATATATTTTCCAGCAGCACCGCCCTTCCTCCTTAATCTAACATCTACCCACTCATCCGACCTATTAATTTATTTTTTAACACATTTTATAGTTTTTTATTTATTTATTTTGTTTGGTGTATTTTTTATATTTTTTATGTTTTTATTGATATATTTTTTATGAGCAATATGTTAAAAGTAACTCACAATAAACATCCTACTGCAAATGATAAATAATAAAAGAATTAATTGTGTATTAAAGAGTAAATGAATTTCTTAGGAAATCCATGATTTATCGCATCATATATTAATTGTTTAATGTTGTTGTTAATAAGATGAGGGGAACATAAACTTTTGATTCTGAACAAGTTATTAAGGAGTACATTTCGATAAACAGAATTATGAAGGCAGGATTTAAAATGAGTAAAAGTATTAACTTTAAATTTAAAATCTTTACGTTTATCATATAGATCAGTTATTAATTTGTTATCCACTAATGTAATTTTTAAATCCAAAAAGTTTATACTATTGTTTGATAAAAGGTTTTCCGTAAGTTCCAGATTAGTGGGATAAATTATGGGAAAGGAAGTACTAACACTATTAGTGATGTCAATTAAAATGATGTCATCAATGTATCGAAACATAAAAAGATGTTCATTACAATAACTGCGTTCATAGTAATTTAAGAATAAATCGGACAAAATACTTGACGAAGAGCCCCCTTGAGGAATGCCTACTTTTTGTATATATATAGTATTATCTTGTAAAATAAAGCTATTGTTTATAATGAAATTAGTTAATGTGCGAAAATAAGCCTCATCCATATAATTAGGAAGAGTTAACTGATTTTTAAATTCTTTGAATAGTTTATTAATGATATTATGAAGGTCAACGAGATTGATATTATTAAAAATCTATATATTTAAAACACCTGGCTGTTTTTTTGGTCATCAGCCCTGAGCCTTCTACTGGCCCGATTTTGATAATTATTTTTTTAAATGAAAGCAGTTTTTGTGTAGATGTGCCCATTCTGGCTAATTTTTAATTTATTTCAATTTTTATATTTTATTTTTAATTTTAAAAGCTTTTTCATGACATTTCTTCAAAACAGTGGCAACAGGTTAAGCTGTTCACAAAATTTATTTTGTTTCATTATTTTCCACCAATCAGCAGCTTGATCTCATCGGTGAATGTATAATCGCATTTCAAACAAACAAACAAACAAAAAAGAATAAATAAAGGTTTTCGTTAAATTTAATCATAATAAAATGATTGCACATAATTATCCCCTGCAATACACAGATTATTTACTGAATAATATTATTAAGTATTATGTAAGTAAAATAACAGCAGATAAACTTTAATAAAATATAATATCTAAAGTGAAATTTTGTCGATGGAGAAAATGTCGTCATACAGAAACCAGATAAATTTATTCCATGAATATAATATACATTGTTATAGCTATGTCAGTGATGATGTCATATTCACTGACTTTAATTCCTGCATCTAAATAAAGTGAACTTCTATTAATTTAAAGGTCCGTGATGTGCACAAATGAAAATATTTCTATAAACTGCGCCATTTCTATTTGATTACAATGAATATTTTATGAAACTAAAGAATTCTTAAATAACTGCATAAATCACGCTTTTATTCAAGAAAAGATGAGTATTTCTGAAGGTGTAAATGATGTCGTATTAGAAAAAAAAGAATAAAACCTGTGATATGCCGGTATTATTGTGTTTCTATCTTATCTTACATAATATAAAAAAATTAAAATCATTTCATTGTATTAAGTTATTATTTTTTTAAAATCTGCATTTCAGCAACAAATACAAAAAAAAATTATTCTTTTTTAATAACAGAGATATCGTTTTTTTTCGTTGCCATAACAATAAAATTAATTTGTACAAGTTCATGAAGGATACAAACCAATAAATAAATTAAATTTATTGCAAGTGCTGTAAATGTGTAGTGGATTGGTTAGGCAGTTTAGTAAGTCCCTGTTTAGTACACCGAACCGGGGGTTCCCGGGTCACAAAGTAAAGGTTAAAAACTTTTTTAAAATTTAAAATTGGAAAGTTTAATAATTTTTTTCTGTATAATAATCTTTTTAAACTGCCAACTAATTCCAAATAGCAATTTTATACGAAACATATTATTTATGTAATCATATACAGCTTTAACAATTATCGGTACTTCCGTATTAGCAGGGCCGTACCTAAGGGGGCGCTATGGGCGGCTCAGCCCTCCCCTAAAATATTTTGACCCCCCCCCCCCTCTGGAAAAGATTCCAACGTCACTCAATGAATTTCTGTTCCGAAAATTCAAATGAAATATTGTTTAAAAATCTAATTTAGTTTTGAAACCTTTTCACAGTTTTGCAGAGTTACTAAATTGTATCTAAAATAACTGTTTCAACACTCCCTCATCCTATTTGTACATATGAAGCTAATATGATGAGCTATTTTGCACCAGTTATACACTCAAAACTTTCATCATCATATACTTTTCTAGGCATAAAATGGAGTTATTTTAACAGTTTAATAAGAAACAGAGTACCTATAATGTGAATATGCACTAATTTATCTTTCTGCGTCAGAGAGAGAGAGAGAAAAAAAAACTATGAGTCCCCCAACATTCTCTTGAGTCCTCCCTATTATTCACTACGGCCCTGCGTATTAGACGCATGATAGCAGTTATTAGCCAAAGATTTCGCCAAAGAATGAAATTGCATTCTCAGTTTTTAAAAACAACTAAGAAAATATGACACCCAGATATTCTTTAAAATACATTTTTGTAAAGGTTAATTGATGTAACTTTTGTAAAGTAAGTTTACAACGAACTAAAAGTCACTAAATTCATAGATAAAAACGAAATAAAACCAACAACATTCACCGGGTTTTATAGCCGACGATATATTGACATAACAGGTTTTTAATTACTATTTTTTTTTTTTTTCAGTTGCTATGAAAACATGACAACTAAAATATACAGTGATCTGTTATTTTCCATGGAGAAAAGAGATAGATGGAGGTGCAGTGTGCGATTAAAACAGCTTGATGGGCGTTATTATGGGCCAAGTTAAGTATCTCATTCGGCCGAAACAAAACAATCATATGGAACGGAGACCAAATTTTTTAACATCATTTTTTCTCTAAATCTGAATATATTTTAGCATTATAAAATAGCATTTCATTGTATTATGAATTAAAACTGCATCGCTAAAAGTTTTTCCTTTTTGTGAAAGCACACCGTTGTGCTTGATGCAATGCAGCGAATTTTAGGGTTAAATTTTTGGCGTCACCTCCAGCCACTAAACTGCGTCTCTATTTTTTTTTATTTATTTTTTTTTCTTTTTTACTCTTTGGCTATTTTTCCTCTCTTTCCCACATAAATAAGATACTCAAGTTGCCACTATTAGAGAAATTGAACCAAAAACTACAAAAAAATTAATATCTCAAAAACAAATTGAGATACAGTTTTCTAACAAACGGCATTTAAAAGTGCATTTTTTTCTCTAAACGATGGTATAAAGATTGAAAACGTGCAATGTCTAGAAGTTTAAAAATTTACAATAGCGAAAATTGCAAAACCGAAGTTTCATCGGAAAGTGTTGCCATTCAAAACATGACGTATGCGTTACGCACAGATACGTTGGGCCTTTATTATATAGATTGTACAGTTATCAAGCGATATTTAAACGGAGAAAAAATAAACTATGCAGTTATTTTTGAATTAGTCTTCCGGGGTATAATATTAACTTTCTAAATAATTTGGCATTTAAATAATATTTAAGGATTAGAAACGGCAAAAAGATTACTAGCTGAAGTTAAGTCCAACATAATACTTTATGAGTTGCTTTCCTTATTTTTTGTTATTTTTAGAAGTTTGTGTATTTTCATCATGAAAAGCTATGTTATCCCTATTTTAAGAGGAGGCAATTGTTTACTTCGCTCAGTATTTTACTGTCTATATAAGATTAATACATATCATACCTAATATATATTCTTTTCCATCGAGTTTCGACGGATGCAGCTAGTATCTTTAAAATCATAAGTTCTTATGTCTTTAACACTTTTAAGTTCTTTAATTATGCTTACCAGTTGATAACTGTTTATGATACAATGTGTATTATCTTTTGCTATAGTAAGTTTATATATCTGATTTAAAATATCTAATAAAATATTGTTGGCATAATTGTTATAAGTATTACATCCTATTGTAAAAGTTCTAAATTTGATGGGATTCTTATGAAACTTAGGAATTAGCACTAAATAAGGATAATTAAAGTTAGTAGGTGTAAAATTTAAGAGTTTATAAAAACTATTAATTTTACGATTATTTACAATAGTATCATCATTAGTTTTATCGAAAGAATTATTAGAGGATATAGATAATGTTAAAAGATTGTGATAATAAGATTTACAAATAATAGCATAGTTATTTGGGGATTTTCTATATAAGTAATTACAAAATTCTGTTGCAGTTTATTAATTTGTTGGAAAATGTGACGAGTATTCACTTTATATATATGTATATATTAATATTATTTTACCACGTTTTTTGCAAAGTTACATGAATGCACAGTAAACTGGCATTTCGAGTCGAATTTTCCATAAATTATATATTAGAATTAAACTCAGAGGATTAATGTTAAATGAAAATAGCTAATAACTGAATAATGAAGTGTCTAAATATTATTTTTATCTATACGATACCAGTTAAATAAATTAACATTAATATAATACAAACACGGCGAAATGTAATTTCCGACGCTCCGATTTCCATATAAAGATTATTTAATAAATTAACTGAATCTTAAATATTATATCGCTTCGCAAATGACTGTTATATTGTTGTCAAAATTCTATTTAGCCTAATATTGGATACTGCACATTTTCTAATGAATTCTAAATTAAACATTGATTTTCAAAAGCAAAATGTCTGTACTATTTTAACTATGAATGCAGATTTAGAGGTATATTTCTTGTATACAAATAAATAATAATATTAATACGACAAATGAAATGATAATATATATGAAAATTATTTATATTTGTTCTTGAAATAGGACTATTGCTGAAATTGTTAGATATACATCATAACAGTTTCTTTTTTAAAGAAAATAGTATGGTATTGTTTTACTATTAAACCTCATTGAAAATGTATTTACAAACTTTTTAAACAACTGTATTTATTTCTAGAAATAATTAGAATGATATACGTATATATATAAGGTATCCTGGGGTAATAACGCCACCATAAGGTCCTACCAATTTTCAAGTTTTAGATTGTATTTTTCAAACAAATGTAATATTGCATACAGCAATTCATTAACTATCTGTATAAAAAAATAATTTAACAGATATGCATTCATAAAATGTAGTGGCGTGATTTCTTGACCTATGCTATTTGGCTATTTGTTATTACTCACTTATGTGAGTAATAACGCCACGCGAAAAAAAGAAAACTATAAATTAAGATGGAATAATGCCATGTAGATTACCCAATTCTAAAATAACAAACTCTACAGCCCTAGAAATGGACAAAATGCATTTTAAGCGATAGAAACTGTTCAATTTTTTGTATAAGTGTAAGAAAAAGAAATGGGGGGGGGGGGAGAGGATCAAAAGAATATCAAACCTTGAACTTCTTTAGGCTTAAATAGAATTATTAGAAACATTGCACTTTTTAACTAAGTTTTTATAAATCAGCATTTATGTTTCCTTGCAGATATTCTATGCAAAAGGAAATATTAAATTTTTTGTGAAAGTGTAAGAAAAAGGAGGGAGAGGGAGCTTCAACAGAATATAACATCCTGAGCTTACCTTTTCTTAGAATGTCCAGCTTAAATATAATTATAAGAAACATTTTACGGTTTAAACAATTTTAAATGTAATATTTTTATTATGTGAAATTTTATAACAACTACAGTTATGTGTAATAAATATTTTTGTTAGCAATGTTATAGAAGTCTTGTAAATACTTTTTAACCGGTAAATTCCACACTAATGCGATTCGGGCAAACCTAACGTTAAAATGTCGGCGTTATATAAAAATGCTTTAATGTTTTTTTGTATTTTTAATTGATTGGATAAGATTTTTGATAAAAATTATTATTTGTGTGAGATCCCTTATTAAATCTCATACATGATTTATGTGGTTATAAATATTATCTCTATATTAGCAACATAATCAACCTTTAACTGCTGTTAACAATCTCAATAGACGTTTTTTTTTTCAAATCTTAGATCTTAATTTGTATTTTCGTGTTAAGCTATAGCTACAACTGAAATTCGATTTCGTTTGGAGTCCTCGTAGTATTGTTAGAAATATTGGAGTAGATTAAATTTACTTGAATTAATCTTATACAAAAAGTTAAGTACAGAAAAAGTACTCTGTGAGTTTTAATCATTGATCGCCTTTTAAACTTTAACAAATGTTACCGGTCTCATAGACCATTGCTTTTTTACATTTTAATAGTTTAACTTGTAATTTTCATTTTAATTACAAATACTATCGATATTTATTGTTTCATTTAGAGTTTTAGTGCTATCACCAGAGACTTTTAAATAAGTGAATGTTAAATGTAATAGTTTTTTACAAAAAATTTAGTACAAAAACACCCCCTATGATTTATTTACACCTTTTATTCATCTTTCAATCTAGCGGTCTCACAGATAGCTTCACACTAGTTACGTTACAATTTCTGGCACATCAGTTAAATTTTAAATTTACAAAAATTGTTTAAACAAAACGCTGAGAGAGCGAACATTTAAAATTTAGAATTCAATCCAGCAGTCAAGTTGGAATTTTATAGAAACCTGATTTTTAAAATGTTGGAATTGGAGTATCGAAAACATTTTGATGTCATTTTATTTATAAGTTTTTAAAATTGTTTTTACATTAGAATTAAAAAAAAAAAACAGAGAAAAAAAGATTAGTTTTGGGTGTCGACCCCCTTTAATCTAACCATTTCAACAATGACAATAATACTGTCTCATACATAAAGTAAAGAAAAAAAAAACCCTTCGGATGTAGTTTCGCCCCTGTAAGAAATCAACCGTGGTAATAACGCCATTCCTTTTAATTATTACCCCGGTATACTTATTGCACAGTACATTTTAAACTATAAATTATCTCGCGAAATATCCAAAATTTTCTGCAACATTTTGAAAGTACATGAAATGCACTACAAATTTATGTAATAAACAAAGTGTTTCCTGATAAATATATAGTCTTCACATCAAATAACTTATCTCGCAAATTTTAGATCAAGCGTTAATTTTAGTTCCTTCTAAAAGCGATAAGGCCTATAAATGGAACAAATTAATTTAAAATTGTTGTTTTTTGTTTATTTAACTCAGAGATCTTCTGAATAAAGCTCATAGGTGTCATTTACAGAATTATTATTAAATTATGCGTACTGTTAGCACTTGGCATTATTACACCAAAACACCTTATATCTTAATTCATGGGCTTTAATCGAAGAAAAATAATTTCAAATATATTTCAAAATCTAAAAGAGGGAATTTAAACACTATTCACTCACTTTCTTAGCGAAAAATTTATTAGTTGATATTTTATTTTGGTACTAAGAAATTATAAGTTCTACTATCTTAAAAAAAGGCCATTTTTTTAAATCCAGGATGTATCTACCTATCCATGCCCTCCTTCCCCCTAACATAAAATTCTTAGTTCCTCTTTTATGTTAAGCTAAAATAAAAAATTAAATTTCACTAACAAGGAAGGTCTCCATTGGGGGCATACTCAGAATTTTTTGAAAAAAATACGAATTAAACTACTCATGTAGGTAATAAAGGATCAGTGAAAATTATCGGCGGAATTACATTATTAGATATGTAAAAAAATAAAATAGTTTGGAATAATTGGCGTGAAAAGCTGAAAGCGACGCGGGATTTGGCGAACAGTGCATTTCCCCGCCAAAAGCAGACGATTTTAACGAATCTAAAAATTGATTTTAATTGACTTCACTGTTAAAAATCTGCAGCATTTACTGCAACGTCACTCCACTACTTTTATAGAATGTCTCTCTTCTGACCAATGAGAATGCTCCATAGCACGGAGAATTGACCGTGCCATACACTGTTAAAAATCTGCTGCATTTTGTTGCAACGCACTCCACCGCTTGTATATAATATCTCTATTCCGACCAATGAGAAAGCTCCATTTCACGGCCAAGTAACCATTTTCTGTACAAGCAAGGGAGCGCGCTGCAACAAAATGCCGCAGATTTTTAACAGTGTATTTTTCAATTTGGAACAATTTTAATCAATTTAAATTGTGTTTTAAATGATAAAATATATTAATTTCATTTTGTTATAAGTACATATAAACGTATATGACAAAATTACACTTAAAGTAAAGTAAAAATGCAAAACTAAAATTACTTAAACTAAACTTATTTAAATAAATTGAACATAGAAAGTTTTTTCTTTAAAAAGTATTCGAAGCGTAAAAGCGTATTTTTCAAAATTTCTTTTTTCGCCAACCGGAGATAAATCGCCAAATAAACGAAATTTTTATTATTTTTTTACGGACGTTATAAGGAGGTTCCGCCGAAATTTTTTTTATAAACATATATAACTATAAGAGAAGAACATTCAGCAATTTTTTCAGATTTTTCTGAGTATGCCCGTATGGAGACCTTCCTTGTAAGTTACAATTTAAAATACAAGGAGGTATAGTGACTACTTCTGCCTTCTACTCACAACGAAAAATTCTTAGTTATTTTATGTTAAGTTACCCTAAAAGAATATTTACAACAGATTGTAATAAGCAATAATATTTATCAAGTTATATTTGAATCTAAAGTTGAATAAAAATTGGTACATTTGTTTTTAACTTAGATCTATTGCGGGAATCGGAAAAATTTCAGCAAAGCATCGAAACTTGTTGAACGATTTGTATCATATACTAATCAACATCAGTTTATATCAAAAAGAAACTAAAATTAATTTTTTTTAAATGCCTTGTATTGTTTCTTGAGATACGAGCGCCCACAAAATTTGTGTCACATATAGATTGACAGACAGAGTGATAAACGTTCAGACAAACATTTGGTTTTAACACGTTTATAGAATCTCTAAACCATAAAACGTGCAATTCCGTCGAAACACGGAATTGAAATTTTTACTCGAGTCCGATACTTTCCTCTTGTAAAAATAGAAGAAAGCAATAAAAGATTCTTAAAAAAAAAAAAAAAAAAAAAAAAAGTGTACTATTGTTTTATTATTGTATCCCCATCAAAATGTATTTATAAACTTTTTTTACCATTGTATTTAATTCTAGAAATAATTAAAATGATATATATTTTTATTTTAAAAATGTTTTCTTTCCACAGTATTTATAAAGTTTATGAATGCAGAGTAAAAAGGCATTGCGAGTCGAATATCCCATAAATTATACAATAGAATTAAACTCTGAGGATTAATATTCAAAGAAAATATTTAAAAACCAAACAATGAAATGGCTAAATGTTGATAAATATTCGATTACTGTTAAATAAAATTAACATCAACATAATACAAACACGGCGAAATGTAATTTCCAAACCTCCGACTTTGATGTGAAGTTTCTTCAACAAATTAATTCAGTCTTAAATATTATATATCTCCGCAAATGGCTGTAAAATGGTTAACATAATTCTACTTAGACTAATAGGATGATGCATATTTTCGAATAAATACCAAATTAAACATTGATTTTCTAAAGCAAAATGTATGTACTATTTTAAATCTGTATTCAGATTTAGAGATACATTTCCTACACGCAAATAAATGATAATAGTAAGACAAATCTAATGGGAATATATTAAAATTATTTATATTAGCTCTGGAAATAGGACTATTGTTGAAATTGCTAGATATACAAAATAACAGTTGTCAATGTTGGGTGATTTAAATAGCACATAAACAGTAATAATATTTATTAAGGTATATTTGAATATAGTTTTTTTTTATGAAAATTCGTGCATTTGTTTTAGAGATAGATCTCTGGCATGAATCGGGAAAAATTCAGCACAGCAGCGAAGCCTGTTGGGCGATTTGCATCGTATGCTAATCAGCATCAGTTTATATCTGGAACAAACTGAATATAAATTTTATTAAATGTCTTGCAATACTTCATTTCCCACAAAATTTGTGTCTCATATAGATTGACAGACAGAATCACAGTCGCACAGACAAATATTTGGTTAAAACATGTTTTTGAAATTTCAAACCACTAAAACATGTAAAATCCGTCGAATCATAGAATTCAATTTTTTACTTGAGTGGAATACTTTTTTCATGTAAAGACAGAAGAAAATAATAAAAGATTCTTTAAAAAATAATAATAATATAATATCGTTTTATTATTATATCTCCATCAAAATGTATTTATAAACTTTTTCCACAATTGTATTTTTTCTAGAAATAATTAAAATGATATATATATATATGTATATACACTATATGGCCATTCATTATTGGACACTTGCGATTTTAGACATTTTACTAAATATCTAGAAAAATACATGAGGAATCATCTCGAAACTCTTAGTGCATAAATACAATAGTATACGTCATACATCTCTGTGACGATTTTTTGCCGAAACTCCATAGGAAACCGTCAACAAATTAAAAAAGAATGAATATCTTTTAAATAACCCTGTCAAAACTAATGTAGCAAAAGCGCTCAAACTCTAGATTATGATTGAATGCCTTATTGTAATACACTGTGTTCATTTGTATGCAAATAGCATGCATACTCGCAGCGTAATTAAGGTTTTTATAAAAATGGTCCCAAATTTTTCTAAGTTTTTTCCTTATAATTTTCAGAGTTCTTAATATAAAATAATAATTTTTTTCAGAAAATACGACAAACAACATTGCACACAGTTTTGACAGGGTTATTCAAAAGATATTCATTCTTTTTTAATTTGTTGACGGTCCCCTATGGAGTTTTGTGAAAAAATCTTCTCTGAGATGTATGACTTATACTATTATATTTATGCACTAAGAGTTTCGAGATGATTCCTCATGTATTTCTCTAGATATTTAACAAAATGTCTAAAATCGCCATGTGTCCAATATCAATGGCCATATACTGTATATATATACAGAGTGATTCCAAATTTTTTTTACAATAAAAGAGGGATGATAATACACATCAAGACAAACAATATTAAATAGGAGACCAAGGGTCCAAAACGTTTTCCAAAGGAGATAGCCGCCATTAAAGTTTAGGGACCAAAATTTCAAATAAACATAAAAAACGGAAAAATCGGTCGATTGATTTGCGGTTTTCAATAAAATTATTCTTAATGTCGTTATTTTCTTAAAATTAAATTATAAAGATAAATTTTAAAAAATGCCGATAGAGGGCGCTTTAGACTTTGGAGCAACAAACAACTATTTTTTGCCGGTATTTTTTACATTTCATTAAATGTTTCCGTAAGCTTAGACTCAAATTTAAATTTTGAGCTCAAAATCTGAATAGTGGGGAGTGCTTAAGTAGCACAAACTGAACTGTGTTCAGAGGTTCAAATTTCAAATGATTATAAAAAACGAAAAAATTGGTTCATTGATTTGCGGTTTTCACTAAAACTATTCTTTATGTCGGTATTTTCATAAAAATAAATTATAAAGATAAATTTCAAAAAATGTCGATAGAGGGCGCTTTAGACTTTGGAGTAACGAAAAACTATTTTTTGCATCTCATTAAATGTTTTCGGAAGCTTAGACTTAAACTTAATTTTTGAGCTCAAAATCTGAATAGTAGGGAGTAGTTAAGTAGCACAAACTGAACTGTGTTTAAGGGGGGGGGGGGGTGTTCAAATTTAAAATGATTATAGAAAATGGAAAAATTTGTCGATTCGTTTGCGGTTTAAAATAAAACTATTCTTTAAGTCAGTATCTTCTTGAAAATAAATTTTAAAGATAAATTTCAAAATGTTCCATTAGAGGGCGCCTTAAACTTCAGAGTAACCAACAATTAATTTTAACCATTATTTTTTTTGTTCTAATTAAATTCTTGTAAAAACTTATTAAAAGTTTTCGGAAGCTTTAATTTAAACTTAAATTTTGAGCTCAAAATCTGAATAATTAGGAGTAGTTAAGTAGCGAAAATTGAAGTGTCTTCAGGAGTTGAAATTTAACACTCCCCCCTCCTCGAACACAATTCAATTTTTTGCTACTTAAACACTCCCAACGATTCAGAATTTGAGCCTAAAATTTATGTTTATGCATTTGAAAGCATTTAATGAGATTAAAAAAATAACAATTAAAAATAGTTGTACGCTACTCCAAAGTCGAAGGCGCCCTCTATCGGCATTTTGTGAAATTTATCTTTAACATTTATTTTCCTGAAAATGCTCATTTTAAAATTAGTTTTAGCGAAAACCGCAAGCAAATCGACAAATTATTCCGTTTTTTATAATCAATTGAAATTTGAACCCTCTGAACACAGTTCAGTTTGCCTACTTAACCACTCCCAACTATTCAGATTTTGAGCTCAAAATTTAAGTTTAAATCTAAGCTTACGAAAGCATTTAATAAGATGCAAAAAATAACGCCAAAAAAGAGTTGTTCTTTACTCCAAAATCTAAAGCGCCTTCTATCGGCATTTTTTGAAAATTATCTTTATAATTTATTTTTAAGAAAATACCGACATAAAGAATAGTTTTAGTGAAAACCGCAAATCAATAAACAAATTTTTCCGTTTTTTTATAATCATTTGAAATTTGAACTCTCTGAACACAGTTCAGTTTGTGCTACTTAACCACTCCCACTTTCAGCTTTTGAGCTCAAAATTTAAGTTTGAGTCTAAGCTTACGAAAACATTTAATGAGATGCAAAAAATACCGGCAAAAATAGTTGTTCGTTACTCCAAAGTCTAAAGCGCCCTCAATCGGCATTTTTTGAAATTTATCTTTATAATTTAATTTTAAGAAAATACCGACATTAAGAATAATTTTATTGAAAACCGCAAATCAATCGACCGATTTTTCCGTTTCTTATGTTTATTTGAAATTTTGGTCCCTAAACTTTAATGGCGGCGATCTCCTCTTTAAAATGTTTTGGACCCTTGGTCTCCTATTTAATATTGTTTGTCTTGATGTGTACTATCACCCCTCTTTTATTGTAAAAAAAATTTGGAATCACCCTGTATATATAGAACCATTAGATAATACTACAAATCAACATCAATTACTGTAAAAACTTGTTAATGCCAAATTATCTCATATATATATATATATATATATATATATATATATATAAATGCTATCTTTCTACAGTATTTATAAAGTTTTATGAATTCACAGTAAAAAGGCATCGCGAGCCGAATGTCCCATAATTTATATAATAGAATTTAACTCTGGGGGTTAATATTAAATGAAAATATCTAATAATCGAACAATGAAATGTCCAAACATTGTTGATAAATATTTGATTAGTGTTAAATAAATTAACATTAACATAATACAAACACGGCGAAATGTAATTTCCTATTTCGATAAGAAGTTTATTCAATAAATTAATTCAGTCTTAAATGTTATAAATCTCCTTAAATGGCTGTAACATGGTTGACAAGATTCTATATAAGCTAATATGTTGATGCAAATTTTCTAATGAATAGCAATTAAACATTGATTTTGTAAAGCAAAATTTATGCACTATTTTAATTATGAATACAGATTTAGAGATACATTTCTTATGTACAAGTAAATGATAATAATTGTAAAGCTAATCAAATGAGAATATATTAAAATTATTTATTAGTTCTTGAAATAGGAATATTGCTGAAACTGTTAGATATGCAGTATAACAATGCCACCTTTTGGGTGATTTACACCTGAACATAAACAGCATTATTATTTTTAAGATATATTTAAATCTGAACTTTGATGAAAATTCGTGCATTTGTTTTTGTGATGGATCTGTTGCGGGAATCCAGAAAAAAATCAGCACAGCAACGAAACTTGTTGGGCGATTTACATCATATGCTAATACACACTAATTATGATCAGGAATAAATTGAATATAAGTTTTGATTAAATGACTTGCATTATTTCATGAGAAACAGTGTCTACAAAGTTTGTATTACATACAGAGTCGCAGCCGTACAAACCAACATTTCGTTAAACCAAGTTTTTGGAATCTTTAACATCTAAAACGTGTAAATCTGTCGAAACCCGGAATTCAAATTTTTACTCGACTCCGATACGTTTTCACTTGTACAGATACAAGAAAGTAACAAAAAACGCTTTTTAAAAGAAAATAGTATACTATCGCTGCATCATTATACCTCCATCAAAATGCATTTATAAACTTTTCCACAATTGTATTTTTTCTAAAAATAATTAAAATTATATTAAATATTACCACACTATCTATAAAGTTTTACGAATGCTCAGTAAAAAAGGCGTAATATGTCTAATCCCTTAATTAATTACAGAACAGAATTAAACTCTTGAGTTTAATATTAAATGAAAACATCTTATAATCAAACAACGGAATGCATAAGTGTTGTTGTTGAATATTCGATTTCAAATAAATAAATTAAAATTAACATAACACAAACACGGCGAAATGTAATTTTCTACTCTCCAATTTCGACATGAAGTTTATTTAATGAATTAATTCATTCAGTCTTAAATATTGTATATCCACGAAAATTACTGTAACATGGTTGACAAGATTCTATTTAGACTAATATGATGACTCGCGTTTTCTAATGAATACCAAATTAAACATTGATTTTCGAAACGAATATGTATGCACTATTTTAAGTATGAATGCAGATTTAGAGATAAATTTCTTATATATAGATAATTGATGATAATAAATCAAAAATAAATATACTAAAATTATTTATATTAGTTCTTGAAATAAGACTATTGCAGAAATTGTTAGATACGCAGCATAACTGCATTATACCAGAACATAATTAGCGATAATATTTATCAAGGTATATTTCAGTCTGAAGTTTAATAAAAACTCATGCATCTCTTATTGAGATAGATCTAATGTGGGGATCGAGAAAAAAATCAGCACAGGAATGAAACCTGTTGGGAAATTTTCATCATAAACTAATCCGCACCAATTTATAAATGAAACAAACTTAATATAAATTTTATTAAATATCTTGCGAATAGGATGTCCATAAAATTCGCGTCACACACAGACTGGCAGACAGAGTCAGAAACTCACAGACAAACATTTGGTTAAAGCATGTTTTTCGGAATCTCAAACCCATAAAACGTGCAAATCCGTCAAAACCCGGAATTCAAATTTTTATTCGGGTGTAATACTTTCTTCTTGTAAAGATAGAAGATAGTAATAAAAGATTATTTTTTAAAGTAAATGTATACTATTTCTTTTACTATTTGACCACCATCAAAATGTATTTATAACCTTTTTTCCACGATTATATTTCGTTCTAGAAATAATTAAAATGTTATATATATTTGAAAAATGTTATCTTACCACAACATTTATAAAGTTTTACTAAACCACAGTAAAAATATATCGCAAGTCGAATTCCTCATAAATTATATAATGAAATTTAACTCGAGGATAATTATTAAATGAAAATATTTAATAATCGAACAATGAAATGTCTAAATATTATTGTTAAATATTTGATTCCAGTTATACAAATTAACATTAATATAATACAAACACGACGAAATGTAGCTTCCGACTCTTCGATTTCGATATGAAATTTATTCAATAAATTAATTCAGTCTTAAATATTATGTACCTCCGCAAATGGCTGTAACATGGTTGACAAGATTCTATTTAGACTAATATGAACATGCACGTTTTCTAATGAATTCTAAGTTAAAGATTGATTTTCTAAATCAAAATGTATGCACTACTTTAGCTTTGAAGGCAGTTTTAGAGGTATATTCAGGGATGAGAGTGCACCGACCCAAATGACTTATTACTACTATTTAATTTTAAAAGTATTCTTTGCTGTATTAAATCTCAGAAATTCTGTCATTAAACAATACGAGAAATACTGTTAAAATTTAGTGGTAGTGATCGATCATTTGGGTTGGAGCACTCTCATCCCTGTATATTTCTTCTATGCAAATAAATAATAATAAAAATAAAACAAAATAAACGAGAATATTATAAAATTATTTATATTTTATCATACTATAAAGTATAATCTTTAAAAATTCGGCTTCGGCACCGAGTCTAAGTCGGATTTTTGAAAATTCTGGATTTCTGAAGGAATATAAAAAATGTTTCAGATGGCGTCTTTATGCATAGTTTAATTCATCACCAAATAATAATTATGATAAACAAAAGAAAGTTAAAAAAATCTTGCTGAAATGATATTTTCTCTGTTGCAAATGACAATTTTTTAAAAAAGTAATAAACAGTAAAGTCATTTTTCTCCGAATTTTTTTTTTTTTTTAACCATTGAAAAATGGTTTTTTTTTTCGGTGGAGGAATGACAAAATGACGTGGTCACTTTTGAATTTAAATTAAATTCTTTATTTTTAGAAGAATTTTTATTTGAATAGGATATTAAAATGTTTAAAATCATTGTAATAAAGGAGAAAACTAACAAATTTAAAAATGGGTAGACGGAAATTAACAGATACGGAAAAAGCCGAAGCCAAAGAAATGAATGACCGTGAATGTCGCATTCAATGACATTAAACACAATACGCGTACTTAAACAATCATAAAGTGATTTTTATTTCGGCTTTTTATTAATGTTTTACTAATTTATTTGTTCTTTTGTTATTTAAAATAAAAATTTAGTCAACATGTATAAATTGCTTATTAGTTTGGCGATTCGTATCATTTGGCGAAATTGGTCGACGGGATAACTAAGTAGTACTGTATTTGGTTTGGCGCAAAAACGTCTTTCAATGCAGAAAACGAGAAAATCAAAAGATTATCGAATCGATGAAAACCAATTACGTGTTGAAAGGCGATCACGAAAAAGGAAGCAATTTAATGCCGAACCGATTAATTGTAAAACATCATGTCTCGAGGGCGACCAATCCACTAGCCATGGCGTTTTACAATCGGTCGGTTCTAACCAGGAAAATTTGAGTGCCAAGAGTGATTCTAACAAGCCGGAAAATGTTATAGCTATTACTCTTGATTTTCCACCACCTTAAAAGAAAACTAAAAAGTCCTTCCGGCAATGCCGGGAGGAAGAGGTAGCTTTCATATACTTACATATTTATTTATTTATTTTAAAGTAAGTTACATTGTTCAAAATACTAAGCTCAAATTAGTGGAAATAATCTTATAAAATTAGTGATTTTATAAGATTGAATACTACTTTTTGTCAAGACTGAATATTAATAGGAATTTTTAGAAATTAGTCATCTTTTATTCAACCTGGTTTTATTTTAAGCGATTTAGAGAGTCACCAAATTCTACGATATCATAAAGTGTATGCCATTTTAAAGCAACATGATAGATCGTTCAATTCAGAAAAATTTCAAAATGTCAGCCATAAGCAAAATTCAAAATGCTATAACTCAATCATTTTTTAAGATATAGACAAAATAAAAAGTGTTCTGGAATTGTTGTTTTAAGTTTTAACACGTAAAAGAAAGAAAAAATTCAACTTTTAATTTTTTCGCATTTAATTTTAAATTTAAAAATTTTTTAAAAATTTAAAATGGCCACCATTTTGAAACAAAATGGCGGATGATGCTGGCCAACGAACTTGGTCGAGACATTTGTATGTACTATGTACATACCAAGTTTCATTGAAATCGGTTCATAAATACGCGTGTTATCACGTGACAAAAATCAGATCGTTTCAAAATGTCAGCTATAAGAAAAATTCAAAGTGCTATAACTCAATCATTTTGTAAGATATAGACAAAATAAAAAGTGTTCTGGAATCGATGTTTTAAGTTCTAACACGCAAAAGAAAAATATTTTACAAATTTTGATTTTTTTTGCATTTAATTTTAAATTTTTAAATTTTTAAAAAATTTAAAATGGCGGATGATGCTGGCCAACAAACTCGGTCGAGACATTTGTATGTACTATGTACATACCAAGTTTCATTGAAATCGGTTCATAAATACGCGTATTATCACGTGACAAAAATCAGATCGTTTCAAAATGTCAGCCATAAGAAAAATTCAAAGTGCTATAACTCAATCATTTTTTAAGATATAGACAAAATAAAAAGTGTTCTGGAATCTTTGTTTTAAGTTCTAACATGTTAAAGAAAAATATTTTTCAATTTTTAATTTTTTCGCATTAAATTTTAAATTTTAAATTTTTTTAAAAATTTAAAATGGCCGCCATTTTGAAACAAACTGGCGGATGATGCTGACCAACGAACTCGGTCGAGACATTTGTATGTACTGTGTACATACCAAGTTTCATTCAAATCGGTTCATAAATACGTCAGTTATCGCATGACAAAAATCAGATATATATATATATATATATCTTTATATATAAAAATCTTCTGTGCGTGTGTATGTAATTGAACTCCTCCTAAACGACTGGACCGATTTTGATGAAATTTTGTGTGTACGTTCCAGTAGATTCGAGAATGGTTTAGATTCACATTTCGTCGAAATTGATTCAGTACTTTTTTAGTAATTAGGCAAAAACTAATAGTTAGTGATTCTTCGCTAATTAAAAGTGCTATATATATTAAAGAAAGTCAGGATTTCGTATTAATCATAGCACAAAAAAATCTACCGAACCAAAAATCTTGAAAATTTCGGTAAAAATACTTCTTATGACATCGACTGTCGCTAAGAAAGGACTTTCGAAAATTCCACCCCTAAGATGAGTAGAAAAAAGAACGAACTTTAAAAAAATTCCTTAAAAATCGGCTTTTGTAGTTATTTTTCAACTGATAACATATATTAGTGCATTTTTTCATTCTGAATCGAATGGTACTAAGCAAATTCGTTTAAATCTAGTAGTTCGTGAGATAATTCATATTTTCCAAATTTGGCGATGTTTTCGGCGCAAAAACCTGAAATTTTCAATCCTTATCAATATATATAAAAGAAAATCAGGATTTCGTATTAATAACAGCACAAAAAAAAATCTACCGAACCAAAAATCTTGAAAATTTCGGTAAAAATACTTCTTATAACATCGATTGTCGCTAAGAAAAGATTTTCGAAAATTCCACCCCTAAGATGAGTAGAAAAAAGAACGAACTTTAAAAAAATTCCTTAAAAATCGGCTTTTGTAGTTATTTTTCAACTGATAACATACATTAGTGCATTTTTTCATTCTGAATCGAATGGTACTAAGCAAATTCGTTTAAAACAAGTAGTTCGTGAGATAATTCATATTTTCCAAATTTGGCGATGTTTTCGGCGCAAAAACCTGAAATTTTCAATCCTTATCTATCATATATATTATAAAGCAAAAGTTCTGAAACTTCCAAACGGGTGTTTTCAAAAACTACCCGATGGATTTTTTTCCCGATTGTATCATTCGATAGGAAATATTTTTCCGAAGGTTTAAAATTCAAATTTACAGGGATAACTCTGATTTTTCGTAGTAAATTTCGTATTTTTCGGTTATTTTTGACAAAAGGGTTGCCAGTAGCTGTTTTTGGCGAAAATTATATCAGCTAAAAGAATTAAAATGGCTATATCTATTAAAAATATTACAAATATCTTGCAAATAGTAGCAGAAAATAACTACTGACAGTATTAATAATAATAAAGAAAGACCGCTTAAATGAGGCGTAATATTATAAAAATATATTTATCTTGAAAATGAAAAAAATATTTGCAATGCTTAAAAAATAAATTAACGTGAAATATAACAATTGGTTCAACTTTTGGCGACTTATCCCTGGTGTTAGAATAAAAACATGAATTTCAGAAATTGATTAAATGAATTTTGAATAATAGTTATTTCCCTTTTTATTATTTTCTTTCTCTTTTTTTATCGAATTTCCGTATAATATAACTTCCAGCAGAAAAAAGCAGATCTGATTGTAAAAGACACTGTAAGTTGTGAGTTACTATTCGTTTCTATACCATTTTCATCTTGCTTTTGTCGCCAAAGAATGTGTTTTTAAGCCGAAAATGCACTACTGACTTAATGCCTGACTTAGGTTCTTAATGGTCGCAATAATGTTTTTTTTTTTTTTGGGGGGGGGGGAGATAATTTTTAGAGTATATTTTAATATTCAATCGTAAATTATATAGATATGAGTATAACTCTTTTATTTCTTTTTGCAAATGTTTTCATTGTTAATTTAATTTTTCTTGCGCCATTTCGTCAATTTCACTTACAGGAAAAATTTCAGTTTTAAAATTTAAAAACTGAAGAAGGAAAGATTATCCCGTCGATTAAAAATCTACCGCCAAATTCCAAGATTAAATGTCAATAATGGATGATCGTAAATGTCACATTCACTTGACATTAAGCATAATATAAATATTAATTATGTCATCAAGTGATTTTTAATTCGACATTTTATTTCTACTTTTATATATGCTCTGCTAATTCGTTTTTCGTTATTTAAATGAAAATTTATGCTAATCTATATAATCTGGCTAATAGTTTGGCGATTTGTATAATTTGGCGAAATTGGTCCGGTATAACCAAGTAATACTGAAGAAAAAATTTTGCAATTCAAAGGAAATTTATGCAATTATGCGTTATTACTATAGATAAATTCAACATTTTGAAATAAAAAATTCCCGCTGAATAAAATTTACAAGTCTTTTTTAATTAAACACTTCCTCTTCAGTATTTCTTCAATCACTATTTCGCTATTCTCTTTCGCGCAGGCAAAAAAAAAATGTATTTTAAATATTTTATTAGATAAAACGTAAATAACATTTCTCTATTTTTAAATTTTTTTTTTTTAAATCTAATTCAACCATTATAAGTCTTACAGGACAAAATAGCAGAATTACTTTTAAAAA
This sequence comes from Maratus speculifer, assembly GCA_964019185.1. NCBI lineage: Eukaryota > Metazoa > Arthropoda > Arachnida > Araneae > Salticidae > Maratus > Maratus speculifer. Next base: position 232,165,123 of record OZ025303.1, read on the forward strand.
TGGTTTTATCTGTTAATTCTATGTTATTTGTTTATTTGGGTGTTTGAATTTACTTTTTTACCAAACAATGCGATTTTATGCCAAGAAGGCATAAGCCAGCGATGTTCGCAATATATAAATTCTCTCACTCTCTTTTAAATGTGTGTGAGCATTTTTAGGATATTTATTTATGTTTAATTGTAAATATATAAAATTGTAAATATATAGCAGTTATAGCAAAAAAAAAAAAAAAAAAAAAATGCGTATAATGTTTAAATTTTAGTATAAATGTCTTCCTCATCCAAACTGTAAAATAATTTAATTGCAACTTTTTAAAGTTTTGGCGCAGATGTCATATACGCACCACATTCGCACGATTGCAACAAAATGGCGATTTTATACCTCACATGGTAAACCGACTATGGTTGTTTATTTATTAATAAACTATTTATTAACTTTCATTTTGTTTTTTAAAATAATATAAATCATTTTGCTCTATAGTTATTAATTAAACTTTTTTATTTATTTTTTTTTCAAATAATAGAAAATAATTAAAAAATATTTATGAAATTGGTAGTTAAAAACCAAGTTTTCTCCAAATTGGCGCCAGAAAAAAATTGCGCCAATGTGGTGCATACAGGACATCTGTGTCAAAGTTTTTTCACTATACTTAAGTGGGGAAAATGCAGTATAAATACCGATTAAAGTTTTTCCCAAATACGGAAATTTTGTCAATTTAATAATTTTTATTAATAATTTTTTTTCATTTTTCAGGAGGAAATTTTGCAATAATAAAGTAATTGCTGTAGTGAGAATTTTAATGTGTGGGGTTTTTTTTTTATCGTTGGCAACTTTCTGTAACGAAAAATGTTTATTTTTTCCTGCCATTGTTTTGTAAGAGCTGGTTTTGTCAAAGCCATGTTCAGGTGGTATTCAAATTTTTGAACCCTTCCAAATTACCACCCCCTTGGGCCGATTTTGCTCATTTGCAATTCCCACTGAGATATTAACCACCTCAATGTACTTGACGAGTTTGAAGATGATTCTTGCATAATTGTGCCTTTTATCACGCGGACAAAATTTAATATATGTATAAAGTTTTTAGTAGGGAGTAGCTTTGGGTTCCTGGCTTCACATAATGAAAAGTTGTGAAGAAATTTTTCAGAAGTTGTACCGTGGTAACGACTGTAATAATTAATATTTCTTCAGATAAGGGAAAACTTTAAATCCTGTTGCCGTAATGGCCTCATTTCGCTTCCAAATGTGCACTGTTAGTAATAAACTAAAATAGTTACTTCTAAATAGAAGGTTTTTGTCCAACGTTTAAGATAATTTAATATCACAATGGTGTCTAAATCGTTTTCAGCAATGAGCAAGGTGCTGCTGGAGGTCCAAATTATTTAAAATGCAAATTTAAATTCACCAGTTCGTTTCACCCACGGTTGATTTTGAAATCAGTGTTGCCAAACGGGCTACTTTTTTTTTAAATTCAGATTCTTGACTGGCACCACTTATTTGAAATAGTAAAATGCGCAGTATTTAATGACATATTAATAAAGGCAAAAATAAACGGAATTTCACCGTTTCAAAAAAGTGGTACTAATCAAGAAATCTGAATTTTAAATAAGTAGCCCACTGGCAACACTGTTTGAAATATTGACCAGCGCAGCGGGCATAGCCTGCTAGTATATATAAACGAAAGTCAGGATTTCGTATTAATAACAGCACAAAAAAATCTACCGAACCAAAAATCTTGAAAATTTCGGTAAAAATACTTCTTATAACATCGATTGTCGCTAAGAAAGGATTTTCGAAAATTCCACCCCTAAGATGAGTAGAAAAAAGAACGAACTTTAAAAAAATTCCTTAAAAATCGGCTTTTGTAGTTATTTTTCAACTGATGACATATATTAGTGCATTTTTTCATTCTGAATCGAATGGTACTAAGCAAATTCGTTTAAATCCAGTAGTTCGTGAGATAATTCATATTTTCCAAATTTGGCGATGTTTTCGGCGCAAAAACCTGAAATTTTCAATCCTTATCTATATATATAAAAGAAAATCAGGATTTCGTATTAATAACAGCACAAAAAAAATCTACCGAACCAAAAATCTTGAAAATTTCGGTAAAAATACTTCTTATAACATCGATTGTCGCTAAGAAAGGATTTTCGAAAATTCCACCCCTAAGATGAGTAGAAAAAAGAACGAACTTTAAAAAAATTCCTTAAAAATCGGCTTTTGTAGTTATTTTTCAACTGATAACATATATTAGTGCATTTTTTCATTCTGAATCGAATGGTACTAAGCAAATTCGTTTAAAACAAGTAGTTCGTGAGATAATTCATATTTTCCAAATTTGGCGATGTTTTCGGCGCAAAATCCTGAAATTTTCAATCCTTATCTTTATATATAAAAATCTTCTGTGCTTGTGTATGTAATTGAACTCCTCCTAAACGACTGGACCGATTTTTATGAAATTTTTTGTGTGCGTTCCAGTAGATTCGCGAATGGTTTAGATTCACATTTCGTCGAAATTGATTCAGTACTTTTTTAGTAATTAGGCAAAAACTAATAGTTAGTTACTTTTCGCTAATTAAAAGTGCTATATATATTAAAGAAAGTCAGGATTTCGTATTAATAGCACAAAAAAATCTACCATACCAAAAATCTTATAAATTGAGGTAAAAATACTTCTTATAACATCGAGTGCCGCTAAAAATGGATTTTCGAAAATTCCACCCCTACGATGAGTAGAAAAAAGAACGAACTTTTAAAAAAATTCTTAAAATTGGGTTCTGTAGTTATTTTTCAACTGATAACATATCCTCCATCACCATATTTTAGTGCATTTTTTCATTCTGAATCGAATGGTACTAAGCAAATTCGTTTAAATCCAGTAGTTCGTGAGATAATTCACATTTTCCTAAATTGGCGATGTGTTCGGCGCAAAAACCTGAAATTTTCAATGCTTCTCTTTATATATATAAATCTTCTGTGCGTGTGTATGTCACTGAACTCCTCCTAAACGACTCGACCGATTTTAATGAAATTTTGTGTGTGCGTTCCAGTGGATTCGAGAATGGTTCAGATTCATATTTTGTCGAGATTGATTCAGTACTTTTTTAGTAATTAGTCAAAAACTAATAGTTAGTGATTTTTCGCTAGTTAAAAGTGTGGAATAATTTCGAAGAATAGAGTGCGGACGGAATCTCCGAGCGATCTAATGCGCCAGATTTAAGCTTAGCTTAACCCTACTCCTGACAAACGTGTATGCTTTACAATAATATTTCCTGTATTATAATTTTGATTAACCGACTTCAGAAAATCGTTAACTTTTAACTAAAAAGAGAAAAATAAACTTTTCTATCAAAAATTGAACCGACTTCAAAAAATACTGAAGAGTGAAAAATAATTTCTTACATAATTGTAATAGGAAATTAAACTAAAAGCGTAGTGTTTATCGCGCGCATTACCATATTTACGTACATTTATTTGATATCCTGGAGTCGGTGCCAAGAAGGACAACGTCTGTCGGTAACAGGACAACGTCTGTCGGGTCCGCTAGTATATATATATATATATGTCAACATTTGAACGGAGGGTGGTTTGGGGGTCTGGGGGTCATGATCGGTGAAAATATACCAAAATTTTCCGGAAGTGCTTTCCTCCGGACGGCTGCAATAGGTAGCTTTTTACTTTTTGTAATGAAAGCTACCTAAAAGCAATCGGCTTGGGAAAAACTGGAAAAAAACTTTTTTGATTCAATGTTAGATGCATGTGTTGCGATCGACTTTGGTTTAAAACCTCCATCACCAAAATTCTGCTCTGTAAAATCAAACAGTATATGCCAAAGTCTTACAAGTATAACAGTATATGCCAAAGTTGTATTTTAATAATGATTACTTTCGCATAGTTTGAAATGTTTCTTTCGTCGCCAACTTTTATGCTTGGCGACAATGGAGTGATGTAACTTAAACGAACCGTACCTTCAAATTGCAGCATGTATAAAGTCATTTATAGCAGTGGCACGGATAATCCTTCTATAGTAAAAAAAACTAGCCTTAAAAGGAATGACTCCTGGAATGATGCTGATGTGGAAGATTTCCGGAACTAACGAATCCGGGTTGTCCACTCCTTCCATGAGCCGGATAGACCAATCAGGAAAGGGCTCCGTCTATGCATCGCTGTATGGGTTACCATAAAGAGAGAAAAGGTTACCATCGTCAACAATCGCCAAGTTTTTCGCCAACTTGGCGATATATCGCCAAATTTGGCGACCAAAATTAGTTGTCAAAAGTGATGCCAACTTGGCGATAACTGTAATATTTCGCCAAATTTTTTATTTCTTTACAACACCAGTCGTTTGATACATCTTTTGAGAGGTTTGCAACTGCTTATTCATATAATGGATGTCTTGTGTGTTATCCCCCACTCTGTTCCCCAGGGGGGACATATTTTTAATTTCTTTACAACACCAGTCGTGTTACACAAGATTTGAAAGGTCTGCAACTGTTTATTCATATTATGGATGTCTTGTGTGTCACCCCCACACTCTGCTCTCCCCAGGGGGGTCACATTTTTAATTTCTTTACAACACCAGTTGTGTGACACATCATTTGAAAGGTCTGCAACTGTTTATTCATTTTATGGATGTCTTGTGTGTCACCCCCACTCTGCCCCCCAGGGAGGCACATTTTCAATTTTTTACAACACCAATCGTGTGACATATCATTTGAGAGGTCTGCAGCTGCTTATTCATATTATGGATGTCTTTTGTGTCGCCTCCCACTCTGCCCCCCAGGGGGGGCACATTTTTAATTTCTTTACAACACCAGTCGTGTGACACATCAGTTGAAAGGTCTGCAACTGCTTATTCATACCATGGGGTATTGGCGAGCGCAGCAAGCAGGGGTAGGCAATAATTTGGAATCGCGAAGCGATTACGCGGGGGGTTGGTGAGCATAGCGAGCAGGGGGGCGGCGCCCCCCTAGTACACAATAAAAAAACTGGTATTTAGCTTAAAATGATAGATGAATGTTTCGAATAAAACATTTTTCAAATGGTTGGTGTAATTTCTTAAATTACAATTTTTCTTTATTTTTTCCTGTTATAGAAAATGATTAAAAAATCGAAATGTAATTGTCATTTGAAAATGAAGTTTTCGTTAAAGTGGCGCTAGAAATATATCGCGCCAACGTGGTTCATATATGACATTAGCGCCTCTTTCTTACAACATAGTTGAGCATTTGCACCGAAATTTAGTTATTTAACTCTATTTTTATAATGTTAACTGTTGTTTATACAATTTACTGTACTATTTAATTATTTTTTTATAAGAATTGATCGCGTTTGACATATTAAGAAAACACGTATTCTTCTTAGTCAATTTTTTTCATTATTCGCAGACTTACTTTCGAATTATAAGTTTTTAATCTGTGAACAATTGTTATTTTTCTTTTTCTTGTGAGTTTGAAGTGTGAAATAAAGAGAGGGAAAAAACAACTTTGACGACAGATTTTTGAAGTTACCGGAATTCTGAATGCCGAATCTTTGAGATCATATTGCACTTCAACCGCGTATATGTTACATTTTAAAGATAATAGTCTACTAAAGATAATAGTCGTTTTACTATCATACCTCCATTAAAATTAATCATAAACTTAATGCAAATTTGTATTTCTTTCTTAAAATAATTAACTTTATATATTTTTTCGTAAAAAGTGTTATTGTACCACACTATCTATAAGGTTTTATGATTCAATTATAATAAAAAAATACCGCGAGTATAATTCCTCAATGAATGTAATAAAATTAAGACGCAACACTACTGACTGAAAAAGCCCGGATGATAATGTTAAGTCTATTGGGGCGTCCTTTTCAAATATCTCGCTCAAATTTTTACATTTTTGTATGATTTTTTTTACAGGATAGCTAAGGACGATTTTCAACCGGCCTAGTTTTTACTTTTTCGATATTAGTGTCAGACTTAAAAAAAAAAAAATACTTTAACTTTCAGAACCGGTTTGACCGATTATGATACTGAAACTATCCTAATATAAAAAGAATGTAAGCAAAACTAAAAAAGTAAAAACTAGGCCGTTTGCGGATCATCCTCAGCTATCATATGCAAAAAAAATCACGTCAAAATATTAAAATTTTAGATACTTGAAAAGAATGCCCCTATAGACTTTACATTATCATCCGGGTCTTTTTTAGTCAGTAGTGTAGTCTCTTAAACTCTGGGGACTAATATTAAATAAAAATATCCAATAATGAAACAATGAAGCCTTGTTATATATTCGATTCCAGTTAAATAAATTAACATTAACACAATATATACACGGCGAAATGTAATTTCTGATTCTCCTATTTCGATATGAAGTTTATTCAATGAATTAATTCAGTCTTAAATATTATATATCGCCACAAATGGGTGTAACATGGTTGACAAAATTCTATTTAGACTAATATGATGGCGCACATGAATTTAAAATTAAACACTGATTTTCTAAAGCAAAATGTTTACCTTATTTAAATTATAACTCCAGACTGTGAGGTATATTTCTTTTATACAAATAAATAATAATAATAATAAAAGAAAACAAATAAGAATACATTAAAGTAATTTATATTTTATCATACAGTATTTCAGTAAGCTAAAAAAATATGCGATTGTACATCTTGAGTCGATATCAGATTAAGTTAAAATATACATTAAAATCATGCGGTGAAAAAAACATTATTATCTAATAATTAATTTCAACTTGTTGTTTTAAATGTAGGGGAAGAAAATTTGGACATGAGATTTTAACCCTTAACTAGTGAAATGGGGTGTTTTGGACAGCAGAGAAATTATATATTAGATCTACATTTGCAAACAAACATTTTGTGGTATTTAAATGTGTGCATTTATATATATTTGTATATACACTTACATTACTTTTTCATATGTTTTAATTTCAATAAATAATAAAAAATTCACAAGAAATTTTCATATTTAAAATCGTTAAATTTTAAGGAATGAATTAGAAATCAAAATATCGGATTTTATACACCCCATCTCAACACTTACGTTATAATAAAAATCACCTCACTAAAATAATATATATTAATGTTATTAGTAATAATTAAATAATTTAGCATATATTTACCCATTTTTGTCTTTTTGAATTAAATACTGCTTACAAGGAAGGTCTCCATACTGGGCATACTCAGATTTTTGTGAAAAAATACTAATTAAACTACTGATGTATCTAATAAAGGATCAGTGAAAATTAGCGGAGGAACTGCAGTAGGAAACATGTAAAAAATAAAATACTTTCGAATATTTGGCGTGAAAAAACGAAAGTATCACACGATTTGGCGAGCAGCACTTTCCCCCGCCAAAAGCAAGCGATTTTAATGCAACTGAAAACTTTTCGATTTTTATAATCCGTATAAATGGTATTTAATGAATTTAAACATAAACAATGCGAGAGTTTATATTATATACATACATATATATATTATTTGTTGCTGTAGTTATTTAATTTATCTCTGGAAAAAATATTTTCGTATATAAAAAATTTTATTCAATAAAATTATTTTCATACATTTAAGCGTAATTCAAAATAAAAGCCAGATGTTTCCATAGCAACAAAACCGAATTGACAATGCTCAACTGGACTTTGATCTTGAAACAATTTTAATTAATTTAAATTTGAATTTCGTTTTAAATCTCAAATTTTGATGGTTAAATTTGAATATAAATACATATAAGTATCAATATAACAAAATTATTCTTAAAACAAACTAAAACTGACAAAACCAAAGATATTTAATTTATCTAAACACGTTAAACGTGAAAATGTTTTCCTTTAAAATGTATTTGACATAAAAAAACACGTTTAGAAATTGCTTTTCATCTCCATCCGACAATAAATCGCCAAATAACGAAATTTTCATTGTTTTTTTACGGACAGGGTACGGAGGTTCCGCCGAATTTTTTTTATAAACGTATATATCCTCATGAGAAGAACCTTTTGTAATTTTTTCAAATTTTTTGGAGTTTGTCCGTATGGAGACCTTCCTTGTTAGTATATATTTTTATGAAATAATATGAGTGTTTCATGGTCCTGATGACGCCTGTAGGAGACACTAAAAAACACCCTTTAAATGTACTTAGATACTTCTAGAATTACTAAAATTATTTCTAGACATTTTTAACAAATTCATGCATATCATAAACATTTATCTTTGTTTATCTTATAGTAAATTTAAACAAGGTTTTGTGGTTCCTCGTAATTTTTGTTTTGGGACTCAGGAGGATAATTAATACTCACATTTTTTAAACATACATTTCTGGATATATACATGTATATAATGTATATTATACACTTTTCTTTTCAAACAAAGAGGCATATTACTCTCCAGAATAATATTGTTCTTCCCAAAAGCATTCTACCCATTTTTATTCTTCTATTGATTGCATTCATGATACTCTTATCCGATGATATTTCCTGTCCTAAGTACACATAACTTTGCACTTCTTTAATCTCAGTGTTCTTGTAGACATTTTACCTGCATTAACTTACGGAGCAGAAACATGGACACTAACAAAACGGATGATACAAAGACTGCAAACAACACAGAGAAGTATGGAAAGATGTATGCTAGGCATAACTAGAAGAGACAAAAAGAGGATAACCTAGATAAGAAATCAGACAAAAGTTTGTGACACCCTTGAAAGAATCAAATAGCTAAAATGGAAATGGGATGGGCACATTGCAAGAAGACAAGACAATAGATGGAGCACAAATATACTACAAGGTATCCCAAGAAGATGTAAAACGACCAATAAAACGACAACCAGTAAGATGGAGTGTCGAAATTAGAAAAGTGGCTGGGGTAAACTGGATGACGAAAGCACTAGACAGGAAACATTGGAAATATCTGGGGGAGACCTGCTTCCAGCAGTGGATCAAAAATGGTTGATTATGATGATGCTAATATTGTATATTAATATTGTTAAAATATTTCTTGCTGTTACAAGTCATTGTAGAGTATTTCTGAATCATGTTAATGAGAACAACATAGTATTTCCAGATGTGATTTAAAATGCTTCTTTTTGCTTTGTGTCCAAGCAGCATCCTAGAGTACCAATAATGAGGATAGATTAATACGGTACATCTATGAACAAGAAATTTTTTATTTATTTAGTTATTTATTTATTTACTTAAATCTCTTTTCTTGGATTTGAAGATTCGTTTTCCAATAATGATGACCTACATAATTAAAAATTTTACTTTATTAATAGGTTGTCTTCCGTGAAATTTGATCAAAAAATTTCCATTTTGTTAGAAAAAATGGAATCTCTCCTATTATCTGTTTACATTTTAAGAACACAGAGTTTCAAATACGGAATGATTACCGTAAAAATCTATCATCCAATGAGATTGCTGTATTTTTTAACGCCACACATGCACTTCATGCGCTTCAAAATACTGTTGTAAAAAACGGAAACTACACAAACGGAATTATACCGGCAACTTTACTGCAAGGTCTTTTCCGTAAATTGATGAAATTTTTTTTTTTACTGTACAGAAAATGAGTTAAACTTTGTAAGTAAAATATATTTCTGCATCTACACATTCCTCAATTTGAATTCCAGGTGGGTAAATGCATAAATAAATTATTAGTATAAAAATTAATATACAATATTTTATAGCAATGAAATTGAGGATATTTTACTTACATAAAGAAATAACAGTTTCATGCATTCGGTTTCACTTACCTAAAATAGAAAATGCATCGCAATTAATAAAGAAGTCGAATAACAACAACAATAATATTAATAATTATAATTATATTTATAATAATAATACATAGTATTTTTAAAAGAACGAATTCATTTGAAGGATGTATTTCATTTGAACTGCATAAGAAAGAACCACAAATCTCTGGATACCCAGTAGTCAAACAATACTGGGCAAATATTGGCTACATCTTGGAGCAATATTGGCACAATGGTGCAATACTGGCATGAAATATTGATCCGATATTGGGATGTTTACTTTTTGCCCTTATTTAGCCAATATTTACAGCCAATATTATGCCAATATTGGGGTTTCATTGGAAATGTTGCTAATAAAACGCCAATATTGGTTAAATATTGGTGTTTCATTTGAAATATTTTCAAACATTGGAAATATTTCCAATGTAATGCCAACATTTTTACAATATTGGGAATTCATTGGAAATATTTCCAATGAAATGCCAATGTATAATCAAGATTTGCGTTTTATTAGCAATATTTCTAATAAATGAAATATAGGTTTGCTACTAGGGAACCAAAGATTGGTACTTGATCTAATAAGGCGATAGGGGACTTTCAAAATCACGAAATTTGACAAAGTACATTTCTTTCTTTTCGAAATATATGAAACTAAATGCTCAAATCTATGTGTTGCAAAAAGAAATTTCAATTCTGAAATTTCTTTGTAGAGTTTATAATCTTTTATATTTGTAAAAACTGTATATATATATATATATATATATATATATATATATATATATATATAGGCAGTTTGTTCTATTTAAAATGCTGTTTTCTCAAAATTGAAAATTCTGCATATTTCTAACCTTTGAAAAGTTCCAGTGCATTTCTGATTATCAAATCCATTTTAAATTTATAATTTATATTCTCTGTACAATACTAAATAAATGTTAGCATAAAAAGTTGCATTTCAAGAATATTTTAATGTTGAGATTTATGTGAAAATGAAAATATATAGCTACTTTTTTGGAAATACGAAGCATAATTATCAAAATATTTTTTTCCGCTTATATATTTAGTAAACTTTTACAATTTATGCCAACTTCAATTCTAATTATAAAAAGTATCTCATAAGTAAATATTGTAGTATTTTATGCAAAAAAATGAGCATGGAACATTTTAAAATATAACAATTTTTCGCTATTTTAAAAAATTAAAATATTGAAAAGTTAAAAGTTTTTATTACGGTATCATAAAATTTTGAATATAACTGTTTGAGCTTACCAATAACACATCTGCAATTTTTCAAATGAATCCATCGAAAATTGAGGAATTTAATTTTTAATGTCCACCTGTCCCCTTAAGCATTATGAACACACTTTGCATTACCGAAACCATCAAAATAACAGTTCACTTCTTAACACACGTTTAAATAGATCCCTAATTACTAAATAAAAATTTATTTATGCTGTCTCTTCGAGAAATCTTGTTTCGAGTAAAATGAAATTTTTCATATTAAAAAAAAAAAAACTACATTAGAGATCGATGTAGCTTAAGAGTTCGAAGTGGTCTATACCTGTATTGAATCATAATTCGATCATTCATTAAGAGTGATTTAATGCAAAACAGATTTCATGAATATCCTGTTTATTTATTTATTTATTTTGAATGAAAAAGGATAACATATATATATATGTGTGTGTGTGTGTATTAGATATAATGCATTTAATTAATTTATAATCATGACAGTCAATTTCTTTTGCTACATCATTTTAGCTGTAATTATAGTGTCTCGTATGTTTTTTCATTTTCTACCCATTTTAATAATGTTATTATGATTTATTTTTAATGTTTTTCTTCATTTTATTTTGGATTTATGTGTGTTCTTAATCAACTCCAAACCAAAAATTCAGCCCCAAATTCGAATTATTTTGCTTTTTTATGGCTAATGCAAAGATGAAATCGCAGATTTTGTTTGTAGTTCCAAAGTAATTGTACCTTGAAGTATCTACTTTGATTCTATAAATTTCGATTATGTTCATTTTAATTTATTTTTTCCATGTTTCAATGTGGTAATTTGTATTAAATTTAATGGTTTATATATATGTATGGTGCCTGATGAATCTATTAAGGTTCTGCAATTTTGAATATGCCTTTTAATTGATTTTTTTTTTCATGTTCTAATGATATATACATGTATATATTTTACAATTAATGGTTTTACATATAAATATATATATGTGGGAGCGATTCTTTCTCCAACAGCCAAGTATCATGTCTTGTAAGGTTCTTCATATCGCAACTCTGATAGAAAAGGTCTTTAGAAAGCAGACGATTTTCTGAAAAAACTCCATTCAGACGAAAAGCCGAAGAAAAAAGAAATGAACAGAAGAGATCGTTGGATGGAATGTGGGGAGAGTTGGTGTTGACTTTAGAAGAATGTTGATTAAGATGACGCGATTAAGATGTTTTAATTAAAGTTTCCTTTTGAATGTTCGAATTGTAAATATTAATATGTAAATATCTTTTTTGTAAATATTATCGTTTAATATAAGTCATTTAAAAGTTTAAAAACGGTGTCAGAATTTAATTTACCTCCGAGTTTATTTACTTATGTGTTCGAAAGAACTTTTATAAGAAGAATCTCCATACATTTTGGTGTCAGAACCGGGACAAACGAACGCCCACAGAGAAGAAATATATATATACTTTAAATAATCTGGAAGCCGTTATTATTTAGAATTGTGATGGAATCCTTGCTGGAAATTATTATGAGGAAATCTTTTTTGAATATATGTTTAATGATATGAAGCTGTTGGATACTGCGACAACAATGCTGTTTAAATGTGTGAAGCTGAGCATCTGATTATGAAGTGAGTTTATTATTTCATTTTTCTTTTCAATAATGGAAAAATTAGTTGATTTAAAGGAATTAGAGTTTTCTTTGAAAACTGAAAAATCAGCTAGTATTAAGATATTGCACAAATTAATTTTTGGAGAAATCGGTGACAGAAATAATCGACGTAGAATTCGGAATTTTACTGGGTTTACGTTTGAAGTAGATTCCGATGAATATCAAACTAAATTCAAAGAAATTAAAGATAATTTTTCTGTTAACGACTTAATTACCATTTGCAATGTTTTGTGTATAAATAATTCGGGAACTTTTGATGAAATTGCTGCCAGAATAATTTCTAGTTTATGTGATTTTAATATTTTAAAAATTAATATGATAGCCGATGTAGGTACTCTTAGTGATGACGAAAGTGTTGATGAATTTATTGATGATTTACAAGATAAAACTAAAAATATTTCAACTGTTTTTGAGAATAATATGAGAAATGATTCTGGTAGTTCTAATTGTGAAAGTGATGAAAATCAGAAAATTCTAATTTCTGATTATGTTATTAAACCAAGCATTTCTATTAATGATATTGAAAGTATGATTACAATGTTTGAAGGTACTCAAGTACAAAATATTAATAAATGGATTGCCGATTTTGAAGATATTGTTTCATTATTTAACGTTAGTGATTTGCACAAATTGATTTTGGCTAAACGCCGTATGACAGGCAAAGCAAAATTATTTCTTGAAAGTGAAACAAATATTAATTCGTGGTCTAAATTAAAAGCCCTACTCATATCTGAATTTGGTCAAACGTGCAATTCAGCTGAATTACACGAATTGCTGTCCAAAAGAAAAATTAGGCCACATGAATCGTTAGATGAATATTTTTTAAATATGAAACAATTATGCTCAAAAGGCAATATTGAAGATTCTGCCCTTATTCAGTATGTAATACATGGAATTAATGACCCCATTTCTAAAAAATCTTTTTTGTTTGGTTGTCCCAATATTGTTGAATTTAAACAAAAATTAAGGATTTATGAAAAAATAAGATCGGAGTATGAAAATGCAAAATTTCATAACTATGAAGGAGCTAAGCCTAAAATTAAATCCGAAGTTGAAGTTAAGAACAAATTTAAGCCTGTAAAGCCAAATATGCGTTGTTTTAATTGTGGCGGGAATAATCATAAGAGTATTAACTGTGTAAATAAAGATAAAGGGCCGCTTTGTTTTGCTTGTAACGCTTATGGTCATAAATCATTTCAATGTAATAAATCTAAAGATACAAGTGTTAAAAATGCTCAGTCACAAGCAAACATTATTACATCCCAAGATTTAATTCTGAAAAAGATAAAGCTTTATTCTTTGCGTTTAATCTCTTTAATAGATACTGGTAGCCAAAAGACTTTGTTAAAGAAAAGTATTTATGATAATTTGAAGAACTTTGTAGAATTAAAACCTACGAGTATCTCTTTGACCGGTCTAGGAAAAACCTCAATTAAACCAGAAGGTTGTTTCAATTCAGAAATCGAAGTAGATGGTTCAAAATTTAAAGTTACTATTTTTGTCGTTAAGGACAGTTGCATTAATTTCGATTTAATTATTGGCACTGATGTTATTCATCAAGGTACATTAACTATTTCTGAGAATAAAGTGAAACTGTTTAAAGCTGAAGTTCAGTCTAATGACTTTTTAGTTAATATTGTAAATGTTTTGGATGAGCCTAAAATTGATTTAACTCACATTGCTGACAAAAAATTACGTTCAGAGTTATACTCTTTAATTGAAAATTATGTACCAATTGAAACTAAAACAGTAGATGTTAAAATGAAAATTAATTTAACTGACGAAATCCCAGTTTGTTCTTCTCCTCGAAGATTACCGCCATGCGAGAAAAAAATAGTCGAAAACCAAATTGAGGAGTGGCTAGCTCAGGGAATAATTCGAGAAAGTTCTTCTAATCTTTCTTCGCCGGTTGTGTTAGTCAAGAAAAAAGATAACACAATGAGACTTTGTGTTGATTACAGATGTCTTAACAAAAAGACAGTACGTGAGCATTTCCCCTTGCCAGTTATTGATGATGTAATAGACCAATTACATTCTGCCAAAGTATTTACCACCATAGATTTGAAAAACGGTTTCTTTCATGTAGATGTTGAAGAAGACTCGCGGAAATACACCTCGTTTGTTACTCATGAAGGACAATACGAATTTTTGAAATGTCCATTCGGGTTGACCAATAGCCCTAGTGTTTTTCAAAAGTATATTTATAATGTATTTCGAAACCTATTAAAAGATCACATTGTTGTCATTTATATGGATGATTTAATAATACCTGCTAAAAACGAAGCTGAAGGTCTAGAAAAATTAAAACTTGTACTCGAAACTGCATCGGAATATGGATTAGAATTAAATCTTAAAAAATGCAATTTTTTGAAGCGTGAAATTGATTTCTTGGGGTATAGAATCATAAATGGTAAATTGTATCCCTCTCCACTGAAGACTAAAGCAGTAATAAATTTTCCCGAACCAAAGTGTACCAAAGATGTTCAAAGTTATTTAGGATTGACAGGATACTTTCGAAAATTTATAAGAAATTATTCGGTTATAGCTAAACCGTTAAGTGACCTGCTAAGAAAAGATTCAAAATTTAAATTCGATATAGAAGAACAAAGAGCTTTTAATGAACTCAAACGTATTTTGTCGTCAGAACCAGTACTTTTAATTTACAATCCCAAAAGTGCGACCGAAATCCATTGTGATGCCAGTATTGATGGCTATGGAGCTGTTTTAATGCAACAATCTCCAGTAGATAATCAATTTCATCCAGTTTATTTCGCAAATAAAAAAACCACCGAAGCTGAATGGAAGTACACTAGTTACGAATTAGAAGTTTTAGCTGTAATTGAAGCCCTGAAAAAGTTTAGAGTATATGTGCTAGGTATCCCATTTAAAATTGTAACCGATTGTAATGCATTTAAAATGACTATGGATAAAAAAGAAATGAGTACAAAAATAGCTAGATGGGCAATAATGTTATCCGATTTTGATTATGTTATTGAACATAGACAGGGTAGCAGTATGAGACATGTCGATGCATTAAGTAGGTATCCTATTTGTATGGTAATCCAAGATAGCTTATCTTTAAAAATTATCCAAGCTCAAGAAACCGATGACCATATTAAAACAATAAAAGAAATCCTAAAGGCGAAATCTTATGATGATTATCTAGTTAAAAATGATGTTCTTTATAAATGTGTTAATGGTAATGATTTATTAGTTGTACCGGAAGACATGCAAATGAATATAATCAAGGCCGCTCACGAAAAAGGTCATTACGCAGTTGCAAGAACAGAGAAAAGTTTAGAAAATGATTTTTACATCCCTAAAGTTAAACAAAAAATTGAGAAATGTATAGCAAATTGTGTTCCCTGTATTTTAGTTAATAGAAAATGTGGTAAACAAGAAGGCTTACTTCACCCAATAGAAAAAGAAGAAACTCCATTACATACGTACCATGTTGATCACTTAGGTCCATTAGAAAGCACTAATAAAAATTACAAACATATCCTTTCGGTCATTGACGCATTCACAAAATTTGTTTGGTTGTATCCCACAAAATCTACCGATGCTGCCGAAGTAATTTCTAAATTAGAAATCCAAAAATCTATCTTTGGAAATCCAGTTCGAATTATATCAGATAAAGGTCCTGCATTTACCTCTAAAGCTTTTGAAGATTATTGCATCAATGAAAATATTAAACATATCCCGATTACCACTGGATTACCCAGGTCTAACGGCCAAGTTGAGCGTCTAAAATCTGTCATAATATCTGTTCTGTCTAAATTGTCTATCGATAATCCTAAAAAATGGTATACACATGTAAGCAACGTCCAACAGGTGATAAATTCGACTTTTCAGAGAAGTATAAGCACAACTCCTTTTGAATTGATGTTTGGTACTAAAATGAAACTAAAAAATAACATTGAAATTACTAGTCTTCTGAATGCTAAAATACAATCTGATTTTACAAATAATCGCGAAGATATGAGAAAAAATGCTAAAAAACAGATTTTAAAAGTCCAAGAAGAGAACCGTAAAACTTACAACCTCAGACGAAAGAAAGCTAACAAATTTAAGATTAATGATGTGGTTTCTATAAAACGCACACAACAAGGTCCAGGTTTGAAGTTAAAACCAAAATATTTAGGTCCGTACAAAGTCATAAAAGTAAAAAATAATGACACCTACGATGTAAAGAAACTTGGATTCAACGAAGGACCCATGGTCACCAGTACATGTGCAGAGTACATGAAGCCGTGGACGGACGAAGCTTGAAAAAAAAAAGAATTTCACCGATTGTGACACTATACCAACTATGACAAACCTCTGGACTGACAACTAATAGAATTTTAACTTTATTCTCGAAAAGACGAAAAGACGTAAGATAAAAGAAGATGAAAAGACGTATGAAAGAAGACGAAAAGACGTAAGATAAAGGAAGACGGAAGACGTAAGAAAGAAAAGACGAAAAGACGTAAGGTAATAGAAGATGAAAAGACGTATGAAAGAAGAAGACGAAAAGACGTAAGATAAAAGAAGATGAAAGGACGTAAGAAAGAGAAGACGAAAAGACGCGAAAAAAATATATGAATTTTTTCAAGAAATAATCTAAGCTTTGATAAACAATTTGAATAATGACTTCTTTTTTTCAATTAAGACTTTGGATGCTGCTGTGTTTTTTTTTCTTTATCTTTCCAGTTGATCCAACTGCTGCTGCCTCCAAAGGGACGAGCATTCGAGGACGAAAGCCTAGTCAGGACGGCCGTTGTGGGAGCGATTCTTTCTCCAACAGCCAAGTATCATGTCTTGTAAGGTTCTTCATATCGCAACTCTGATAGAAAAGGTCTTTAGAAAGCAGACGATTTTCTGAAAAAACTCCATTCAGACGAAAAGCCGAAGAAAAAAGAAATGAACGGAAGAGATCGTTGGATGGAATGTGGGGAGAGTTGGTGTTGACTTTAGAAGAATGTTGATTAAGATGACGCGATTAAGATGTTTTAATTAAAGTTTCCTTTTGAATATTCGAATTGTAAATATTAATATGTAAATATCTTTTTTGTAAATATTAACGTTTAATATAAGTCATTTAAAAGTTTAAAAACGGTGTCAGAATTTAATTTACCTCCGAGTTTATTTACTTATGTGTTCGAAAGAACTTTTATAAGAAGAATCTCCATATATATGCGCGTGTGTGTGTATGTATGTACATATATCTATACTTTTTCTTCGGAAAACAACACCACATACTAAAACGTGAAAGTAATAGTGGTTTAATACAGTAAAGTAAAATAAAGAAAAATATTGCTCCACCGTAAAAACAACCTAAAGGAAGAATAGTAAGAAACATTTTTATAAAGTATTAATTATGCAAAATTTTAAAGCAATAACTTTGTGATCTAATTAACATTTAAGTTGTCGCCTTGATTCCTTTAAAGGGATAATAATAGTAATTAAAATTTTTAAAATTTTAGCTGAAAAGAAAAGAAAATGATATAGAGTAATAAGGAAAAGGACACATAAATTAATCACATAAAATATCATTTTATTTCCATATTATCTTTCAATACTTCGTTTGAAACAATCTTATTATTATTAATATTATTACACATCTACATACACACACACACACACATATATATATATATATATATATATTTAATCGCCTTCATACTCTCCATATATAAATTCATATCATTAAGTGTGATAGACTTATCGCAATACACAAAAGAAAAACTCGAAACAAATAAAATAAAATATACTCACATCGACTTTGAATTAACCGACTAATGAGCAAAATTAGTTTTTTTTTTCCTTACTCATCATAAATATACTCTTTAAATCTTGAATAAAAATTACGTTCAAGCATGTAATTCAATTTAAATAAAATATTCCAAAGTTAAAATCAAATTAATATAATAACCATCTCATACAAATATTAGAAAAATAGTAAAATTTTCTCATCCAAGTGCCAAAATTTTCTCGTGTAGACGACGGTTAAGGCTTTCAGTTTTGAAACTAGTCCAAGAAAGTCTATTTCACATTGGGTATGACAGTTCACACTACTAAATTTTATAATCCCCGAGTGCTTTCGTACTCAAAAGATTATGAATACAGTAATCCTTTAATATTCGCGAGGGTTAGGTTCCCGGAAGCATCCGCGAATGTTGAGTCTCACCGTAAATATTAATAGATTAATTTCTTGGTTTTTGGACAGTCGACTCTCGTTAATTCGAAATCGGATAACTCGAATCTTCGCTTAATTCGAACTAAACATGAAGTCCCGAAAATTTTCAATGGCAGAATAACGTTAACAATTTTCATTAATTCGAACTCATTCTCTCTTGACTTCGTTTAATTCGAACTAACGAGAATTCCGATTTTTCATTTGTCTTTTCTTTCTCACGGATTTTAGATCATTTGAATAACTTTCTTTCTTTGATTTTTGTGAAAATTGTTCCGAACGAGTATATATATAATACAATGCATTTGATATCCACTTTCTTAGAGCCCCGTGTGTCCATCAGTGACGCTTTAAAATTTTCTTCCAACGTGCTTGTTTCTAACCTTTTAATTTGTTTATGTAATATTAAGTCATATTCTAATGCTAATATTCGAAATAAAATTAGAAAACACTATAACAACAATTCCTTTGTAATGGTACCATATTAAGCATGTTTTCATTCATATTTTCCATAATTCGAACATTTCTTGTGGTCCCTACGAGTTCCAATTAACGAGAGCCGACTGTATATATATATATATATAATGGAAAATAGCAATTGAAGATTAAAAAATAAATTTATTAAGCATTATATATTAAAAGTAAATACTTTATATAAATTTTACAAGAAACTACAAGAAGCTCTAATAAACGTTCCATTTCTTTTTTTTCCCTTTGTCTGTCCTTTTGTCCACGCTTTAATTCCTGTAAATATACTATGATTTTCATGGAATTGATAAAGTTTCACTAGGGTCACTAAAGCGTGTTTGTTATTGCATATGAGTTGTGTACGATTAATGGTTCATTTACAGGGACACACAAAGAGCTCGATTACATTATGGTATATGGGGGAAAATAGTTTGGAGAGTATTATAATGACATTACGCTTTTTCAAATGTATTTAAATTAACATAAATCACTGAATTTCACTACGATCACGTTAAAACAGAACATTGATAGCACTTTTTATTCATTTACAGTGACACTCAAAAGAAATTGTTACAGTACTGACATTGCGCAATATTTGCTATGGGGTACTTTTTAAATTCCGTGTTTGCTTTTAAATTTAAATAGTTTTTTTCTTTGCATATTACTTTTTATATATAAATTGCATACTTAAAATACAACGCTGAAAAAAGTATTCGCAGTTTAATTCCTTTATTGAGAAATTGTTTAGCGGGTGTTTTCAACCGAAATATACATAGATCCTAAATTAACTAAATTTTGGAATGCATGTTGTTAATAGATACAAATCTCTATATCATATACAGTGCTGCTAAAAAATTCAAATAATTTTCTAATTGTAGATGGGAACGGATGACATACAGTTTTGACATGCGTTATATATTTCCATATAGTGAAAAGTGACGTATTGAAAAACACCGTAATCACTGGCGATAAATTGATAAATAAGCTAAAAAACTTTGTAAAATCACCATAAAAAGAAAATTAAACAGGACGCGTTTCGAGCTACAACAATAACAGCTCGTCATCAGCTAATCACAACACGTGCCACAAGGGACAGAGTCGAAGTGAAAGAAAGAGGGAGGAGATTACAAAGAGTGCGACAGGTGGCGCTACCTGAACGAGCCAAGGAGGAAGAGAAAAGTAAATATAAAGTGGAAGAAAGAGGGAGGAGATTACAAAGAGTGCACAGGTGGCGCTGGCTGAAAGAGCCCAGGTGGAAGAGAAAATGATGCTAAACTAATAAAAAAGAAAGAAAACAGTGGGAAAAAAATAAAATAAAAATAAAAAAATTATAATAAAATAAGATAAGATAAAATAAAATAAATAAAAATTATAATAAAATAATTGTAAAAATAGTAAATAAAATAAATATTTAAAATAAATTAATTAATTAATTAAAAAGTAAAAATTAATCCAAAAATAATAACAAAACTACAAAAGTAATTTCCACGCAGGAGAAAGGGAGGAGGAAGATGAGAGATCATTGACAAGTGTATTAGAATTTTTACAAATAAAATAGGCTTCGTGAACATCTAAATGAGAAGGAGAGGCAGGATTAGACGTAATATTTTAATTTTTTAAACGGTGCAGTTTTGTTACATTCATCATGTACGTGTTGGAAAGTGCTTCATAATCTGTGTTAACACATGATTTTTTCTCGCTTGTTTAAATTAATATTTTGAAAAATTAATCAATCTTGTAAATTCATTCATACATTTTTAATGAAATATTTCGCGTTCATAAAAATTTAGTTAGTTATTATAAGCCAATAACTTAAATCAAAAAAATCTTAGAGGCATAAAAATAAAAAGGCAAAATGCCACGCAGCAGTGTATAAAATTTTCGTGTTTACTAATTGATACTATTTCGAGTGCGAAATTAGAAAAATTAAATTCTAGCTAACGAACTTAAACCACGCAGACATAAAATACTTTTAAAATATTACGATCGATTTTTTTTCTTATTGCAGTGGAAAAGAAACAGTACTAGTAAGTTTAAACATATTTAGATGTTACAGGAAACTTCAATATACATTCGATTCTCTTTCTAGGTGCGTTCTTAATGATGGGCGTGTTCAGCACAACTTACCGGTTACTTACCGGTGACTTGCCGATTGTAGACAAATACGAAATGATAATCAAGGCGAAGTGTGATGTCAGCTACAATTCAACAGGATAGTTTTCATTGGTGCCACAATTCGCTTTCGTTCTGCTCTACAATCGGTCGGTAACATTGGTTACTTTGGCAAGTTGCGCTGAACACGCCCCATGTAAATACGTTGCACTTATAGTCGTCGTTCAGTCCATCTGTCTGTCTGTCCATATAACAAAGCACAAACTACTCAACTGAATTGTTTGAAATCTAAAATACGTAATTGTTTGATAATTTTGTCGAGCTATTTCAAATTTCGTGAAAATCGGATGAACAGTTTTATCAGAGGGACAATCAGAAGTGTTCCGTTACAAGACGGCCAATAAAAAAAAATAGTTTCAAGTGCATTTTAATGATGTTACACTCTTTCGAACATCATAAAATTGATACGCATCTATGAAATGTGTACTACAATATACATTCCGTATAACATGTTGTCCAAAGAATATCTGTTATTCATTTACAAGGCCACACAAAAGTATTTCATTACAAAATTCTATAGGTGGAAACATTGTTTGGGGCGATTGTAATTATATTAAGCTATTTCACATTTTATGAAATTGATGATATACGTTGCTGAAGTACAGTGCATTAGTACAAGTTACTCCCTGTATAATAGAAAACTGATAACATTTACAGGGACAGACAAAAAATTTTGGCAAATGTATCTGAAGTGCAGTATAATATTACATCAAGATCTAAGTTATTTTTAAAACTTCGTTATAGTAGGAACGCACCTCATTTGCTAAGCTTGACACTTTTATAACTTTTATTTTTTATTTTCTGATTGTACTGTGCTGTTGTTCACACGAAGTCATATCTAAAAACTTTTCAGACACATATAAAGATAACAATAATTGTTATAGCATAATGTACAAGCGAGCGGTATTTGTTACAAAACTAAACAAAAATGGAAAATCATGCATTAAACATACATTAGGAAACATTTCCCAATACATACATAATTTTTTCAAGAAATTTTACTTTTCTATTTAATGAAATGAGATATCGTTAAATAAGCAAATTTAAAGTTAATATTATTGTGTATTAATTATTATATATTAAAGTTAATGTTATTAAACGTAAAAGCTTTAAACGCTTTATTATACACATATAAATATTGCATCTTATGAAATTTATACTTTCAAAAATTACTTAATTAAAATATTTTTAACAAAAAAATTCAGATAATTAAAATAAGCTTACACCAAAGTTAAAAATTAATATTAACTACATAACGCTCATAAATTGTCACACTGTAAATTACAGAATCTCAAGCACAAATTAGAAATTTTGAAATACAACCTACGTACAACCGTGAAAAAAAAAAAAAAAAAAAAAAAAAAAAAGTAAACATTTTTTTTTTTTCTAATTCTTCAATAAATCATCAAAGAAAAAATTTACTGTACCGAATTATTGCAAATAAAGTCAACTTTTAATTGATGTACATAAAATTTGCTCAGGGAGCTATCTACATATCAAAACGGACCCAAACTTCTTTTTTTTTTTTTTTTTTTTTCAATGGCAATGCCTAATTTTAACAAGATATTTGAAAGTTTCGGTTCAAACTATTATTAGACACCAAATTTCAAGTATTTTCAATGATAAGTTTTTTGAATTACAAACATTTAAAATTTAGTGTTTCTAATGTTAAATTAGATTTTCATATTTTTTCAGTACCTCCTGAAATTAAATTTCTAATGCGCTAATTTTTTATGCAGCAATAATATTAAAATGCCCAAACATAAAGACGTTAAATTTTCAATTTATAACTTTATGACATGAATTATGATTCATAGAAATTTTATTCGAAAAAATTATGAATTTTAACCTACATTTGTTTTTGATGGATTTAGATTATGCTTTAATTCTTCCTTTATGGAAATTCAAAATTTCTAGTTTTTCTTCCAAGTAGTTTTCAAATTAACATTAAAAAAAGCAAAACGATGGTTTAAGGGGTTGTCTACGATAGAAGTGACTAGATATTTTAAAATTCTTAATCTATCCTATTGTCTAGCTGTCTTCAATGACTGCTTAACCCTTTATCTACCGAAGTATGAATTCATGAAAATTTTACATTCTAAAGCATTTTACGTAAATTGTTTAAACTAAATTAAAAGATTTACATAATCATTTAATACATTTTTGAAGGATTTATAAGGATGAATTAGACTTGAATTTACATGGATTTTGTGCAATGTTTATAACCCCACTCAAATCTTTTATTTTAAATTTTTTTCTTAGTATTTTGTAGAATTATAAAATGTACAAATATGATCATCTTACAATATAAATATAGAAATATTTCCGAACGGAAAAATCCCCACCCCCTCTCCCTCAGCGCCAAGAAAGCTAAACAGATACAAAGGCAAAAGAAATTATCTTTTTAAAAATATTTTTGTTTTGCGTAACCAATAATGCTTTTGGAACAAGATAAAGTAATGCATCTGTATCTCATTCTAAACAGTATTACAACTAATCGACGCATTAAAATAATTTTATAATAAGTAATTTTAATGGTACTTATAAGTACCGTCTGTAGATAAAGGGTTAAGTGGTGGCAAAGTTTATTTGATCGAGAAGGAGCCTCTGTTAGTCAACAATCGAGTCCGAACATCTATTTGGATACATTTCCTAAAATATACTCCTTTAAAATTAATTATTTCCTCAGAAACTCGTCGTACAAATTTGCATGAAAATGTGTTTTTAGGCTAATTGAAGGATTAAGAGTTCATTTATACTGTCAGAATTGGATACTGCTTTTGAAAAAACAGAGTTATAGGGTTTGTTTTAATATGTTAATGGCCTCATAAGCAAATTTGTTATACATCATTTACAAGTAGACTTTATTTCTAATCGTTTGATGCCAATAACTTTCTTATACGATATTTTTTTCTGAATTTGTTTTTTCTTTACTATTGTACAAAGGCCAGGAAATTATAAAATGTTCCTAAATTCTTATTAGGAATTTTAAGGAGACAGTAAACCTTTATTTGAACAAAATCGTCGCAAAAAAGGTCTATTTCTGTAGTATAATAGTACGAAAATAGTTTTTTCTTATTAAAATATCATTTATGAAGGTTTTAGGAAGTAAATAATAGAGGTAAGTGTACTTATATACTTTAAATCTGTTTTTCTCAAAACTAATTTTTCAGCCTTCTTAGATTTTTGAAATGTACTTGTGATCTAATTTTTGATCAATATTTATGAAATTGATAAGGAAGTATCATGATATTGTTTAGAAAGAGATTGTGTAAGCTTTTTAAAATTCGTCTTCATTAAGATAGTCAAATTTGATGTTTTACTTATTAAAAGGCAAAATTTTGATGAAAATTGATATGGAATTTAGAAAACAAAAATCTGTAAAACATTAACTATTCAAGAGATTAAAAAAATCTTACACAAATTTGTTTATAATAGAGTTTTATGTGATAAAAATGCAAAAGCAAGAAAATATCTTTAAAATTAAGACACGAGGAACATTTTAAAATTCGTTTGAAAATTCAAATCTTTTAAAAAAATTTAAAATTTTTAATAAGATTAGAAATTTTTTCGAAGGTGTTCTATATGCTTTTGGTGAAATGTATATATGCACAAAATTTCATATTGCTAGGACAAATATATAAAAAAATTTAACGTACAACGTCCCCTTAAACATATTTTCTGAAATATCCAATGGCAAAAGTTAAGCACCCCTTATTATGATTTATGATCCATCTCATAAAATTCAGACTTACTAAAACTGCTTAATTAAAATATTTTATATCCGTAAAAATACAGCTAAGTAAAACGTGCCAATGACTCATTCCTAAAGTAATTTTAACTAAGAGAAAATTGCTTGCATAAAAAAGTCTCATATTAAGTAATTATAACACTTCAAGCGTAAAAATGTAGACGACAAACATAGACATGAATTCCTAAAATATTTCTAAAACTCTCGCCATCGATTTTTATATACTTTAATGAATCAAAGCTGAAACATTTAAATCTCCTAAACGATATTTTAAAATAAATTTAAGAATTAAATTATGATTTATATAAATATTTAATACGGGATTTATCACTGGCTAAGTAAGGGTAAAAACCAAGTGGGTGAAAAATTGCCCAAGAAGAGGATCGAACCCGGAATCCTTCGAATAGCACTCCAAATGTTCTACCATTTAAGATACGAGGCCGATACCCAGCGTGGTATTTTTCGCATCCACATGTTGATAAGGCTGCACTGTCTAAGGCTGCATAGTAGGGTGGAGCGAAAAAAATTTTTTTTTGAAAATCAAAAACGGGTAGGTGCCAAAAGTTGCCTTTATACTAGTACATCAACTGCGTGAAATTTTACCGCTGAAATAAAATGGCTCGAGTCTGCGCTTTTGCTCCAAAAATCGAAATTTTGGGAAAAATTTGTCATTTTTTGACATTTTTTCAAAAAAATTAAAAAAGTCCTACAGAGCTGGTTAGTATTTAGAAGTGTTGCTTAGACCTTTATATTTATCTGCTTAACATATTTAAACTATAGAACAATATCTGTAATCTGTATAATTGGAGCAAATCTGACAACTTTTTGTAAAAAAACAGCGTTAACCTCTCTATTGGAGCATACAACGAAATGTTCTTTTGAATGCATTTCTTACCTAGCTGCTTTCAAACCTACTGTGTATATAACTCATAGAGGTGGTTGCATTATCCCACCCGTCTCCAAAACCCAATCATCTAGGCCCAGTGTTTTATTTATGTATTGGATTATTATTTTTTTTCCAAAGACGAGTATAAGTTTTCTATATACCAAAGTAATTTATCTCTTCTTTGTATTCACTGACTTTGGATGATTTGGATCATGTTGGTGTGACCTGCTGCACGTATATTTTTATACCATGTATAACAGAAGAGAAGCTGAGTAATGTATTGGGTATGTTCTTAATTGAACCTATTCAGCAGTCTATTATCTTCATTAAAATTTCATGCAATTAGTACATTATGATTGGAAGTTCTATTATCACAGCATTCTTTCAATCAATTACATTTTATATGCAATGATTTGCCTAAAAATTGATTGTATGAATTCAATTTTTAGTATGTCATCATTTATTGAATCTATTACATTGAATATATATGCTGAGAAGCTAGCTGTTTAATATTATGACGATCGTCACAGAGGATAACAAACAAAATTTGCGTGTAAAACAACAATATTTCTAAAGAAGTTTTAGTATGTTTTATGTCATTTCCTGTGTTGTTCCGTAGTCTAGTAATTTCTAATAAGATTTTAGATCTATTATTTACGTGTGTAGTACATTTGGTATAAAACATCCCGCGGTATAAACTTGGATTATACATTTTGTGAGTAAACATGTAGACGCTGATTGCCAATCTGTGCTTATATAAAGCGGAAAATTTTATTAACATTATGAGCTGTCGTTTGTGTGAGATGTTTTCTAAATTCCTATTTCCCATTCTTTCTGAAAAATAGCTTTCCTTATTAATTAGCTTTGCAATCTCCGACAGAAATTTCTAGTCTGTTCTGAGTATCTTTTACTTAATTTGAGAAAATAATTTTTCAAAATTATTATCTATTTTATAAAAGATTGCAATAGGAAGTGAATAGTACGTAGACAAAGATTTTCCTTATTGATCCAATGAATCCATGTAGCTTAGAACGTTTTATATCGACTTCTCTAATAATTGATGCAGAGGAAATTCACTGGAGTTGAAGTAGCGAATGATTCAATATTATACACAATTCTAAGCTTACCCCAAGCAAAATGGTTCACAGTGACAAATAAAATTCTCCTAATTTTAAATGAGCACTTATAGTCGATTAGAATCCGTACATTCCCTCATAAAGTACTATGCATTATAAGTTTATGCTCAGCACATTTCACCACCAAATGTTGTCCACTCATAAAAAGGGGATCTAAAAGTTAATAGGAAATTACCTGGATACGAAAACACTTAGAAAACGGCATAAAACTAATGCAAAAAAAAAGCTATTTACAACAGCGGTTGCTTTACACATGGAGAACAAATTTTCATTGCGATTCTCGCTGACGATCACCATCACATTAAACAGCTCGCTTCTCAACATATAAAAAATTCAAAAGTAGAATAAATGATGGCATACTTATAGTTGAAATATCTGAAATCATCTTTGAAACAAATCATTACGTAAAAAAAATACAATTGACTGAAAAAATGTTGTGGTAACAGAACTTCCAATCACTATTCATCAACTGAATGTAAGTTTGATAAATATAATAAATGGCCGAATAGATCCCTTTAATAATATTCCCATGCATTACTCTGCTTGTCATTTTTTTTTTTTTTTTTTTTTTTTTTGTATAAACTGTAAAAATATACATGAAGATAGTTACAGCAGCATGTGGATGCAAAGAACAGATGAACAAGGTGGAAGCATCGAAAACATGCCAAATTTTTATAAAGAAAATCACAAATCAATGTATAAATAAAACACTGTACTAAGATGATCGAATAGTAGGGCCGGGTGGTATAGGAAATATAGCCACCTCCACGACGCATGTCCAAGGTAGTTTTGAAAACAAGAGCTGTATTAAAAACAACAATTCGTTGTATGACCCAATAGAGTGGTAATGCTGTTTTCTTACTAAAAGTTGTCTGTTTTGCTCCAGCTATAGGGAATAAACATATTGTTTTATAGTTTAAATATGTTAAGCAGATAAATGTAAAGGTCTAAGCAACACTTTTAAATACTAACCAGCTCTGTAGGAAATTTTTAATTTTTTTGAAAAATGTCAAAAAATGACAAATTTTACCCAAAATTTCGATTTTCGGAGCAAAAGCGCAGACTCAAGCCATTTGTTTTCAGCGGTAAAATTTCACGCAGTTGATGTACTAGTATAAAGGCAACTTTTAGCACCTACCCGTTTTTGATTTTCAAAAAAAAATTTTTTTCGCTCCACCCTACTGCATAGTCTTGATGAGCACACAATCCTGAGGCGTAACATGAGATACAAACAAGCCCAGCATTGGCGTACGCATATACAGTTTAATTTATTTTGCAATTAATTTTCAGCAATGAAACTGCGCATTATTGAATGTTTAACACGTGATTTATCAATTGCTAACTAAGTGTAGAAACCAACAGGGTGAAAAATGTTCAAGACAGGGATTGAAAAGAGCAAAAAGTATCCATCCGAATAGTTTGAAATTTAAAATATATAATTGTTGCATAATTTTGTCAAGTCATTTCAAATTTTATGAAAATCAAAAGCACAGTTTAATTACAGGGACAACCAAAACTATTCAATTACATTAAGCCCAATGAGGAAAAAATTGTTTCAAGTGCATTTTAATGATGCTTTCGAACATATCTTTCGAATGATGCCTTTCGAACGTAATACAATTCATATATATCTATGTAATATATACTAAAATACACATTCTGTATCATCTATGGCGCAAAGAATTTTTTTTATTAATATATAGGGCTACACAAACGTATTCTATTACATAATAGTATAGGAGGAAACATTGTTTGGGGTGCGTTTTAACTATATTAAACTATTTCACATCTTATGAAATTGATGTGCATTGCTGAGGTTTGCTACAAGTTTTCATGCTATGATATAGTTTATAGTTACAAAAAACAATATATTGTAAACTTTGAAAAGGTTTTGTATATTTTAAGTTTTTACTATGCACCATGCTTTGAAATACCATACAGTTTATGGTGTAAACATTTATCGTATGATTACCATGCATCATGCTATGAAACACCATTGAATTTATGGCAAATTTCAGTTCCCTATAATTTCACAATACACGTTGCTCTGGAATACCATATAATGTATGGTATATCATTATCCTATAACTTTACCATACACATTGCTCTGGAATACCATAGAAAGAAGAAGGTTTACCATATGAATACAAAATGTTTACATATAATGACATGAAATTTTTATGCTTTTCCATATAAAACCATATGTTTCCATAAAAACCCTATGACAATTTTGCTAAGGGAATTCCTGTATAGAAAGCATTTCATATTTACAGAGACACACAAAAGATTTCGGATACTGTATTGTATCCAAAGTACTGTACATTTTAACCCTTTGCGGCGCAGGGCAAATTCATTGCTTAAGTGTTGAAATTAATGACTGACACCGGAATTTGAAAGCAACTTTATTTGTCAATAAGAAAACGCTATATTTCACGTATTCAATAAACCGTAATTTTTTTAAAACAAAATTCCGGTGTCAATGTGTCGTTTGGTAATTAAAATTAAGTGGTATACCTATGAAACCACCGCGCCGCAAGGGGTTAAAAACTTCATCATAGTACGAACGCTCTTCATTTGCTATGTCTGACGTGCAATTTCTGGCTTATTCCACATGTGATATCATATCGTTCAAAAAAAGAATTCTCAAAACTATTTGGAAAATTGTTGTTGTCCTCGGTAAAGAACACGGAAATCTGAAGTATATCTGAATGTTTTTTATTGGTTAAATTCAGCAACTTATTTAATTTTATTCGTTTTATGATTGGTCCATGTTTAATGTCCAAAGGTGGAATATTTCTATTGCCACAATGATAAAAAAGTGATAAAATCTTAAAAATAATAATAATAACTTGAAAACAAATTGAGATAAAGATTTTAAACAAATTTCATTTAAAAGTGCATTTTTTTCTCTGCGCAACGATGTAAAAATTTAAAATGTGCAATGTTAAGAAGTTTAAAAATTTGCAATTCCAAAAACTGTAAAACTGAAATTTCATTTAAAATTTGTATATGATGGGTCCAGGAATATTAAAATTTAATCCATGTCGTACGTAATAAGAGGCGTTCAGAATTCAGTCTGATTAACTCATGAGAGATATACTCGATGGGAGCCTCGATTTAGTTAAAAAACAACTATGTTTATAACAATGATAAATAAACTAAATTAGGACGCGAGGGGACGTCGAACGAATTGAGGGGGCACTCCAAATCAACACATTTTCATGCAAATTTGTACAAGTTTCTGAGGAAATAATTAATTTTAAAGGAGTATATTTTAGGAAATGTATCCAAATAGTTGTTCGGACTCGATTGTTGACTAAAAGAGGCTCCTTCTCGATCAAATAAACTTTGCCACCACTTAACCCTTTATCTACAGCTGATTAACTCAATCAAATAAAAATGCACATTTTAAACAGTAAAGTTGTCTACCTTTAATCTACTGTTTTTTTTTTTTTTTTTTTTTTTTTTTTTTTTTTGTTGT
Source organism: Maratus speculifer (assembly GCA_964019185.1). Taxonomy (NCBI): domain Eukaryota; kingdom Metazoa; phylum Arthropoda; class Arachnida; order Araneae; family Salticidae; genus Maratus; species Maratus speculifer. Next base: position 232,195,845 of record OZ025303.1, read on the forward strand.
TGTTGTTTTTTTTTGTTTGTTTTTGTTTTTTTTTTTATCATTGGTCTAGGAATATTAATGATTAATGCATGGCGTACCAAATATGACTCGCTATGATCATCATAAAAATTATGTTTATTATTATTATTAATGGTTTAAATATGGAATTCATTTATAAGTCTAAAATTTTAGTCTTTGTATACATCATTTTTCAAGTAGTCGTTGTAATTTGTTAAATTAAAATTTTTATTTTATTTTATTTTTTACATTCAAATCGTATTTTAATAATTTCACTCACCATATGTACTAAGTTACGTTTGTGATATTAATAGTATAATTTCACACGCAATCTTCTGAAAACTAGTGTATTAAAATATCATGCGACAGTAAAAATTTAACTAATAGAAAAAGAACAGAGTAATATAACTTATTCTAAATGTAGTATTAATTAAAGCAGAGTTATCACGTACTCATAAATAAAGTTAAAATGCTAAGTATTTCATAACACTTCAAGTGTAAAATTAGAAAATTTAGATTTGTGCAACGGTCAACTTAGTAACGAAACCATAAAATGCATTTCCTCCAAGCTTGTGTCATTGATTTTTAAGCAGATTCTAGGGAGAGGATCAATTATAACATTTTTATATATTTAAACAGACTTTTTTAACAAACAGGATAAATTGACTAAATATTTAGGAAAAATTCGAAACGTAGAAAATATTTGCTTGTTAAGTACTTTTGTCGGTTATACTAACATTAATTATTTAAAAAGATATGTTTCAAATATTTTTTGGAGTTTCAGTTTTTTTTTTTTTTTAATTAAATTAAACATATTTTTAACATTTATTATAACGCCCTCTATATTTTCGATATCGACCGTGACCCTACTGTGTAGAGGGCATTATATTTAATCTGAGTTCAATAATTATTTATTCCAGCTTTTCAAGTTCATTGTATTTGTAATTTTTCATTTATCTTCTGAAGATGACTCAATGAAAATGAGTTGAAACATGTCCTCTTTTATTTAATTTTAAACGTTTTATTGTTAAAGTGACATCTTCTAAGCAAATTAATTATTTATAATATAGATTCTTATTTTTTTCGTTGTAGACTATATATTATTAATATTATTATAAAGTGATTATACTGTTGAATTTTGTGAATTTTGTATTAGCTAAATACAGCGTTGTATTAAAACTATAAACATATTTTAAATAGAAATTTATTTATGTTCAGTGTACACTGTAAAAAAATTCTAGAGGTTAATAAAAATTTGCTAGTAATTTTGTATTCCACAGATTTTTTTAGTAACCATTACAAACTTTTTTTTTTTTTTTTTTTTTTTTTTTTTTTTTTTTTTTTTGTAAGTGAAACACACATTTCTTTTGTAAATTGCACAAAAGAATTTTTTGTATAACTAACTTAAAACTTTTTAGTATGTGCCACCAAGCAAATTTTAGTAATAGCTCCAAAATTATTTTTAAAAATCAGTACTAAATCCCGAAGGGCAGGAGCTTCCTTCGAGCTGCATCCTGTGGGTAAGAAGACAGACTTCTGAAGCGGAAGTTTTTCGGCTAAGCCGCAATAGATGGCAGCACCAAACATTGCTACCTACTCCAACAGGATTTTCATAATCACGTATTTGGTGGTGTCCAGCATCGAACCCGGAACCTTTCAGCCTGGCGTTCGGTGCTATGACCACTAGGCTATCACGGCCACACCAAGTGAGTTTTAGTAATAGCTATTAAAAATATAAAACTATTAACCCGATTCGTTACTAACTTTTTTTCTAGTAATTCTTACAGATTTTCTTGTAACCGAGTAAGATTACTAAAAATTGTTTAGTAATTGCATGGATCACTAAAATTTTTTTAGTAGATAGACCCTTTTTTTACAATGTATTTATTACAATGTGAACCATAGGTACGGATAAAAATATTATTTCTAGTTGCAATATTTATTTTGTAACAATCCCTGTACCCCTAATTTTGCTTTTAGAACATTTAATTTTTGTCTTTATAAATAATTTGCATAACAAATTTACATAAAGAATTCATATGTCATATATAATACTGCTTTTTTTTTTTTCATTTGTGAGAGCATATCGTTAAAAAAAATGTTTTTTTATTAGATATGATGCTTCATTAATTTCATTCACTTCATGTACTAAGTTAAGGTTGTGATCAACTACTAAGCGTTCAATTTCACATGCAATCTTCTGAAAACTAGTGTATTAAAATATCATACGGCAGTAAAAATTTAGCTAATGAAAAAACACAGCAATATAACTTATTCTAAATGTAGTATTAATTAAAGCAGAGTTATCGCGTACTCATAAATAAATTTAAAATGCTACGTATTTCATAACACTTCAAGCGTAAAATTAGAAAATTTAGATTTGTGAGACGGTCAACTTAGCAACGAAACCATAAACTGAATATTTTCTCTACGCTTGTGTCATTGATTTTTAAGCAGTTTCTGGGAAAAGGATCAATACTAACACTTTTATATATTTAAAGGCTTCTTTAAACAAACAAATAGGATAAGTTGACAGAATATTTAACAGAAATTCGACACATAGAAATTATTTTTTTATTGCGAACTTTTCTGATTGTCAACATTATTATTTTAAACAAAATGTTTATCATATTTTTCCGGTTGCATTATTTATTTATTTATTTATTTTTATAAAAGTATACAGACGTTTAAATTGTTTTAAAAAAATACTGTATTTTATTTTCGTATTTAAAGTCAAAAACTGCTAAAACTCCACAGATATAAAAGCATGTGCTTAAATTTAACATTCACAAGTTATACATTATTTTAAGAGGAAAAAACTAAATAGAGTTAAAGGCAGATTAATACAATTAAATGCAGATATTTGAGAAAACTAATAAAAAATTAACTTAAAATATTATTATTTATAAAACCTTTAAGATTAAAAACTAGAAGTTCTTCTTGTTTTAATCTGAAAGTTTAATTATCTGGAAAATGTTTTTTGTACTTGTATGAAGACAGAATGCCGTCAATCTTCTGTTTAATTAAAAAAAAAAAAAAAAAAAAAAAAAAAAAGTATAACACGTGCCTACCCGTTCCAAAAAAAAAGGGGGGGAAATAGTCTGTCTCGTGTCACCTGACCTGAGCTCTGTTGAGTTAAAAAATGTCGCTGTAGTATTTTTCGTTTTAAAAAGTATGTGGCAACACTAGTTCTATTAACCCCTTAACCCTTTCCGGCACGGGCAAAATCTGTAGTAAAATGAGAAATTATCGACTGACACCGGAATTCACAATCGAATTTTTTAGATATTTTGAATTCCTTAATTTAAGCTTTTAATATAAAAGCAAGATTTTACTAAGATATTACTGGTGCCGTTTGCAAGTTTGGAATTAAAATTAGGTATCCCAGACCGGGCACAGTGTGCCGGATAGGGTTAACTGCTTATTTCTTTTCCGTTCAATAAATTGAAAATAACGGATTCAGACCACTATTATTTATATAAAATATCCGTAACATTTAGCCTAAACATTTCTGCTCTTTAAATAGTATGAAATTAAAAAAAAAAAATGGTGGTGTCAGAAAGCTTTTAAATTATGATTTAAGCAAATTCGTCTTACCCGAACGACGTACGGGTAAATCAGTTAAAGGGTTAAAAAAGTTCTATTCAAAATTATGTTCGAAATTTGAAAGTTGGCTGTGAGCAATGAGTTTAGATCTTGTTTTCGTGGTGTGTGCAACTAGTATTATGTAAAAAGTGCTGAGTTGTAAATATTTTTATGTTTGTGTACTGTTTTACTTGTTAAGTGCCGTCTATGAAGTAATAAAAACAATATTAAAAGAAGATTGTCTCCCCGAGAATTTATATTTACATAAGTGAATCTTCTTCTTTTTTTTGTAAATAAGTAATAGTAGTTCTTAGAGAAAAGTTTGTTATCTTTTCTTACTGATATCAAGTATTTTGATTTAGTTCGGATATTTCAATGATTTTATGAGCCTTTTTCATGGATTAAATTGTTTGGTGATAGGTTTTGATTTATAATAACCAGTCAAATATCGATGCATTTTTAAATTACATATAAATTCCATTTTATATACATGTCATGCACACCAAATCTAATATGCATAAAATATTTATTTTGTTTCATGATAGCAAAAATAACTAGTCGGATGTGGCAATCCCAAACTTTCTTCTATCCCGCACACGTTAATATTTTTAGAAAAATAAAACATGGCAGCGTCACCAGTTAGATAATTTACACCAAAATCTAATCTGCAACAACTTATTTCAAGTTCTTACTGAATCTGAATTTTGATAAAAATCCTAGTATTTTAAGTTTCAGATAGAATTATCGCAAAATCGTTAAAAAACTCAATAGAAGCGGCAACTGTTGTGCCATTTACTCAAAAACTAAAGAATGCTGACTTATATCAGGGACTGACTGAAAATGAAGTTTGATGAAAAACCGTGAATTAGTTCCTGAGATAAAGCTACTGCAATAAACATGAATAATATCACATAGCCACACCATTTGTTGAACAATTTACCCTAATTTCGGGTGTATAAGCCGGGGATCAATCAATACTTTTTCGACCCGAAATCTTATTTAGTGATTGAAGACAAATATTTACGTCGATCTAAGTAGTTACATTTGTTTTTTAAAAAATTCTGGTTCGAAAAAGAATTGTTTGATCCGCGGCTTATACACCCGAAATTACAGTACTCAAAAAATTAAGGAATTCTCATTTATATCATGAATTAACTGAATCTGAAGTTGGAATGAAAATTCGTGCATTAATTCCTGAGATAATCATCTATTGCGGTAATCATGAGCTTTACAGAATAGCAGTGACACAAGTATTGCGATTTATATCAAAATGTAATGAGTACAGTATTATGTCAAGAACTAACGAAATCTGAAGTTTTATGAAAATCCATCTATTAGTTCTTGAGATATAGCTATTGTAGAAATCGTGAAAAAGGCAGTATAGCAGCGCCACCTGTTGGACGATATATACCAAAAACTAATCAGATCCAGAATATAATAAGATCTAACTAAATCTAAAGTTTTTTGAAATTCCGTGCATTTGTTCTTGAGACAGAGCGCAAACAAAATTTATGCCACATGCAGACTGACAGACTCGTAGACAGGTATTTTGTAAGAACACGTTTTTCCGAATTTATGACCCCTAAAACTTCTAAATCCGTGGAAAACTGGCTTTCGAATTATTTTCACGAATAAAATACTTTCTTTTTGTAAAGATAGTCGAAAGTAAAGATAGAAATATTTATAATCAGCCCACATATAAACTATAATGCAAGATAATGAGCATTAGGATCATTTTGATTGAAAGGGCGTATTTCTGCGGCATATTTTTGTTGCGACCTAGTCTGAAAGACAAAACTCTCATGGTCATGAGTTAATTGAGATCGATGGATCTTCCATTAAATTACGACCTGTCTAGATTCAACTCTATATATCAGATTATTTTTTGTTCTAGAAGCGGATTTTTTTCTCTGATAAATTTACACAGGGGAATCGTTTATGATTTCTTTTGTAATTTTAATGAAAAATAACACAATTACTGTTTAACATAACAGATATTTTAATAATGTGAAATAAAAATTTACAGAATATAGCTCAAAAATAAATGTACATATTAGGGGAAAATGTTAGAGAAAAATTAAATGAATATACAAATAATAAGCAGACATACATACAATAAACCCAACTTTAGTGTAAAATTAGCTTGAGCCAGGAATTGAACCTGGATCCACATTGTACTAGGATGTTACTCACTCTTGTTGGGTTTATTGTATTCATTGTATTAAATGTCCGTATTACATTCGTACATTGCTTTGAGTGTTAAATGCTGGTGTTATTCATGTGTGTATGAGTGTTTTAATTTTATATTGTGGACTAATGTAATAGTAAAATCTATTCATCGTCATCCGTCATCCAAGATTGTCTGATAGCGGCTCATCAGCGCCATGTGGAAGGGGGAGGGAGAAGGAGGCGGTCGCCCCGGGCGTTAAAATTTAGGATTCACCAAATTTATACTCTCAAAGTTTTTTTTTTCTTTTTTGACCTAACACAAGAAAAAGTTGATGGGGGGGGGGGTCGCCAAATTGAAACTCTTCACACGCATTCGCGGATCAGGTTCCCCAACAAGGTTTATTAGTAAAATATTGCTGACTAAGGTATCGGCCGGAATGGCTCAGCAACAACCTTAAACGCTGTAGATCCAGATTCGGTTTCTTTCTCCAGATAATTTTCCTCTCCAGTTGGGTTTATTTTATTTCTACATGTACGTCTGTATAATATTTATATATATGTTTAAGAGTTGAATGCAGGCATTATTTATGAATCCTTTAAGTCAAAGAAAAACGTTTAACACTTCACGCAGTCTCAAAGACTCTAACTTAAAAAAAATTCATGATTTTAGAATATTTTATTCAACTTAAACTTTCTTTAATGCAAAGATATAATTTTAACACAATTGTTCTAATTGGTAATTAAATGAAGAGTATTAATCTAGCGTAATAACGTATCAAATCTATCCATCTACATATTTATCTAATGTAATTACTAAAGTTCCATTACCTGCGATTAATTCTGTTGTAGTGATTCAAATATTAGACCAAATGCCATGATCGATAAGGTTAGCTTGGTGAATTAGGCCCTCCAGATTCTTCCAGGATAACCGAGTTGGTACAGCATTGGCAGATTTCGCCAGGAGATAGCTGGCTCGTATCCTGACCTGAATTTTTTTCGCCTCGTTGGAAATTTACATCTCATATGATTTATTTACCGATTAGATTAATTGCGTTAAAATTAATCCAGCGTTTATTTTTTTTATCATGGATTTACGGAAACGTTCGATTTTTCGGTGGTATTAATTCTCAAGCGAACATTTTTAAATCCTATAAATACATTTTATAAACAAGCATGATAAATTAACAGACTAAATAGTAACATTAATACTAAAATTATTAATAAAAATGTTTTATTCTTTCTATTTTTATGAATATGAATAATTTTGCTTCAACTTTTTGCCACATTCATTAAAATATACTATATAAACTGTGCATGTATTTTTACACGTATGGGATTTTATATTTAACATGTTTTTTTTTCCTCTCGTGTATATAAAAAAAGAAGAAAAGCTCAATAAACTCTCAATTTAAATATCTTTTAAAAAGTAACTATAAACATGAATGTTATTGAATCCATGCACAAAAATATTAAATACACCATGGAAAACGAATAAAAAAATTCAATTGTCTATCTAAATTAGCAAAAAATACTTAGTATTTATCGAAAAAGCAACTTATAAAAATATGAACAGGTAGAAAAGTCAGTTTAACGTTTTTATTTTTATAGCTAATTGTAATTGATCTATTAACAAAATTGACAATATCTCGCGTTTTAATTGTCGAACAGGTAATTATGAGGTGTCAAAATATTCATATTTAAAGAAGCTTTCAGTTAATATTTTTTTTTTAAAAGAATATCGATATTTTGATCAAATTCATAGATAGTGTGTTCCCGTTATTGATAACTCATAAATCCTATAAAATGATATTGCTATTAGTGAAAATCAATATACTATATAACAACTAGGAGTTTTTTCCTCAATCTTAAAACGAAAGAGTGGATTTGGCTTCTCAGGAAAAAGCATTAATTTAATGGATCATAAATGAGTTGCTTTTTTTTACATTTTACTCATCTTGATTTAAATTGTTAGGATGAGCGAACTTAAATTTAACTTATAAGAATTGGTGCGTACCAATTCCCCCAATAATTAAATTCTGGAAAAATGGAACAATTTCCTTTGCAATCAGTTTTTGCAGTTATAATTCATAAATCTCAAGGTTTGACATCAGATAAAGCAGTAGTAGATATTGGGGATAAAGAGACACCAGTTTGCTTAACGCACGTAGCGTTGTCGAGAGTGAAATTCCTTCAAGGTTTATCATTTAATAGAAAATTTCCTTACGAGAGATTCTACAATATAAAAAAATTTCATATGCTGGTATGCAAAAAAAAAGAAGAAATTAGAATAAAAAAAATTACATTTAATAGTTCTTAGTATCAACGAGAGTAGATTTCAATGTTTTTCCAAATATTTTGTTTGAATGTATTATTCTAAGATTGCTATCAAAGATTATTTGATGTGAATTACAAAGATTGAAAACATACCTATTTCAAATCATTTCAGATAACTCCAGAGGCTATTGGAAAATGTAAAAACATCTTTAAAACTTTTAGTTAAAAATTAAAAAAATATTTTGTAAAATTTTGCTTCGAAAATATTTTTATTTATACCAGTCTTATATCACAGATAAAAAATTCCGAGGAAATTCTTAATTATTTGGCTGAATTTACATTTCTAAAATTTAAATGCGCCAAAACATAAGATAAAGTTTTTGCTTAATAAAGATGCAAAAATAATATAAAATAATAATGTTATTTTCAAATATTTATCTTATGAAATAATGCTTCGCGAATCCAAACAAAGCACGGCTTTTGCTAGTTTATAAACAACTCGTCACAAAAAACTGACTTTCAAATCATTAGCAGAGTTGCCAGTGGGCTACTTTTTTAAAATTCGGATTTCTTGATTGCCACCCCTTTTTTGAAACGGTAAATTACCTTTTGTTTTCGTCTTAATTATCATGACGTTGAATAAGGCACATGTCATCATTTCTAAAAAAGTGGTGCCAGTCAAGAATCTGAATTAAAAAAAAGTAGCCCATCTGGCAACACTGATCGTAAGATGAGTGGATCTCGGCTCAACATGAGTTATTTTGTGGTTGAGGTTTTAAGAGAGTCAAATCTTTCGCAGCGAAGGAAACTTTGTTTTTACAATTGTGTTTTTTAACTTCACTCTTACGTACACAGTGCAGTCTCGACTTACAAATAATCGTGATTCAGCGAAATTCTTGATAAGCGAATTTCTCTGAGATCTTGGGGGAAAAAATTAATTTCAATTTAACGAATTCATAATCCCGATTTAACGAATAACTTTCGATGTCAAAAAATGAAAATTTGAAGAAATTTTCCAATATTTATCAAAAAATTTCAATATCCCTCATCGTCAATTTTTTGAACATGTAGATGTATCTTGTGGGGCAAAACTGTGCGTAGCAACTATAACTTTACATTGCAACGAGATCATTAATAGAAATTGTAGTAGATCGGATACAGATGAAAAAAGATGAAGCATAGAACATTCAATGAAGCAGTTTTTAGTTTGAAGACTTAGAAATTGTATTTGACAGCTCCTGTTGTTGATCGCAGTGTTTCTACAACTTTGGAAACAAACAATAAAGATGTTTGTAATGTAAAGTCGAAACGCACCTTACAAACATCGATAAAAAATTCATTTCCTAAAAAGTAATTTGTCTCTAAAATTTAAAAAATAATAATAAAATGAGAAATTCTCTTAAGGGGGTACGAGACCCTTTTAAAAGATTAATTTTTATTTATTGAGTTAAAATTTTGAATTTTTTTTATGGCTAACCATATTATTTGTATACAAAATCAAATGATAAAACTTCTCATATTTTTTTTTTAATTTAATTAAAATTTGTATTAAAAAAGTGGGGTAGTTGAAAATTTTTAGACTTCAAAATATTATTTGTAGAATTTCATTTTTTTTTCCATTTAAATCAGCAGAAATATATAAGTTTTAATCTTGATTCAGCATTTTATAAAATATTAACTAATATAAAATGTTAAAATATTTTTAAATAAAAAAATTAAAAATAAATGATGTAACTTTAAAAAAAATCATATTTTCAAAAGTACCGTAATTTCGGGTGTATAAGCCGCGGCTCAAACAATTCTTTTTGGACCCAGAAATCTTATTTAATGATTAAGCGCAAATATTTACGGCGATCTAAATAGTAACATTCATTTTTAAAAAAATTCTGGGTCGAAAAAGAATTGTTTGAGCCGCGGCTTATACACCCGAAATTACGGTAAAATTCTTTTCAAACTTGTTGAATCAAAATGAGAGCAAAATAATTGAAAAAAACATGTTCTAAGTTTTTTTTATCTCTAACTTTTCTTGACTTAAAACACTTTAAACAGGAGACATGGTGAAAAAAACCTCATCATGAAAAAAAAAACGCAATTTCCCATAAATTATTTCCATGCCAATCATTGCTTGAAAACTAGATTTAGAAAACTAATCAAAGCGAAAAGAATACTATTTCCTGTTCCAACCGAGATGGAAGCATGACTTGAACGTCATTATAAAGCACAAAAAAATATAAAGATCATAATTATAATAATTTTTTTTAATCAAATTTGAGTATCTTTGTGTTCCGAATCCCCTTAATTTGAATATGTTTTATTAATAGTAGTAAATAATAATAAAAAAAGAATTATTTATATAATTCATTTTATTAAAGCAACAAATGTTTAACATCATTCTTAAAGTAAGTGAGGATTGTTCTTTTTATTTATAGCGTATTTACAATTTGTTCTGTCGTATATAAAAAAAAACTTGGCTATCCTGATTTAACGAATAATCTCGATTTAACGAACAAAGTTGCTAGTGCCAAATAATTCGTTTAATCGAAGTCCGACTGTAATATCCTTCTAAAATATGCATTTCAAATAAATTAAATCAGACATCTTGTGACCGAAATAACACAACTGTTTGAAGCAAGTCAGATAATTTTGATAAAAGAAATGTTAACTAACGTAGAAGTATCACACCCTTACATAAAATAAAGTATTAAATAATTCATAACACATCAAGTATAAAATTAGAATTTTCGTTTTAGCAATCCTATAAATTTAGACACAAAGATGCAATAAAATGTATCTCCACTAAACTTTTGCATCGATTTTTACTCACCTGCTGTAGAAATGATCAATGCTAAAGTTTTTAAATGTTTTTAAAGATACTTCAGGATAAATCGAATAATAACATTAGAATTTATTTAGATAATACATATTTCTAGAGACAGCAGTTTTATCTTACTAAAAGGCCGTTTTAACAAACTTATTTTTATTAATGTTTATTGGTACATAAATTCTTTTCAAACCCTGTTACGAATATTTTTGCTTGTAATAAGTATTGTATTTTGAGAATAAATTGCTTTCAAACAAATCTTGTACTTTAAGATGTATGTTCAAAAACAAGTCCGGTGCACCTATCCCAAATTTTTCTTATATCACATATGTGTTAATAATTGAAAAATTAATATCACAGAGCTAAAATTATGTGACATTCAAGACCCACTATTCGAATTTTAAAGAAATAGATACGTTGAATTATGTGCATTTAAAGAGAAGATAAAATAGAACTATTTTACAGCAATAGAAAAAATCGATAAAACGTTTGTTGTGTACACACCCAGAAAAAAGTTTTGTTGAATCAACAAAAATTTGTTTGGTCCAACAAATATTTTCGTTTAAATATGGGTCAATGGAAATTTTGTTTGATAAACTAAACAAATATTGTTGATATATATATATATATATGTATATATTTGGCACTTTTCCGTTTACAATTTTCATCCTAATTGCATAATAACGTCATTAATCCATCTCAATTTGAAAAGTTTTTGTTATCCAAAAAGTATGTTAATCCTTTATAGCAGGGCTGTCCAACCTTTCACTAAGCAGGGGCGCATCTCAGCTCTTGGCACATAATGAAGGGCGCTATTATTAACAGGACTCAAAGCAGAAGAAAATTATTTTAAGTATAAATATTGCTATACTTATATAAGTGCATCTCACAGTAGAAGACATAAGGACCCAGTGAATCTGAAGCTTCATGTAAAAAAGAAAAAAATCCTTCAAAATAACTGTAAGTTGCAGTAAATTTCGAATTATATATTTTTCTATGAAAGGCCATCTAAAAACATTTGAATTGCAAGATATCAAAAAATTAAAACTTGCCTATAGTTAAAACAAAATGATAATGAGAGATATTGTTGCGGTTTTTTAAGGAGACGCAAAAAAAAAATTCCTTGATTTATATGGATGTGCAAATTTGCGTGATGATTACCCTTTAAAAGAGAATTTTACAGAAACAAAGACTGGCATGATACTGAGATCAATCTATGTGTATTTCCAAAGGGAGATCCTGGAAGGGTTTTCAATGATCGAAATCAATTCGCATGATTTTATCGATTTTTTAAAAAGTAAAATGATGAAAATTACTTAATTTCCAAAATCTGGGTTTGAAAATGACAGTCCTTTTCCAATATTATAAAGCAGCTAATGGGTCAATGAAATAATAACAATAGCAAAAAAACTGAACTTTCATGCAAAAAAAAAAAGGGTGTGGGCGGTTATTTTCTACGTTTTACTTTTCAACATATTTAAAAGTTATTTCCAACTTTTATCATTTCCTTTCGTCAAAATTTCTGCAAAGTTATTTATAAAGAATAACAATAAATTAATCAAGAAACACAATAATATATAATTAATTTTTTAAGTACTTTTTAATTTTTGATGCGTAAAATACACTTGCAGAGGTTATTAAAACATCTCTCAAAAATATCAAGGATTTTTAAAAAAAGCACACTTTAAAAGAGAGTTTTAGTTTTAAAAAATGTTAGTTACTGAAAACATTCAAAGGGCGCCAAGAAAACGTGCAAAGGGCGCCATGGCGCCCGCGGGCTCCGCGTTGGACAGCCCTGCTTTATAGTATATAAGTCAATTAAACAAAATTACATGAGAGAGTTATGGCTACTGCACACCAAGTTAAATTTTGCAAAAACAACAAAATTTTGTTGTAACTACAAATTGAAAATACAAGACTTTAGTAAGACTCAAATAAAATTGATGAAATTTTGTTAAAATTTTATAAGAGTGCTAACAATATTTTCATTTTTTTATTTTTTTTTAATTAATATTATTATTTTTTTGTCTGAGCAACAAAATTGATTTTTTTACTTTAAATAAAAACTTCGTTTAAAAGCAACCAAAATGTACTCAACGATTAATTTTTTGTGGTTTTAATCAATCCCCTTTTTCTAGGTGCAAAGTCGAAAAAATGAGAAATTTTCAAAAAAAAAAAAAAAAAAGAAAGGAAAAATTTTAAAAAATGAAAAGTGTTCTTAATTATTTTTTTAATTTATACTAGCAAATGATAATGAAAAATATTATTTATAGAATGTATTTTCATAAAGCAACAAATGTTTAACATCATTATTAAGTCAAGTGAGAATTATTCTTTTTTATAGTCTTTTTACAATTTCTTCTGTCGTATATTAAAAAAAAAAAAATCTTTGACTATCCTGGTTTAACGAATGATCTCGATTTAACGAACAAATGTGCTAATCCCGAATGATTCGTTAAATCGAAGTCAGACTATATTTCCTTGTAAAGTATACATATCAAACAAATTAAATCAGATATCTGGTGATCGAAATAACACAGCTATTTGAAGCAGGTCCAATAATTTCCCTTAGAAATATTAACTAACGTAGAAGTATCACACCCTTACATAAAATCCAATATTAAATATTTCATAACATTTCAGGCATAAAATTAGAATTTTTGTTTAAGGGATCCTATAAATTTAGACACAAAGACATAAAATGTATTTTCACTAAAACTTCTGCATCGATTTTTACTCACCTGCTGTAGAAAGGATCAATGCTAAATCTTTTAAATTTTTTTTAAACATACTTCAGGATAAAACGAATGATAACATTGTAATTTATTTAATGAATATATATTTCTAGAGATAGTAATTTTATCTTACTAAAAGACCGTTTTTGCATATTTATTATTACTGATGTTTATTGATAGGTGGAAACAGTAATAATTTCTAATTATAAATTCTTACCTATTAAATATTAAATATTAAATATAATAATGTAATACAAATATTGTATAATTTAATAACCTTTTCAAACCATATTACGGATATTTTTACTTATATAAGTATTGTATTTTGAGTGTAAATTGTCTTCAAACAGTGAAAAAACACCGTAAACACTGGCGAAAATTAACAAATAAAAACACTTTGTACATAAAATGAAAAATAAAGTAGGACGTTTCGAGCTACAACGTTTCGAAATGTCATCTCGACTCTTACGAACACGTTTTGGTTTAGCTGATGACGAGTTGTTATTGTTGTACTCGAAACGCATCCTACTTTTTTCATTTTATGGAGATTTTAGTGTCAAAGTGATTTAGGATCAAAGTGTTTTACTTTATTTCTCTGCAAACAGGTCTTGTATTTTAGAATGTATATTCAAAAACCAGTCGGATGCACCAATCCTAAACTTTTCTATCGCATACGTGTTATTACTCAAAATTTCTTATCACAGTACGAAACTTTTGACCGATCACAGAAAATCAACTAAGCAAGACGGAATTGTGGAATTTTCACGAAATAATAGAAAAACTCTCCAAGTTCAGGGCTCCCAAATGGTCCGCCAACTGAACATCAAATTTTTTTAGAAAGATTTTCGTTTTATATTTTTCTATCAAATCGCGCAGAAACCGCCTTCTGAGGTCAATTTTAGCGCAAATGTTGTAGAAACCTACTATGAAATTTTCTGTTAAAATTTATTGGTGTTCAGTTCACGGACCATTTGGGAACCCTGCAAATTTCATGACTGCTCTGTGCAGTTCGACGTGGCCTCCATTTAACCCTTTGCGGCATAGAGCAAATTCATTCTTTAAGTGTTGAAATTGATGACTTACACCAGAATTTTAAAACAGCTTTATTTGTAATTATAAAAAAAGCTATTTTCAAGATTTCACGCCTTTTTTCCATCTATCACTGCTTGTGGGAGGGGCTTGCCCCAACCACGTCATCTCCTGCTGCTTTTCCATTGGTCTTGGCGTAATCTGCTTCACTCACGATTTCATTTTTGGTCCTGCTATCTTCATTTGTTCCGATTCCGGGGATGTGTGGCGTGTCTACTGGCGCCTCGGTCACAATGTTTTCGAAGAAGTCAGGAATTAACAAAAGCGAAATTTTTATTATCAAAATTCCGGTACCAATGTGGCGTTTGTGAATTGAAATTAAGTGATTTCATAGATATACCACTGCGCCGCATGTGTTAAAACAGATTCACCGGCTTTATCCAATCTGTTACATCCGATGTCCTTAATTGTGTGTGGGAATAACGTGAATATCGTTTAGATGTATTCAACAAATTTAAGTCACTTTAAACTGTACTATGAACAAGTATGAAACTTAATATTTTTTCATTTTTTTAGCCCATTAACACTTTAACGTTCATTGGTTTCGCCACGAAACCACAAAATTTTAATTCCGATACGCAACACTGACACTGGTATTTTTATCTAAAAATATACCTTTTATTTTGTATGTGAAAAATCACCTTTTCTTATTTAGAAATATATTTGTTCTTAATTACCGGTGTCATTCATTTATTTCGACATCTTAGCAATGAAAATGCTATGATCGTCAAAGGGTTAATGCCTAGCGTCCCATTTTTGGGACAGTTTTAAAAAATTCAAGTAAGCGCTTTTTACACTACTAAAACGGGGGATAATTAAATACTTTCTTTCTCGAGACAATTTTCTCTATAAAATAAGATAAAAGTTATTTTTGTTTTAAAAATGGTTGGAAGTGCAAAATTTTAATTTTAGCGAATAAAATAATTCAGGCATTTATGGGTTAGTAAAAAATTCGTATTCCCATCTTGGCTTCGCTGATTTTTTGTGACGGGTCAAACATGCACCACAACTTTACCAACACACTGTATATTTATGCCACTTATAATATGAACAAGAAGACAGACGACCAGACATTCTGGATTCATAATCCTTTTTTAACTTTCGTGGAAAATGTTAAAAAGAACTCAAGAATACTGGTTTACACGGTTTGTATACTTTCGGCGAAATGTGTATTTTTTCATAGATTCTAGTGCACTGAGTGCAGGAAAATTATTGTAGAAAGCTTCCACGTTTAGTTTTAAAAAATATTTATTAAATATTTAAAAAAATATTAACACTAAATAAAAAAAGATAAAATATAGAAATCGTTGATTTTACTCTTCTTTTTATACTTTTCTTGATCTGTTTCTCTCAAAATAGACCAGAAATAGTCCCCTAACATACTTTTGACCCGAAAACCCTTTGTGTCTATCTTCAAAAGGCTTAAGGTCTTGGTGGAAAACGCACCCAAATTTTCTGGAAAAACCAGGTATAGGGACCATCTATAAATGATGTCACGGTGGTGGGAGGGGGTATGAAGAATTGTGACATCACACATTTTGGTTAAAATAAATAAAAAGTACATCAAGTGCGTCTGTCAGTCGGAGGAGATCATAAAGTGCGCCCACAGCTTCGACCCTACCTATATCAAGTGCGCCGGAAGAGGGTGCGATAAGCAATCCATCATTGTATTGAAGGTTGCCTTAAAGAGATTTTTTTAAAAAAAGTCTTCTGAACGCAAATCCAGCCATAGTAAATCTTGGCGACTATAATCACAATACTTATCTGTACATGGTATGCATTCCTTTAGCATTGCATTACATCTTGTAAGATATTCAATGCAATAAATACAAATAAAATATTAAAATGAACTATAATTCCTCAAGTAGAGGATACTTATAGTATTTACTACGAAAAAAAAGAGGACTTCTGATTTAAATGAGTCCGGTGCAAACTGCCACCCCAAATTTTGCTTGCTCTTTCAAGGTGTTCCAACGATTATCTACTGTTAATTAAAATAAAAATAAAAATAAAAAAAACATTCTTATGAAAATTTCTATTTTGACTCGTAATATTTAGATAAAAGAATTTTTTTTCGTTTTAATGAAGAAACATGTTGAAAATCCATAAAATTTATGTTATCATAACTCGGTAAGTTTTATTTAATTAAAAAGGAAATTTAATTGTTTTACTTATTAGTACAAGAAAAAAGTTTTACTAAATAAAAAAGTATCTAAATCCCGTTAAAAAAAATCTGTAACTGAAATATATGTATATATATATATATATATATATATATATATATATATATATATATAAATACTTTTATAAATACATCCAAAGTTATTCAGACAATACCAATAAAAGAACCAATGAAACCAGTATTGTTACAATCATATTGTTAAAAACAGTTGAAGTTTGAAGAGAAATAGAAGGCAGATTACCAAATTACTAAGAAATATGTGGATAAATGGACATTATGTAACCAGAGTAATTCATATATTACCATACAATAAACCAATGAAACCAGTATTTTTACAATCATCTTATTGAAAACAGTTGAATTTTGAAGTGAAATAGAAGGCAGATTACCAAAATAATGAAAGATAAATGGATAAAAAGGCAGTATAAGGCTTTTCTATTAAACTACTTCTTCAGGGGTGTATAGT
Source organism: Maratus speculifer (assembly GCA_964019185.1). NCBI lineage: Eukaryota > Metazoa > Arthropoda > Arachnida > Araneae > Salticidae > Maratus > Maratus speculifer. Next base: position 232,213,163 of record OZ025303.1, read on the forward strand.
TTAACAAAAAAGCAAAAACATCCAACCAGTTTCTGTTATGAGTCGTGCTGAAAGCTAAGAATTCGACTCACAATACACCCGACTGGCTGGAAGCTATTCAGATGACAAATTAGTAGAAAGATACACATAGAAGAAAATAAAATCAATATGACAAAATAACAATAATACATTATTCCATTAAAAAAAAGGATATATATACGAAGATATTTACCATTACCCATATCCTAGCAAGATTTGTAGTGCAATCAGATACAAACTATACATGTGACTTACTGACAGTCAAGGTTATGGTCATAGTATAAATCACATAGATAATAAAATAGTTGTAACAATAATTATAAAAATTAGTAAAACATATATTATACTATATAATTTATAATATATTTAGAAAAAAGTAGATGCTACTAATAGAAATATTATATTTTTATTTTTTATCAATTATTAATATTACTATATTAATTAATTAACTAGAATATATTACTACAACTTCTAGCAGAAAATTATTTTAGTGCTGCCATCTAAAGGATTAATATATTAATTAAATTATATGCTTATGGTGCTGCCCTCTATTATAGGAAAAAAATAAATTATTTATTAGCTAAGAATTTCCAAGAATAATTTCTATTCTAATATTTTACAAATAATTTCTTTAAGACAAATACAATAGACAACCATATCTTATCTCAATAACTTGATCATTTTTAAGTTATGCATATTAGTTTTTAGGAAAACATAAACTTTAATACTATGTGTAAAGTTAATTTTATTATTATTATTATTAAATATATAATAATTAACCATTGCGTATTATCCAGACAATACCGCCCTCCTCCGTAATCTAACATCTAACCCACCCAACCATCCTATTATTCATATTTTTTATTTTTTATTTTTTTGTATTTTTTATTTTTTTGTATTATTTTTATGTTTTATAATTTTTTTAAAACATTTTTTTTTACGCAATGTGTTAATTATTTTTAAGATCATGTAATAACTTATTATATATTAAAGACTATAGGAGTTCTTATCAATAACATCATATGGTAATATTGGTTGAAGAGAAAATAGACAGTTAATACTAAATAAATGTTTATACAGATAATATTTTTTTAACCAAGTGTAAAGGATAACCATATCTTATAGCAGTTTCTTGTACAGTTTTTAAATTATGCATTTTAAAATTATGTAAACAAATATTTTTAATTCTATGGGCAAAATTAAGTAATATATTGACATAGACAGATTTATGTAGGCAAGAATTATAATGAGTAAAGAGGTTTACTTTAAAAGGAAAGTCATTACGTTTGTCATAAATATCAAATAGAATTTTATTATCAGAAAGCGTAATATTAAGATCAAGAAAGTTAATTGTATTATTATGCATATCATTATAACTGTATTTTAAATTTTTGTGGTATTTGATTGGTAGCGAATAGTTAGATGACTTTTTAGAATATAAAATTATTATATCATCGAGATACCTGTATAGAAAACAATTAACAATAGAAGTATTACGTTCATAATAATGTAAGTAGAGATCAGCACAAATGGATGATACAATCCCACCTTGTGGAAGACCGACTATTTGTTTGAATATTGTATTATTAAATAATATATAATTATGATAAAGAATAAATTTGGTTAAAGATTTGAAGTAAGATAAAGATACATGTATGTTAAGAGAATTCCTATATTCCTTGAATAATAAATTTATGATCCTGAACATATCTGCAATATCAATTGTATTAAATAAATCATTAAAGTCATATGTTTTGATGTACTTAATGTTTTGTATATATAAGCGGTTTAATAAGGTAAAGAACAACTTTAAACATATTTGCTATTGAAACTATGCCTTTAGAACTAACGGTTTAGGAAATTAGTCATTGGGAAAGAATTAGAGTATACATATAAGGTATTTATCATAATGTTTAAAATTTTATAATTAAAATTTCCTTGATTTTCACAATTTTCCCCGTCAAATAATACCAAATCTGTCAGTAGCAGGTTTAAATTATTATTAATATAAGTTTATTAATGTAACTTATAGTATTATTATTAGTAGTATTTTTTAAATAAAGCAGAATGAAGAAAGGTTCAATTCAGAATTGTTTTAAAAATCATTCAATGTTGTCAACTGCTCTGCTAAGCATGTGCATAACAAAAACATGATTGATGGTAAGAATTATATATTCAGTAAAACTCAAATTTTATCAAAAAATACAGGTTTAAGTTTCAGTTAAAAAACCGCCTAGGATGAACATCTAAACTTAGAATGAAGCATCTAAATGTACAATAAATGAGAAATTAGTTTAAAATTGAAGAAAATATTTGTTTCAATACATAATTATGCTACCTCAAATATTTAAAATATATGTTTCTGAACGAAAAATAATATGCTTGAAAAAAAAGTGATATTGTTAGGTAACAAGCATTATTTCTTCATAAAATTTTCTTTTTGCAAGTAGTTTAAAACTTTTTCCAATGTTTGAATTTCTTGTGAAAAAATATGTTTGCGGGTTTTTTATCACCATACTTTTATTTATTTCCCTGTTTTATTTATTTTTTTTTTTCAGTTTGTTCACTTTATGTTAACGGCATGCATTTTTATACTGTCCATTTTTTTTTTTTTAATAGCTATTTTTACCAAAAAATAAATAAATAAATAAATAAATTATATATTATTGCATAAAATTTTTGTGAGTTAAAGAAAAAACATTATTGATAGCCGAAATTATCGTTAAAGCGCCCTATTTAGCGAATTAACGCCAACAATAAAGTCTTTCTAGCAAAAGAAGCTGTCACTTCGTGCCCATAAGTGCACGAGACGGGGTTGACAACGATATCCGGTCACTTTGACGCCGAGTGCACTTGATGCAGGGAATGGAAAAGAGGGGTCGGCATCGGTGCACTAAACCGGTCTCCAAAATAAAAGTATTAAAAGTCAGCAGATTAAATTATGAAATTGGTTTTCGTACATTAAAGACAAAAATTTAAACAAATATATTAAATTCCATTTCAGTTTCTTTTTCATATTAATATTTTATTATTATTATATGTTAATTACGTTTTTTGTTGTAAACTTTAACTTTGCAAGGTAGAACCCGTCGAATTTTGACGAAAGTAAATGTTTAAGAAGGAATTGTTTCATTGATCTATAATAAACTTACAAAATCAGCTAGAGTAAAAAATGCATCTTACAATGCAACCTACAATCAGTCTAACTCTTATAAACAAATATTATTTAAACTAAATTTAAAGAAAAAATATATGTTTTCTATAAAACTGAGTTGTCCAAATTTTTAAAATTAAACTTTAATTGCATATGTAGAAACATAATAATAAGGCAAAATATAATAAAGATCAGCTATTAAGATGAAGTTATCGATTGAGGCTCTTATGTTTGGTATAAAGACGTATGCCAAATAAATAAATAAATAAATAAATAAATAAATAAATAAATAAATAAACAAAAATTGAATAAATAAATAAATAAACTGACACGATCTTATAATTTCACGTGAAATTTAAACCCATCAAATTTTAATCTTTTCAAAATTTGCATGCGCGCATTTCAATTTTTATCAATTTTAAGAGAAAATGGCCTCTTTCTGTTGCCACAATTACGATATTTGTACTAAAAACTATAAAAAAAAATTAGTATGTCAAGAATAAATTAAGATACAGCTTTCAAATAAATTTCATTTAAAAGTACATATTTTTCTATATGCGATGGTGTAAAAATTTAAAATGTGCGATGTTTAAAAGTATAAAATTTGCAGTACCGATAATTACAAACCCGAATTGCATGTCAAAGTGTCGCCATTCGCAAAATGACGTATGCGTTACGCACAGATACGTTTAGCCTTTATAATATAGATATCATACAAAATAAGTACACGAATCATTTTTATTGTTATGCTCACAAATGTCATTAAAACACATAGTTAAAGTTTAAAAATAAAATTTGAAATATGATCCATAATGTTGTAAATTGTGGTTGAAATGTAAATATATGTTTGCGTAATAAAGCGTGACATGTGACAAGAAGGGGGAGAGGAGATGTGACACTTTGTAACAAATGGTGGGAGAGGGGGGAGGTCAAAAATATCTACAAAAAAATATAAAATGATTTATGGACGACCCCAATGGAAAAAATGTATCTTCAGTGACATGTTCACACTCATTGCATGATAGTTTTTTTTTTTTTTTTTTTTTAAATAAAGCACCAATATTTTTTTTTTTTTTCAAAATTTTAATTTTTATGATTTTCTGTGAATCCATGGACGATCATTTTTTTCTCCCAAAAGTGTTGTTAGACAAAGGCTTTGTAACAATCTGCCCTTTTCTCCTTTAACAAGTTTTCGCTGGTTTTTTTTTTTTTTTTTTTTTTTTTTTTTACGATTTGCGAAAACTCTTCACGTGTTGATAAAAAATGAAGGTCCATTTTGGATTTAACCGTACAGAATACAAAAAAATCAATTATCAAAATCTAAAAAAATCCAAAAATCAAAATCTGACATAAACCAACTTTTACACACTATTAACTCTTCCACACATTTTTAAGTATGTATCATTTTGTAATGTATTATGACGGTTAATTTTCATCCTTATATATATACATATCTGTTTTTTTTTCTTATTTTTCTTATGTGTGTATTATGTAAATTGTATCTTTTGCATTTATATGCCAAAATGATTAAAGATTTTATTTTATACTGCAATGTTAGTTTTATTCTAAAAGATTTTTTTTATATATATCTGACAAAATTATCTTTCTATTAATTTTGTGAAGTACCTCTAATTTGGAGCAAAAAATATGTTTCAAATTTCAAATAGCTATTGTTCGGTCAATTCCAATCGTAGAATAATGGATTTTATTTATTTATTTTATTTTTTTATTTTTTATTTATTTATTTTATTTATTTTACTTTATTTTATTTTATTTTATTTTATTTTATTTTTCTCTTACTAGTCAATGTAACAGGAAAATTTCACTAAATACAACTTATAGGACTGAAAAACCGTATAAAAATTTAAATTTCGTAACTTTTTAAGAATTTTTTTTTTTATTGACCTAAATTGCCATTAAAATATTTATTTACCTCATTTAAAATATTTTTCTAATTGGAACTTTATGTCTATGACTAACGGTTTAAGAATTAGTCATTGGACATCTTTCAAAATCGACACCCTGTATAGAAGAAAGAAAAAAAAAAATAGAGTTTTTTCAAATATCGTTTTTCATTAATAAGAGGTAGTATAATAAAAAATAGGCGTTTCAGCAAAAGTTAAAAAAAAATTTAACCAGTGAAATTTTTTATTACATTTTTTAAATTTATATTTATGTTTGCTTCTTCGTAAATCTTTAACAACAATTAATTGTAAAAATTTAAATTTATTTTATATGTAGAAAATGTGGATTAAGTAAATAAATATATTAAACACACACAAATGAAACCCTGGTAGGTATTTCATAACACGTCATGTGCAGAATTCAATATTTGAGATTTACGAACTTTTCATTCTAGCCGCGAAGCCATAAAATGCGTTTCGCATAAAACGTTGCCATCGATTTTAAAACAGCTTATGTGAAAAGGATCATTGCTAACGCTTTTAAATGTTTTAAAAGACATGTCAAGATAAATCGAAAGATTAGATTAAGCTTTACTTAAGGATTTTTCAAAACATGGTAGATTTTCTTGCTAAATCGTTTTCGTTATGTATTTATGTGATGTTAGTATCGCAACATAAATTGTTTCGAAGCGAATTAACTCTAGGAGACATTTTTTAATATTCTTTGGATTTATTTAAAACTTTAATTCTTATGAATGAAAATAAAACTTTTTATTAATTATTGATGTTTAACCCCCCCCCCCCCTCCTGTGAAGATGATCGATGCTTGGAATAAAGACTTTTATTTATTGTGATGATTTCTCTACAAACTTCGGATAAATAAGGATGTTGAAATGCCTTTTGCATTTCTTTAAATAAAATTAAAGATTAACGTGCCGTGATGCAGTACAAATGGATGTGCAAAAGCAACAACACAGATTCAGAAGATTAAACATAATACTTGCAGCTTAAAAATAGATCTTTCATGAAGAATTGAGAAAACATGTATAGGTGTCTTGGAAATGACCCTATTGACACAAAATCAAATTATGTAATTACATCATGAAGAACAAGCAAAGAATGATAGAGTTCACATTTTTCATTCGTAAAGTTTTTGGCGAGAAATAGGTATTGGTTAAGACGCACATCTTGCCTAGGGATGACCGTTTGATTGGAATACATGGGGTAGTATAAATTTAAATGAAAAGCCTAATAGACGATAATTATCCGAGAGCTAGTACGTGAGAAAGTAAAATAGAGTTTGAAGGCTGCCGATAGCATTGGAATGGCTGTGGTAAATTGAAAGAGACAGAAATTTAAAAGTACATCTGGATACAGGACTCCCAAGGGTCCTCAAACTGAACATCAATATTATTTTAACAGAAGATTTGACGATAGGTTTCTACAGAATTTGTGCTAGAATTAACTTCCAAAGGTGGTTTCTTGGCAATTTTCAAGAAAAATTCAAAAGGAAAATTTCTCTAAGAAAATTCTGATATTCAGTTGGCAGACTTTTTGGGAGCCCTATGGATATTATTATATAGTCCTTCGTTTAACCAAAATTTTGACTGTTTTTAGGTAAGCTTCGAATTAAATATCTGACAGAGAGAATTGGCATTGGTTTTTTTCATTGGCAGATGCAACTCGAAAAAAAAAAAAAAAAATGTGAAATTCTTTTCATTGTTTTCTTTCCTTACAGAAAAGAACAGACTGAATTATCAGGGAACTTTAAAGGGATGCGTAAAAGGAAAATAAATTAATTTAACACTTAAATATCCAGAAAGAAATACAACGGAGCAAAACTGTATAACAGTTATTATTAAATTTTAACTTTATAGAGATATATTAATTATGTATAACGAATAATATATGTGATATCAAACAATATACCCCTCCCCCCTCAAAAAAAGGAGAGAAATGTATCAAAATAAATGAAAAACGAAATGAAATATTTCACTTTGGGTGAATTATCAAAACGTGGGATCATTAAACGTTAACTATTAGTGATTTTTTAAATTTTCAAATTTAGGGTCAATTTTTTTTTTTACAATACAGTATATAAGTCTATAAACTTATATACAAACATTAAAAGACAGCAATTATTCTGGAAAATAAATTATTAAAGCATTTAATTAGTCAATCTACACGTGAAATTTGAGCGTGCTTCTAAGTAAAATTATCCCTCCCGTAAAGCATGGTGACATCACTGCAACGTCGTTGTGAAGTCACATTGTGACTTTGTGACCATCGATTGTCGATGTGATGTCACGTGACGTCGATGTGAAGTCACAGTGACTAAAATGTGAAGTCGTTATGGCCGTTTTAGAGCTCTTTTGTGACGTTTCACAAAGTGGTCACAATGTGACAAATTTGTGAAAAATGTGTCATTTGTGACTAATTTGACATTAACATTGTGCCAAAACTGTGACAAAAGCGACGATATTTAAATTGCCGGAAACATGTTTTTTAAAGTAAATAACATGTTTTGAAGGATATTTATAAATTTCTAAAGATTTTTAAGTTACTCACATCTCAGTCACAATGTCACGTCACAGAGTGGTGGCATTTTGGTTACAGATGTGATGTGATTAAAGTGACTCACAGTGACGTCGCTGTGAGTCACTTTTCAATTGTGTTAAAAAGTGTTGAAAAGTGCGTCTCATGTCTTTGAGTTAATTAGAATTCCCGTAATTTAGCTCTAATATACGAGTATCTAGTAACACTATTCCGAATAATAGTATCTTTCTCTCTATATATATATCCATATAATAGCGTTTTCTTCCATAATGGAATCTACAAATTGATCAACACTATTTGAATTCATTCATAAATTAAGTTAAAAAACAAAGCAGTCTAAGAGAATTTTTGTAATATTTTTTTTTAATTATGTTTTGGAAAACTTTAATGTTTATTAAAACAAATACCTCATATTCTTTAATGTATTTCAAATTAAACATAAATTAAAATCAAAATCAGTTTAAACGAGCTTATTTGTTAAACCTATCAACCTAAAATATTTCTATTAAATGTTATTCCTCTACTAAAAAGTTTAAAAGAGCCATTATTCAAGGTGTCTTAATCCAAATATTTGGCATTACTACTTCCTAAGAGGCGAAGATAATTAAAATAACTTAGTAAAATAGTAGAAAGAATAAATAAAGTAACTTAATAATAATTAAAGTAACGATTGGTATTTACTGTAAATCGTGGTATGTATTAAATAACGGACTAAAGCACAACCCTGTGGCATGTAAGTAGTCCCTTGCGGTAGTTTCAACAATCTATATTCATGAAACCCAAAAATTTCTGTACTTTAAGTAGGGAAAAATGTAACTCTTTTATTCCTGAGATTTTAACGAAATAATTTAGTGAATAGATTTTTCTTAACTGAATGTTGAGAATAAAAGAGAAAAAAAATAATTAAATTACTTTCGCGAAACGATTTTAATGGTGAAAATTACGTCATTAATTAAACCGATACTATTATTTCCTAAAGATCAATATTCATATGGCATCATTTTGGGAATCATATGATTTATAAAAAGGACACTAGCAAATGTGTTTCTATGTTGGATCATTTGATACAGCATATATGCAGTTAGATGCAATCGTAAAATACTTACAATTTATTTTGACGAATTTGTGTCACACACAGTTTCAAATATATCGATATACGACGTTCGATTCAAGGTTCGTTTGGAGAAATCGATCACCTTAACGAGCGAAACCTGCCAGTTTGCAGTAAATAAAAGTATTAAAATTATGTTTAGAAAACTCTAATATCAATGAAAATAAATAGCCCATATTCTATACACTCTCAAAAAAACTTCCGTCTTTTCACAGAAAATGTCTCTAAAATGACGAATATCCGTTTATTTTTTCTCCGTCAACAGAGGTAAATTATCCGTCATTTGAAAAAAGTTTAGAAAAGACAAATGCGGCAGACGTGAGGCTCGAACTCACGACCCCAGCATTGTAAGCCGAGCGCGTTGCCTCGGCGCCACGGTTGCACATCAAATAAAAGCTTTGAAGTAGAAGCATTCATTTCATATGGGTGTGGTTTGGTCTATTTCGTTGAAAAGCTTTTAATTTTGAAGTTAATTTCGGAAAGATTTCATCTTTAATGAAACTGTGGCTGGGTTTTTTTAACGTTTAGTATTAATCTTTATATATAAAAATCTTCTGTGCGTGTGTATGTAATTGAACTCCTCCTAAACGACTGGACCGATTTTGATGAAATTTTGTGTGTGCGTTCCGGTAGATTCGAGAATGGTTTAGATTCACATTTCGTCGAAATTGATTCAGTACTTTTTTAGTAATTAGGCAAAAACTAATAGTTAGTGATTTTTCGCTAATTAAAAGTGCTATATATATTAATGAAAGTCAGGATTTCGTATTAATCATAGCACAAAAAATCTACCATACCAAAAATCTTGAAAATTGGGGTAAAAATACTTCTTATAACATCGAGTGTCGCTAAAAATGGATTTTCGAAAATTCCACCCCTACAATGGGTAGAAAAAAGAACGAACTTTAAAAAAATTCCTTAAAAATCGGCTTCTGTAGTTATTTTTCATGTGATAGCATATTTTAGTGTATTTTTTCATGCTGAATCGAATGGTACCAAGCAAATTCTTTTAAGTCCAGTAGTTCGCGAGATACTTCACATTTTCCTGATTTGGCGGCGTCTTCGGCGCAAAAAACCTGAAATTTTCAATCCTTATCTATATATATAAAATAAAGTTTGGATTTCGTATTAATCACAGCACAAAAAAATCTGCTGAACCTATAGTCTTGAAAATTGGGGTAAAAATACTTCTGATAATATCGAGGGCCGCTAAGAAGGGATTTTCGAAAATTGCACCCCTAAGGGGATTAAAAAAAGGAACGAACTTTTAAAAAATTCCTTAAAAATCGGCTTTTGTAGTTATTTTTCATCTGATGGCATATTTTAGTGTATTTTTTCATGCTGAATCGAATGGTACAAAGCAAATTCTTTTAAGTCCATTAGTTCGCGAGATACTTCACAGTTTCCTGATTTGGCGGCGTCTTCGGCGTAAAAAACCTGAAATTTTCAATGCTCATCTTTATATATAAAAATCTTCTGTGCGTGTGTATGTAATTGAACTCCTCCTAAACGACTGGACCGATTTTGATGAAATTTTGTGTGTGCGTTCCGGTAGATTCGAGAATGGTTTAGATTCACATTTCGTCGAAATTGATTCAGTACTTTTTTAGTAATTAGGCAAAAACTAATAGTTAGTGATTTTTCGCTAATTAAAAGTGCTATATATATTAATGAAAGTCAGGATTTCGTATTAATCATAGCACAAAAAATCTACCATACCAAAAATCTTGAAAATTGGGGTAAAAATACTTCTTATAACATCGAGTGTCGCTAAAAATGGATTTTCGAAAATTCCACCCCTACAATGGGTAGAAAAAAGAACGAACTTTTAAAAAATTCCTTAAAAATCGGCTTCTGTAGTTATTTTTCATCTGATAGCATATTTTAGTGTATTTTTTCATGCTGAATCGAATGGTACCAAGCAAATTCTTTTAAGTCCAGTAGTTCGCGAGATACTTCACATTTTCCTGATTTGGCGGCGTCTTCGGCGCAAAAAACCTGAAATTTTCAATCCTTATCTATATATATAAAATAAAGTTTGGATTTCGTATTAATCACAGCACAAAAAAATCTGCCGAACCTATAGTCTTGAAAATTGGGGTAAAAATACTTCTGATAATATCGAGGGCCGCTAAGAAGGGATTTTCGAAAATTCCACCCCTAAGGGGATTAAAAAAAGGAACGAACTTCTAAAAAATTCCTTAAAAATCGGCTTTTGTAGTTATTTTTTAACTGATAACATATTTTAGTGTATTTTTTCATTCTGAATCGAATGGTACCAAGCAAACTCTTTTAAGTTCAGTAGTTCGCGAGATACCTCACATTTTCCTGATTTGGCGACGTCTTCGGCGCAAAAAACCTGAAATTTTCAATCCTTATCTATATATATAAAAGAAAGTTTGGATTTCGTATTAATCACAGCACAAAAAAAATCTGCCGAACCTATAGTCTTGAAAATTGGGGTAAAAATACTTCTGATAATATCGAGTGCCGCTAAGAAGGGATTTTCGAAAATTCCACCCCTAAAGGGATTAAAAAAAGGAACGAACTTTTAAAAAATTCCTTAAAAATCGGCTTTTGTAGTTATTTTTTAACTGATAACATATTTTAGTGTATTTTTTCATTCTGAATCGAATGGTACCAAGCAAATTCTTTTAAGTTCAGTAGTTCGCGAGATACTTCACATTTTCCTGATTTGGCGACGTCTTCGGAGCAAAAAACCTGAAATTTTCAATCCTTATCTATATATATAAAAGAAAGTTCGGATTTCGTATTAATCACAGCACAAAAAAATCTACCGAACCTATAATCTTGAAAATTGGGGTAAAAATACTTCTTATAACATCGAGTGCCGCTAAAAATGGGTTTTCGAAAATTCCACCCCTACGATGAGTATAAAAAAGAACGAACTTTTAAAAAATTCCTTAAAAATCGGCTTCTGTAGTTATTTTTCATCTGATAGCATATTTTCGTGTATTTTTTCATGCTGAATCGAACGGTACTAAGCAAATTTGTTTAAGTCCAGTAGTTCGTGAGATAATTCACATTTTCCTAATTTGGAGATGTCTTTGGCACAAAAATCTGAAATTTTCAATGCTCATCTTTATATATAAAAATCTTCTGTGCGTGTGTATGTAATTGAACTCCTCCTAAACGACTGGACCGATTTTGATGAAATTTTGTGTGTGCTTTCTGGTAGATTTGAGAATGGTTTAGATTCACATTTCGTCGAAATTGATTCAGTACTTTTTTAGTAATTAGGCAAAACCTAATAGTTAGTGATTTTTTTGTTAATTAAAAGTGTTGAATAATTTCGATAAATAGCGTACGGACGGAATGTCCGAGCGGTCAAAGGCGCCAGATTTAAGCTCAACTTCTCGAAGAAAGAGATCGCGTGTTCGAACCCCGCTCCTATCAAAAGTGTGTGCTTTACAGTAATATAACCTGTATTATAATTTTGATTAACTGACTTCAGAAAATCGTTAACTTTTAACAAAAAAGAGAAAAATAAACTTTTCTATCAAAAATTGAATCGACTTCAAAAAATACTGAAGAGTGAAAAATAATTTCCTTACATAATTGTAATAAGAAATTAAATTAAGAGAGTAGTGTTTATCGTGCGTATCACTATATTTAAGTACATTTTTTTGATTTTCTGGTGTCGGTGCCAGGAAGGACAACGTCTGTCGGTGACAGGACAACGTCTGTCGGGTCCGCTAGTATAGTATAAAAATGTGAATTTTAAATATATTACGTAGCTTGCTAGAGGAAAAATATGTATATTCTTTTTTTATTCGATAAATTTTTTTTAAATATCATTTTTTAATTAAAATATCTTTTAAATGCGCTCACTTAAAGTATATTTTAAATATAATATTTATTGTAAAAATAACTTAGTATATTCAACTTTATTCAACTTATCCAACTTTGAATAACAAATTGTGAGATTTTTTGAATGAATGAAGAAAGTAATTGTCATTTATTTTTTAATTCGAAAACATTTTTGTCTTTTTAAACTAAATTAGACGTTTTAATCTGTAGAATATTTTGTTTTTCATTTTAAAAATAAATTCGAATTTATTACTAACAGACCCAATACGCATGCGTGCTGGAAATAAATAGAATCTCTTCCTCATTTTTTCGACGTTCGGAATGAATTCACAGATCAAATACGTTTTCTGTGAGTACGGAAATTATTTGTGAAAAAATAAGGATAACTTGTGTATATTAACGAATTTTTCTGACAGTGTAATGTTTTTTAAATACAAACATAAATTAAATTGAAAGTAAAAGCAGTCTAAAAAAGATTCTTATTTAACATGGACCTAAAATACTTCTATTAAAAGTCATTCCTCTACTAAAAAGTTTAAAAGAGCCATTATTCAATTTGTCTTAATCCAAATGTTTAACATTGCTGCTTCCCAAAAGGTTAGGATAATTAAAGCAACTTACATTTGATACTTTACTGGAAATCGTGCTATGTATTGAATAACGGACTAAAGCACACCCCTGTGGTATATAAGTAGTCCTTTGCGGCAGTTCTAACAATCTACGTTCATGAAACTCAAAAGCTCCTATACTTTAAATAGGGAAAAATGTATCGATTTTATTTCTGAGATTTTAAGAAATAAATTAGCTAACAGATTTCTCCTAAATACATGTTGCTATATAAAGCTTTTTGCTTTTTGCTTTTTTTTATATGTGTGTACATTAGAAGACATTATTATATTTTGAAAATAAATATATAAAATAAATATATAAAATAAATTTAAAATTAAAGTTCATATTATACATTATATTACTTACCCATCATACGTAGTATAGCGTAAATCTTGCAATCGTTTTGAAAATCGAAAAATTTTTTTTGACGGATTTACACCTTTCGGACACTGAAGATTCCAAAAAACATATTTTTAGAAAAAAATATTTGCTGTCCGTTCATCTGTGTGTCTAACTGTCTGTTTGTCTGTCTGTAACCGCTCTATCTCTGGAACAAATTGAGATAGAGACTTGAAATTTTGTATGTGAGAATGGAACGAAGCCTATTTAATATCAGTAACCTCGATTATCCGGAACTATTTTTTTCGGACTCTCGAAAAATTCGTTCTGATGAAAGGTATATAAAAAATTTTTCGAATTTCTTTATTTTAAGGAGTGGACGTAAAAGGCAATAAATTAACACAAATTTTGCATAAAAAAGAAGTCGATTGGATTATTAGTTGTCGAGATATTTTTAATCCTGTTTTTCACATTCTTTGATTTTTCATGACCCTGTATTTCATTCAAATTTCAATTCAAAGATATCTTTTAATTGCAAATGAGACACTTAATTCGATGCAAGAAACCGCTAGTGAATATGATAATTATTTTTAGAGTTATAAGGATGTTTCTTTTTTGCAATTCAGTGCTACTTGAATAGTTTGGCGTTTGATAAAATCTATCGAAATTGGTTTATCAGAAATTCATTAATAGAGCATGATGATGTGTTAAAAATACCTAAATATACGTTTATATTTTATTTTGGAATTGTAATGCATTTTATAAATTGTTTACATGTGTCATGTTTTCATATATTATGTTATGCATATCCATGATGGGTAAGTATTACGGTGGGCTCCAACGACTAGTTTTGATTTGCCTTTATTTATAACTGGAATGTCTTATTTAATATTTGATTATAGTAGTCTCTTGATTAACCGGGACCGGATTATCTGGGTTGCCCATTAACCGTAACTGTAAAAATCTCACAGTTTTGGATGCAATTTACATTGTTAAAAATAAATTCATGAATTCACGGTGAAACTATCTGCAGGAAAGTTGACAGACTTTCTCCGCTCCATTAGTAGAAATCCTGTTTTGGGAAATAAAAGAATGGAAAAACACCGTTTGAAGAAGCCGTGTTACACTAAAAAAAATTTAACCCTTTTGCTGTATCGTCACTCCCTCTCTTATATACAATATCTCTCTTTTGACACATGAGAATGCTCCATAATAGGCTGAAATAATCGTTTTCTATAAAAGCGGTGGAGTGACGATGCAGCAATAGGGTCAAATTTTTAACAGTGTATAAGAACTTGTTGGGAGTGCCATCTATCGGACAGTTAAAAAACTCCTATATTTAATGATCGAGAAAAAAATTTGTCTTCGGAGAGATTCGAATTGACGACGTTTGCTGAGGGAGCTTTTGGGGGAGCTCTTGAGGGACCATTGCTTTTAGCTATAACGCCATAGGGTCTTCAAACCTCCGTGATTCTAAAGGCATATTGTGGAACTGCAATGTGTTGCTATTTTTATAAATTAGGTTGTAATTTTATCGATGCTGTTATAATTCTTGGAAATTTTAACTAATAAGGCTAATTTATTATTATGATTTTCTTATAGTTAACCCGGGAGGACGCGCACAGGGCCTAAAAGACCCGGAGTGCATATGGTTTTGACAATTTCAACCACTGATTTTTTAAAAGTAATCTTCAACTTATTTTATCGCAAAATTTGTAAGAATTGTCTCCGTCTAAATAAAGCGACTGTTTTAATTTGATTTTATTGGTGACAAAGTTAAACCCATTCATACCCTGGGCAGGTGCGCGTTCTCCCGGGTTAATAAGTAATCATAATATGGATTGATTAATCCCTTCGCGATGGTAGTGTTTTACGAAATTTTTAATGTTTTGTCACCATTTTTTAAAAACAGAAATTTGTGCCTTATTAAATCGCGAAAATGCTCCGATTAAATAAGACAAATTTTACTAGTGGAGATAATCAAGGATTCTTAAGCCTTTTTGCAGCACATATACGTGTCGCTCCTCCCCAAGGAGTTAAATTAGAAAATTTTTCTTAGCTCAACGAATGATTAGGTCTGGTTAATTTCTTGTTTAGAAAATCATTGGTATCAGTATAATTACAATTCAGCAGCACGATAGAAATCTGACAAAAGAGACCGGATTCTTTCATTGATTTTTTTCATTTTCGTGCAACATGTCAATTCTATAAATATTCAAGATAAATTTGCCTTAGATAACGACAATCTCAGTTGTTTCCTTCCATTTTCATCCGTTTCGTTATTTAAAAAAAAAATGAAGAAAATTTCCGACTTTTTAAAAGTTTTTTTGTCGAGAAAAAGAACATTTTCTGAGAAATTCAGGAAAAATTTACCTGTTAATTTCAGATTTTTCTTTAACAATGTACTATGTTGATGCAACATGGAAATAATTAAAAATCTGTTGGATTCAGTTTAATCGGATGTAAAAAATGAAATTCATAAAGAAAACGACGCGACGGTAGTACTGATTTGCAAAGAAAACTGATACCGTAAAATGGGGTGAATAGGAACAGCGGGGTGAATAGGTACGAAATTTCACGGTCATACAAATAAATTCAGTAAAAATATTCGTGATGATATTTTTAGTTGTCAAATTTTACAAGAAGTTAACATCATGTAGAGTTGGAAAATTCAGTTTTGCCATATTGGCAACACTACTGGGGTATACAAAAAAAAACTGCAGATCGATCCTGAAAAACCTCATTTTTTCAATGTCTTCAAAACTTTGTATGTAACTCCAGTATTTTTCATATTCTAAACCTAAGAGTAGGGTATTTCAATTAATGATAAACCTGTAAACGATATGCTGTATCGGATTCCACTGATTTTAAAACTACATAATGAAAAAGTGAAAAATGTCTTGTAACATCACAGGTTTCAGATTTACGGAGTGAATCGGAACACATATATTGTCATGGTTTATTTTTCTGTACAGTAATAGTTTCATATCATATCTGGAAATATATGTAAAAATATATATTATAACAATATTTTGTTTGTTCCAATTACTTTAAGAGTTTAAAGATGCCAGGAAATTACTTAGTTAAACAAAAATATCAATCCCAATTCAACAGATATGGAACAAACAATATTAGAAATTAAACATGGCAAGTTACGAAAACAAATTACTCAGAAATAAATTCTGACAACAGAACATTACAAAAGCATCTCAACATGGAAATTAAATTAAAAAAGAGAGCAGTGCAAACAGTACTAAGGGCTTGAGGATGAGGCTCAGTAGATCGTATTAATACATGCAGCGATTGGGGCCACCCAATAGATTCACTTACCCAACGATTACAGTAAAGAATAACTTAGAACAGGGCTGAATTTGTACTACATTTAACCTTTTTCAAATCAGAATAAATTTTAACTTTTCTTGGGTTCGAAGTTGTTTTCTAATTTTTGAAAAGCTATATCTTTGCGTGTATTGAAAATAAAGGATTGGATTGATAGTAAATACGCGTTCCTATTCCTCCCTTATCTTCATTACCTGATTTTATTAATCCTGCTAAAGTCTGAATTGAAACAAATGAAGATTATAACATTTGTACCGATTCACCCCCACCCGCGGGGTGAATCGGAATTTTAAAAAATTAAATACATATAAACAAACTGTAATTTTTTTTTTCGTTTTTGATTAAAAATTATAGAATAGAACAAGACCGAAGTTTCTAGTAAAAAAATAAAAGAATTAAAAAATCAGTAGTTGCTTTTTTTGAACGTTAAAGTTGAAAAGTGTTCCGATTCACCCCATTTTACGGTAGAAGATTTGAGAGAGTTAAACTGCAAAGAACATGTGGACGAAAAAACAGCGCAACTATGGATTAACGGAGATTCGAAATTGGAATGTTACGAAGCTTTAACTAACGATGATATTGTGTTGTGCGCCGCTGGTAGATTAGAATAAATATGGAATTTCGAAGAATGTCCTGAAAGTGACGAAGAAAATATTGTAACTTATCAAAAATTAAGTCACGATGACACATGCATCAGTAAACACGGGGGTGTTAGCAGGGTTCTCGAAGCCACTCGCCATGTGCCAAATTGCGACATTTGGCGAGTAAAGGAACAATCAGACTCGCCAAATTGGGAAATTTCTACTCTTTTGTGTGTATGTGTGAGCCAATACAGTAGAGATTTTTATCCCCATTGCTCAACGGTTGGATGTTACTTAACATGTTCAATCATACCATGTCCTTTACATAGTTGTATTTATAGAAATACTGATTTAACATCAATTCAGTTTAGCTACAGAAATGTGGTATATATTTATCTATTAGCAATTAATCACTATGCCTATGTACTATTTATTAGTTGAATGCAAAACAGTCATTGGTCTGTCAATTTTTTCAAATTTTTTCTGTCGGTTAACAGTTAAATCTCATAGAAATTTTTAATGTTTATCTTCACAATATTAAATCAATCATAGCTATTTTGTTCTAAGGAATGGACGTAAAAGGCAATAAAATAACACACATTTTGCATATAGAACGAAGTCGATCGGATTATTAGTTGCCGAGATATTTGTAATCTTGTTTTCCACACTCTTCGACTTTTCATGACCCTGTATTTCATTCAAATTTCAATTCAGAAGTATATTTTAATTGGAAATGAGACGCTTAATCCGACGCAATTAATTGTTAGTTAATAGAATTATTATTTTTGGAGTTATAAGGTTGTTTCTTTTACGCAGTTCGGTACTACTTGAGTAGTTTGGCGTTTTATATCATTTGTCGAAATTGGTACATCAGCAGTTCTTTAATATAGCATTACTATGTATATTAACAATATTTAAATTTTGTTTATGAATTGCAATGCACTGTATAAGTAGTTTTCACATGTTTTATTTTCATATACATATCCATGATGGGTAAGTATTACGGTGGCCCCCAACGACTAGTTTTTAATTTTTATTTAGTCTGCTAAAAAGTGTCTGAAACGGTTAAACATTGGAAAGACAGTTAGAACGTACTTAGTCGAATTTCTATTTAATATGGAAAAAAAGGGATACAATAAAGATACATTTTTCAGTGTTTCCGGCCGAATCTATTTTGCTACCATTTCTTTTCATTTGGCGACTAAAAGATGTCTGAAACTTTTAAACATTGAGGAGACAGTTAGAACGTACTTAGTCGAATGTCTATTTAAAAAGAAAAAAAAAAAGGATACAATAAAGATAAATTTTTCATAGTTTCCACCGAATCTATTTTGCTACCATTTCTTTTCATTTGGCGACTGTTTTGTATTTCTTATTTGCAAAATTGCTAATGTTGATCAAAAGCCACAAGAACTCGGGGGTTAGTTAATTCCTTCAACCAAAAAAATGAAAGCAAACCTGGTGAAAAAATTATATTGAGAAATTTGCATGGTAAAATTTGTTGAAGAGTAAATGAAAAAAGAAAACAGGCTTCTATCATTACATACTTCACACAATCAGATAATCTTCAATTCTATTTTTTTTTAACTAAACGTAAATCTAAATAACATTAATATTCATGTTTATTCCCTTTCTTTTATTAATGGTCTATTCCAGGGCCGTCCAACGCGTCTCCCGCACGCGTCATGGCACCGCCCTTTGAACATTTTCTTGGTGCCCTTTTGAATTTTTGCTATTATTATACCTTTTAGAAGTAAGATTTCATTGTAAAGAATGCTTTCTTAAAAATCATTTTTTCCATCGAAAATATTTTCAAAAAACGCATTCAAAACCAGAGATATGCTTTGAAAACTTAATCGTGCACATTTTCACGATTTATTGTTATTGTTTATAAAGGGTAATAATGATGGTTAAACTTGGTAATATTTTTTTTAATTTAAGAAATAAGAAAACAATAAAAATTTCTTAGATTAGCAGGTCTCTTTGGATGACACATGTGCATGAAAATTCAACTTATTTTCGTTCTGATATTCCCACACTGACCCACTGGCTGTTTTGTACGAGGGATTATTTTTTTATTCTCAACTTTTTATTCTGGGATATTTTTTCAATTTTCCAAGAAAAATTAACCTTTTAGACGCCAAATTAATATTGCAATGTAATAATAATTTTGTTTTTCCTGTGTTACAGCTTCAAATGTTTTAATTTATACATACAAATTTAGAAAATACCAAAAAAAAAAAAAAATATATCTCTGCAGTTTTTTTTTTTTTTTTTTTTTTTTTTTTTTTTTGGCTGTTTTCATTTTACTTTTCGCATTTTCGAACGTGTATATTAATTGACAACCTATGCAAATATAACAAATTATTTTCCGCTATATGCTATTGTATATTGTTCTTGAGTATTTTCTCGAATTATAAAAACATTTAGATTCCTAGCGGTCAAATGTAAGTAATATAAAGAAAACTATAAAAGCAAATAATTTATTTTTTATGCAAATTCATTAATTTCCATATTCCTTAATACCTGTGATAAATGCTTAAACATAAATAATTTCTTTTCAAAAGTTCAAATCAACTTTATGTTTTATAGGAAAAATAAGGACATCGTTATTTTGTTGGAAAATATATGTTTTGTATGACAAATAAAGCAATGTTTCCATTTGGGAACATTGGCGTTTTAACGGTTAATAAATCAGTTCAGAATTATTTCCAGCTATGGAAACCCTTCAAGATGCTACATTTTGCACAGAATTTCACCAAACTTCAGATTCTGTGACCCCTTGATATACATAGACGCTGATTAAGTTTTGGTGTAAATTGGCCAGCAGGTGGCGCTGCTATGCCACGTTTTTCATGATTTTCATGATAGCTACATCTCAAGAACTAATGCACAGAATTTCACCAAACTTCAGATTCCGCGATACCTTGAGATACATAGCCGCTGATAAGGTTTTGATGTGAACTGCCCTATAGGTGGCGCTGCTATGCTACATTTTGCACGATTTTTGCGATAGCTATATCTCAAGAACTAATGCAGAGAACTTCATCAAATTTTAGATTCTGTTACACTAGAATATATAACATAATCAGACGCTGATTGCATTTTGGTATTAACCTTGCAACAGGTGGTGCAGCTATGCTGCATTTTGCACGATTTTTCCGGTAGCTATATCTCAACAACCAACGCACAGAATTTCATCAAACTTCAGATTTTGTTACAAAATGACATATAACATAATTACACGATGATTACGTTTTGTTATAAATTCTTCAATTGATACTGCTGCTGTGCTATATTTTACACGGTTTTTTTAAACTAGCTATATCTCAAAAACTAATGCACAGAATTTCATCAAACTTCAGATTCTTTTATACCATAACATAATCAGACGCTTTTTTACGTTTTGGCATAAATTGTCCAAGATATGGTGTTGCTGTGCTACGTTTTGCAAATTTTTTGTTATATCTCAAGAACTAATAAACGAAATTCCATCAAATTTCAGATTCTGTTAGGTCTTTACATAAATAGATGCTTATTAGGTTTTAGAATAAATTATCCAACATGAGGCACTACTAAGCTCATTTTCTCAGAATATTAATTAAATTTTGCGTTTTAGGCTTTTCGGATACCAGAATCTCATTAGGCTAGGTCAAATGTTCGAGGAAATTAGATAGTGGGTAACTTTGGGGTCACCACGTTTTTTTTAAAATATTAAAATATACTTATGAGATAGAAGAAAGTTTTGGGATTGACACATCCAACTAGTTTTTATGTATTTTCATAAAAAACTAAGCTTACGTCTTCAAAATAAGTCAATGTATTTTCGCAATCCATAAGAAACCTAGCAGTATTTCTGATTGACATGTTTATTTATTTTTAGGTCGTTCGTAGTTATGTAAATATGTAGCACCTATTGTGGTCGTTCAGTCCGTCCGTCTGTCCGTCTGTCTGTCCGTCTGTCTGTCCGTCCGCATATAACAATGCAAAAACTATCCAACCGAATCGTTTGAAATTTAAAATATATAATTATTACATAATTTTGTCGAGTCATTTCAAATTTTATGAAAATCGGATGTATAGTTTAATTACAGGGACAATCAAAGGATTCCGTTACATTACGGTCAATGGGGAAAAAGTTTCAAATGCATTTTAATCGTTTGAAATTTTAAATACATAATTATTACATAATTTTGTCGAGTTATTTCAGATTTTATCAAAATCGGATGCATAGTTCAATTACAGGGACAATCAAAAGTATTCCGTTACATTACGGTTAATGGGGAAAAATGTTTCAAATGCATTTTAATGGTGTTACATTTATTCGAGCGTAATAAAATTGATATGCATCTATAAAGTACATATTATAATATACATTTTGCATTATCTGTGGTGCAAAGAATATTTGTTATTGATTTACAAGGCCACACAAAAGTATTCCATTGTATAATGGTATAGGGAGAACATTGTTTGGTGCGCATTTTAATTGTAATTATTTACAATTTTATGAGATTAATATATAGGAATGATATTTTTAAAACTTCGTTATCGTACGAACGCACTTCATTTGCTATGCTTCACGTGCAATTTCCAGCTTGTTTTGTTCTTGTTCTTATTATGGCCTGTTAAATTTTCAAGTATCTTACCTTACAAAAATTTTTGTGATTGACCTCTCATAGAAAAATTCATAATTCGAAATCTATTATATGCAACTTGAGAATCGTTGGGGACTTTTTTTTACCGTTGTGAGATTCATTAGCATTATGTTAAGGGTGTATTCGAAAAAATATATTTCCATCTTCAACAGCTCGAAATTTTTCGATACATTATCAGACTCAATTTTAAACATAAGAACATGAAACTTGCTGAGTTGATTTTTGAAAACATGTATGAGATGCCGCATGATTTTATTTTTTGCTCAGTTCATTATAATTTCATTTAATAAATAACTAGCAGGGGAGACCGAGCTTAGCTCGGTCAAAATTAACTTTGTGTTCAACTCGATATAATATTTTCACTGTATCATTCACTCTGTATTATTAGTGTAAAACATGTTGTTTATAATAGTATTATTTAGAAAAACAACCAATAAGAAAACTATGTTTTTATGCGCATGTTTATAAATTTTACTTTATTTTAAAATTTACAACGAAAGGACATCGATCTAAATCACTTTTTTAGCTCGACTCTGATTGGTTTAATCATGCATCTCGAATCCTATTAAGAATGTATAAAAAAATTCTTTACATTCTGAAAGACAATATTTTTTGCTAGACATAGCCAAATTTGGAGGAATTCTTTCATTTGGCTCCAAATACGTGTTATGTCTTTCGTAATTTTTGTAGTCGATTTTTTGGCCACATTTCGCCAATATTTTGTCAAATATCACCAAGTTATTGGCTGTTACCATATTCTCGTGACCCTGACCCGTATTACCCAAAATGAGCCACTAATCAAATTTTATCAAGCATGTGACATAGCTTAATGGTCTTCAGGTATTTAAAAACTGTAGAATATAAAATTGATTCAAAATCGTTTAAGCCATTTTTTAGGTAAAATTAGCTTGGCAGCATTCAGCAATGAAGCAAAATGACCCACTAATATAATTTTGTTTAACATGCGACTCATCCCAATAGTCTTCTCGTGAAAAAAAGTTTTGCTTCGAAATTTAGGTAAAATTGATTGAATCGTTGTTATATATACTTAGAATGATCCTAACTCATTATGACCCAAAATGACCCACTAATCGAATTTTTGCGAGCATGTGTCCAAACCAAATGGTTTTATCTTGCCCGAAAACGATATAATACAAAGTATAGTGAAAATGGTGAGTACCATTTTCTATATAAAATTAGCATGACCCATCATGACCAACAAATGACCCTTATAATCGAAATCTCTCGAGCGCGTGGCCTAGCTCATTAGTTTTAGCATGCCGAAAAACATTAGATACAAAATTTAGATAAAATCGATTGAGCCGTTTTTTAGACATAGTTAGTTTGACTCTGACACCTTATGATCCAAAATGACCCATTGATCGAATTTTCTGAAACATCTGTCATAACCCAATGATTTTCTTGTGCCCAAAAACGATAAAATACAAAATTTAGTCAAAATTTTGCGGAACATTGTTTAGATAAAATTAGAATGACCCAAAGGGACCCACTGATCGAAATTTCTCGAACATGTGACCTACCCCAATGATTTTCTCATGCCAAAAATACGTTGTATACAAAATTTCGTCAAAATCAACCCACTCATTCTTTAGATATAGCTTGACCTTGACCCATTAAGACCCACAAATGACCCTTATAATCGAAAGCTCTCGATCATGTGACTTAGTCCATTAGTTTTCTCGTGTCTAAAAATTGTTACATACAGAATTTCGTTAAAATTGATCTTGCCGTTCTTTAAATATATATAGCTTGACCCAGACACTTTATGATCCAAAATGACCCATTAATCGAAATTTTTCGAGCATGTAACCTAGTCCAATGATTTTATCGTGCCAAAAAATGTTGTATACAAAATTTCGTTAAAATCGATCCATTTGTTTTTTAGATATAGCTTGACCGTGACCCATTATGACACATCATGACCCACAAATGACCCTCATAGTTGAAATCTCTCAAACATGTGATTTACCCCATTAGTTTTCTCATGTCAAAAACTGTTACATACAAAATTTCGTTATAATCGATCACGCCGTTCTTTAAATACAAATAGCTTGACCCAGACTCTTAATGACCCAATATGACCCATTAAAATTTTTTTCTCGAACATGTAACCTAGCCCAATGTTTTGCTCGTGCCCGAAAACCATAGAATGCAGTTTTTAGTCAAAATTGCGTGAGAAAATCTTTAGATAAAAATAGCATGACCCACAATGACCCCAAAAATGACCCACTAACTAAATTTTCTCGAACATGTTACCTAACCCAATGGTCTTCTTGCAATCCAAAACGATACAACATAAAATTTGGTCAAAATCGTTAGAGCCTTTTTTAGATAAAAATAGTTTGACCCATGATGACCCAAAAATGACCCATAAATCGAAATTTTTCGAACATGTGACTCATCTCAATAGTTTTCTCATGCCAAAAAACGATTGAATACAAAATTTCCTTAAAATCGATCCAGCCGTTCTCTAGATATAAATAGCTTGATCCTGACCCATTATGACCCAAAATGACCCAATAATCGAATTTTCTCAAACATGTGACCTAGCCCAATGGTCTTCTCGTGCCCGAAAATGGTAAAATCCAAATTTTTCCGAAAATCGTTAGAGCCGTTTTTGAGATAAAATTTACACACACACACAATTTTTGCTCACATTATAGTATAAGATTATTCTCTCGGTATGACTTTTTTTTTTTTTTTTTTTTTTTTTTTTTTTTTCCAGATCTCTTGCTTTGGAAAATTGGGTTTAGGTGCCAACCTTGACAGTATTTTTGTAGCATTTTCTTCCTTTATCGAAATAAATCGGAAAATAAACAATTTGGATTGGCATACACTCTTAACACATGCTTGTAAACTGTGCAATAATATTGCCGCGTGTTTTCACTCGCGTGCATGAGGGGGCCCTTCGTAGATGTTAAGACCTGAGGTTTGACAGGCCTGGTCTATTCTGTAATATAGCTTGATATTTTCTGTAACTTTTCTAAAACATTCCACTATAAAAATAAGCTTATTTGAAGAAATCACCACTTTCGTTAGATATTCTACAGAAACCAGGAGAATTTTTTTAGATTTAGCTTTACCTTAATAAAATATGCAGAATGTTGTAAGGCATCTTTAAAATTAACAACAAAATAATTAAAAATGAACCAATTGCTAACAGACTTTTTACGGATTACTTTAAAGATTTTCTTCAGATTTATTTTAGCGGGGTTTCATGAAAATTTGCGCAAATTCGCTTGTCCGGTTCGAAGCATTTCATGACCAATCGGGTTAGTTGTTAGTCTACTGTTTTTTTTTTTTTTCTTTTTTACCTATATACATTAGAAGAATGGATTAAATTAATAATAATTATCGATCTGTGTTTATTTATAACTAGGATGTATTTATTTATCTGTATTTTAAATTATGTGGGTTTCAAGTAGAGATAGACCGAAAACTTGGTTTTGGCCCAAAATTTCAGTTTTACCGAAATTTCGTTTTCGGCAAAAATGTTGCCGAAAATTCCGCCGTACCGAAACTCGAACGAAACTATCAGCATTCCAAAAAATCACAATTCTTCTTTACGAAATTTTAACATTACTTATTGATTTAAGCCAGAGGTTCCCAAAGTGTGCTCCACGGAGCCCTTGGGGCTCCGCCTGAACTTTCCAGGGGCTCCGTGGTGTTCCAGGAAAATAAACAAAACATTAAAAAAACTAGTCGTTGGGGGCCACCGTAATACTTACCCATCATGGATATGTATATGAAAATAAAACATGTGAAAACTATTTATACAATGCATTGCAATTCATAAACAAAATTTAAATATTGTTAATATACATAGTAATGCTATATTAAAGAACTGCTGTTGTACCAATTTCGACAAATTATATAAAACGCCAAACTACTCAAGTAGTACCGAACTGCGTAAAAGAAACATCCTTATAACTCCAAAAATAATAATTCTATTAACTAACAATTAACTGCGTCGGATTAAGCGTCTCATTTCCAATTAAAATATACTTCTGAATTGAAATTTGAATGAAATACATGGTCATGAAAAATCGAAGAATGTGGAAAACAAGATTACAAATATCTCGGCAACTAATAATCCGATCGACTTCGTTTTATATGCAAAATGTGTGTTATTTTATTGCCTTTTACATCCATTCCTTAGAACAAAAAAATTCGAAAATTTTTATATACCTTTCATCAGAACGAATTTTTCGAGAGTCCGAAAAAAATAGTTCCGGATAATCGAGGTTGCTGATATTAAATAGGGTTCGTCCCATTCTTACATACTAACTACATACAAAATTTCAAGTCTCTATCTCAATTTGTTCGGGAGATAGAGCGTTTACAGACAGACAGACAGACAGACGGACGGCAAAATTTTTTTTCTAAAAATATGTTTTTCGGAATCTCCACCATCTAAAACGTGTAAATCCGTCAAAAAAAATTTTTCGATTTTCAAAACGATTGCAAGACTTACCCTATACTACGTATGATGGGTAAGTAATAGCATATTCCAAGTGAAAGATTTTCAAAAGTATGTAGGAATTTTTGTCCGTGTATGTAAAAAATAAATATACAGGGTGAGTCATAAATATCGAAACAATAGGCTATCTCCTTAAATATTGCCCCTAGACCCATACTTCCAATTGCAAAAATTCATAAAAAAAGCTGAAATTTTTGATAAGATAAGTTGCAACTCTATGGGGGGGGTCTATTTGAAAAAGTACAAAAATTAACTTTTTATACGGCCCCCGTAGGATAAAAATTCCAATTAGGAAAACTTTCCTTATCCAGTCCTGAATAATACACAAAAAGTTGCATCTTCATATCTTCGAAATTCGCGGAGTTATAACCGTTTGAATAATTCATCAGGTTTTAAGGGATTACACACAAATTGAAATGCGTAAAATTCAAAAGACAATTACTTTAACAGTTGTAGAAAAAGCGTAAAAAAATCTATCTTTTGAGTTAGAATTTTGTTTTTTTTTCTTTTTTGTGATGGTTAGCCATATAATTTGCTAACAAAATCACATCCTAAAATTTATCATAAAATTTATAAAATTTTATATGGTTAGTACTGGTTTAAATAGGATAGTTAAAAATCGTTATCACTCCAAACATTATTTATCGGATTTCAATTTCTTTATATTTAATTAAAAATGAAAATCTGATTTTAATATGTTTCGGGGTTTTTGTTTTTCAATATTTATCTTAGAACTATTAAAAATATTTATTTAAAAAATAATAACTTTTAAAAAATCATATTTTCAAAAGTAAATAATTTTTCATTTTTTATATGAATTCGTAAATATGGAAATACGTAGCACCTATAGTGGTCGTTCAATCCGTCTGTCCGTCTGTATGTCCGTCCGTCCGTTTATCTGTCCGCATATAACAACGCAAAAACTACCCAACCTAATCGTTTGAAATTTAAAATACATAATTATTACATAATTTTTTCGAGTCATTTCAAATTTTATGAAAATCAGATGCATAGATCAATTTCAAGGGCAATCAAAAGTATTCCATTACATTACGGTCAATGGGGAAGAAGTTTCAAATGCATTTTAATCGTTTGAAATTTAAAATACATAATTATTACTTAATTTGTCGAGTTATTTCAAATTTTTTGATAATCGGGTGCATAGATCAATTACAGGGGCAATCAAAAGTATTCAATTACATTATGGTCAATGCGGAAAAAAGTTTCAAATGTATTTTATACGTTTGAAATTAAAAATACATAATTATTAGATAATTTTGTCGAGTTATTTCAAACTTTATGAAAATCGGATGCATAGATCAATAACAGGGACAATAAAAAGTATTCCGTTACATTACGGTCAATGGGGAAAAATGTTTCAAATGCATTTTAATGGTTTTACACTTATTCGAACTTAATAAAATTTATATGGAACTATAAATTACATATTATAATATGCATTTTACATAATTTGTGGTGCAAAGAACATTTGTTATTGATTTACAAGGCCACACATAAGTATTCCATTACATAGTGGTATAGGGAGAACATTGTTTGATGAGCGTTTTAATTGTAATTCATTATTTACAATTTAATGAGATTGATATATGAGAGTAATATTCTTAAAACTTCGTTATCGTACGAACGCACCTCATTTACTAAGCTTCACGTGCAAGTTCCAACTTGTTTTTAAACAAAACTAATGTAAAATAATTAAAAATGACATTTTTCAAGTTTGTACTTTTTATCTTTTTAACAATTCTTTACTTTTAAAAATTAAGACAAGAAATAGTCGGAAAAAAAGTCATTATACAGAAAAACAAAACGTACTGTTTTACTGCCCATCAGTTATTTAAAAGAATGCTTTTCTAAGATGCAGATTAAGTCTTTTTAAAAATTTAGCTCTCAGAACTTCAAGCTTTTTATCGTCCTGGACAGGCTGTTAAAAAATCTGTATTCTGGGCTCAGGTCAGATCAGGACCGAGACGTTACTTTTTTCTGAAGACTCGCCTATCCGGGTGTAATTATTTTTCATACCGGATGGGACTGCTTCCTTTTTCCCAGTTCTGCACTGGACGAAATTTTAAATCCCGGTCTCGAACAATCCGTATTAAAATCACAGCCTCTGACTGACCTATTACGTGCATAAAATAAATAAAATTTGGTTCAATCAATATTTTTACAAAAACCACATAATTCTTAAAATCGCTTTTATTTTACAAAACAAAAAAAAAACTTTAAAATTAATTTTTTTAAGAATAGTATATTTAAATGCTAAAAAATTAAACAAAATAAAACCAGAGAAAATCTGCCTATAACGGAATTCTGTCTTAAACAGAAAATATGTTGATCCATGCAAAATAAGTACAATAATAACTGAAAAAAAAACTTCATTAAACCCTCCTAGGAAAGGCATTTGTCTATTACCTATTTTTTCTTTTCTATCTGATTCCGTCTTAAAAAGTTTTATTGTATAACATTTTTCAAAGTCTCCAACACACCAATTGAGCCGGCTATGATTTAAGCTTTTTTCCAGGCTGGTCCAGATTATGATTTTAACATTATTTCATGCCGGGCAGAACTTTTTTCCCTATGGGTCGGTTTAGGACCAGACCTACATATTTTGATCTATTCAGACCTCCAGTGCTAACAATCAACATGTTTTGAAAACAAGTTTTGATTCAAATCAATACGCTGCTTTATTATGTCCAAATAACAGGCACGGTCTTAAACCGACATATAATAACGGACAATTTGTGAACGATCCCTTATTTGCTTTGAAAACGGATGAAAACACATCGATTACAGGCATGGTTAAGTGGTGTAAGTCACGAATTTTTGAGAATTTTGGATTTTAATATCTCTGTCAGGTTTTCAGATGCGGAGATGAATTTTCTTTTGTTCAAGTTAGGAATGGGTAAGGAATAATTTCCTAATTGGGAATTTTGCTCTACGGGGGCCGTATAAAAATTTAATTTTCGTATTTTTTGAAATAGACCCCCCATGGAGTTACAACTTATATTATCAGAAATTTCACCTTTTTTTATAAGTTTTTGCAATTGGAAGTATTGATCTAGAGGCAATATTTAAGGAGGTAGCCTATTGTTTCGATATTTATGACTCACCCTGTATAACCGGGTTGAAAAAATACAATACCTTCGAAATTACTTGTATATTCGCATTATACATGTACCTATTTTCTGTATAATATTTTTGGTTTGAATTGTTTTATTTTACGTTTTTGCATTTAATATGTTTTAAAAATTCGGTTTAAAATAAGCTGCAAGAAACAGTGTTCTGAATCGAATGCACAACGTAAATCGAAACAGAAAAGGCCTGTCCAGTGCTGTTAACTTTGCTTGCCGAATCAAAAGAGAGAATGGTTTTGTTCTTTAGAGCTTCTCCTACACATATATTTATATTTAATTCTTTTTTGCTTTGTAATACGGTTTTTGAACAAATTTTCAGAAAGGTATTGAAGGTCATCTCAAAACTCTGGTAGATTCATTTGAGCTTACTTTCCAGCTGCTCAAAATAAGATACTGGACGATTTTAAATGGGTACTATATGCATTCAGTGTAAAAACAAAATCACACAGTTTAAGCTCTGAGGAAATTGAAGCTCTCATTGATTTAACATCTAAAAACGATCTAGTAATCTCTTTTCAAAGCAAGGTATCACTGAATTTTAGTGTCATTTGACAGATAAATACAAAATCTTTTTAGACGGAGCATACTCCCATTTTCAACGACATATCTGTGTAAAGCTAAATTCTCCACCTATACAAATATCAAAATAAAATACAGTAACCGGTTAAAGGCAGACCCAGACATTCGCTTACAGTTGTCGAAAATTGCACCAGGTATCAAAAAACTGCGCAAAACAATTCATGCACATTTTTCACACTAAGCTTTTATACTTTATTGTTTGTCAAACTTTATGAAAAAAAAAAACTATGGGTATTTAATATTTGTATATATTGCATATTATATTGTTTTTATTTTCGGAATTATAATTTCCTTAAACTGTTTTTTATTATATTTACTTATTTAAATCTTCTATCCTAGTTTTAAAATTGTATTTAATTTTTAAAACAATGTCTGTCGCTTAAAACGACATTTCTTAAAAGATCTTGTATCATTTAAAATCCCTCACTAGATTCACTTGCGTATAATGTGTCTATATATTTCTTTTTATTTTTATATCTTTATTTTTTTAAATCAATTTATGTTATTTGTATTAATTTTTAATTATTTAAAATTTGTTGTACTGTTTTTCATAGAAAAAAATATTTGTCGCTAAAAGTATATTTTTATTGAGTCTTCTATCATTTACAACCCCGCGTTAGATTCATATTACATTTGTGTACATTGCGTATACATGTTTCTTTTTTTATATATAAATTTAAATTCTTTAATTTGTTTACGTTATTTGTATATTTAAATTTTCTATATTGTTTTTCATTGTTTTCATCGTACTTTCATCGTTTGTCAAATAAAATTCCGCCCCCCTTTGTATCTTTTATCATTTAATAAACCACTTATTAAATTCATTTAACCCTTTCACCGTCCAAGGGTTTTCATATATTTTTATAAGAATGCATTTAAATTGCAAGATATTTATATTAATTAATCACAGTTTGATGCTATAATAACTTTAAAATCACTTCTTTCTATGTATGATTCAAAATAACATTACGTTTAAAATATTTTTAAAGCCCCTCTTTAAAATTTTCTTTTAATAGGTCTCTGCCATATTTTTCAATAAGAAATAAGTCTCGCAATTTAAAAAAAAAATTATTCTTTCATTTGTCATCACATTAAGAATTTAAAATTTTACTCAGCTCCACCCCTTGCTTAGACTTTTGTCAATGAGTACACGCCATAATACAAATTTAACCCTTTGAGCTCTGATGGTTGAAATTTCTACCACTTAATTTTAATTTCAAAAAGTCACAACGGCACCAGAAAATTAGAACAGTTTTATTTGAAAAAGGTTTAATGCATTTTTTCGTGTATATCGTTAACCAATTTTTTTCTTTGCAAAATACTGGTGCCAATGAGACATTTGGAATTTTGAAGAAATTTACCCACCAGAGCTCAAAGGGTTAATACCACATATGTATCCCATTGTGTTAGTAAAGTTTTTCTACTAGTTTCAGTTCGTCTAACATGAGTAGAGTTTTTAATTGCATAGCTGTTTTGAGGCAAAAAAAAGACGAAAGATACTTTCTTTCAAAACTATAATTAATAACCAAATACTTTAAATAAAATATTAAAAAAGTTAACCCCTTCGCGATGGGAACCTTTTACGAAGTTTTTAATGCTTTATCACCGGTTTTTAAAAACAGAAATTACTGCTTCATTAAATCGGAAAAATGCTCCGATTAAATAAGGCAAATTTTACAGTAAAATTTTACTAGTGAGAATAAACAAGGATTCTTAAGTCCTTTTTGAGGCACGTATAAATGTCGTTCGTCCCGAAAGGGTTAACAATGCTGCATTTAACAATAAAGTTTATAGATTTTGCCGAGCCAAATTAAACACTAAAACACCTACTTCTAAATGTATTTTTTAAAAATAGTAAAAAAAAAAAAAAAATAAGCTGAGAGGCGATTCATTTTCGTTGCATATTTAGAAGTACTAGAAACTTAAAAAAGAACGAAAAAATATTCCATAATCGAATGATTCTATTACGGATAGGCGGGACTAGCGGAAACATGTTACAAAATTACTCATGGGTGACGGAACTATGCATTTTCTTCTTTTTTCGCGAGCATCCTACTGGAATTATACAGAAGTATCTCTCTGCAAACGAAAACTGTACAACTTACCTTTATTTCTGTGTGTTTGTGTGTGTGGTTTTCGCCATAAATAATAATAGTTTTACGTAAAACCTAATGCAATGGATAATCCATGGTTAGAATTTCGATCTTTAATTCCGAGTTCTTACTGGAAATCCCAAAAGAATGTTTCTCATTTTAAAAATGGATCTCATTAACCCCAAAACAGTACTACTTGAACATCGCTTGGGTAAAAAAGAGTTTGTTTACCTCGTTATTAAAAGTTTTCAGAAATCACAAATTTTTAACTGTAATTTTTGTTGAAATATCTTGATTATACAAGTTAGATATTTTAATACAAAAAAAGAGGATTTATATCCTTATTTTTATTTTATTGTATCCAATAATAGTAATATTAAATAAAACTATTTAAGTGTTACATAATAGAAAATTTGTTTTTAACAAATTTCTATTATGAATTCTGTATTTCTGAATCAGGAAAGGGCCAAACTGAGAACCTTAGTCCAATGTTGGAAATTACTGGCCTGGATTTTTATCCAGTAGATTTTTCTCTGCTCCATAGGCACAAAAAACATTAATTTGTAAACCACAGAGTATCGTTGGTTTCAGGGGCTCCGCCTCGGAAATTCTTCCCAAAAAGGGCTCCGCGAGTTCAAAAGTTTGGGAACCGCTGATTTAAGCTGTATTGGCTCAAATGGGACTTTCGTTATTTATTGTTATAAACGTAACTGTTTATAATTGTCAACCATGACGGACTCAAGAAATTAATGCAAATTATAAAGCAAGTAATGCATACATCACTAAACGTTCAAATTTAGTGATGTATGGATACGATTTAGGTGATTTATGGATACGATTTAGTGATGCATGGATACGATCACTAAATGTTCATCAAAAGCTTCAAACTGATGACTAATAGAAATTTTTAGTTTGAAACTGCAGAGGTTTGTAATTAATTAAAAATCCCCCCCCCCCTCATTTATTTGATTAATAAAAACGAAATAAAACCAAACTTCACCGGGTTTTACAACAGATGATGGCAACGAAAAGTTTCAATAATCTTTTATTTATTTATATATTTATTTATTTATTTTTACTGACTTTTAATAGAAATGATTTGCTTTTGTTGCCACAGTTACAAAAGCAATATTAAAAACTACAAAAAACTAATACAGTCGAGTCTCTATATAACGAAATCCACCGTTCCAGTAAAAAATTCGTTATATAGAGAAATTCGATGTATAGAGAATGATTTTAAAAATGGTATTTAATGCGGGAAATTTGAACAAATATCATTTTTTATCTTTTGAATTGAGAATTTCAAATGTTTAAAAGTAAATATTAACCTAACATTTTATTTCTTAATTATTTAAGCTGTTTTGAAAAAGAGAACAGACATTTATTTGAAAGCTTAATGAAAATCAAATAAGGAAGACTTACATTAATTTCAGACGAAGAAATCTGTAATTTTTTGTTGTTTTGATTTTAAAGTTGTTACGCTGTTAGAAAAAAAAAGCTCAAATTTTAGCAAGGAATGAAAAATTGTAGTTAACATTTCCCTCCATTTGAAGATCTCTCTTATGTGCCTCGCATTGATTCCTCTCTTACATGTGTATCAATTGATACTGTTTTGATAAGGATGTGGAAAGGTGTGTGAGAGGTGGGATGAATTCATTGGATTTAAAGAACAAGGAGAGAAGTAATAATAATAATAAAAAAATAAACTCAGCACTGAAAATAAATCAAAAATAAGTGATGGAAAATTGATTCCATATGATTTCGAAGCTTTTTAAAACTGAATAAATTAAGACCAATTTATGAAAAAAATCGTTATATGGAGATAGATATTTCGCTGTATAGAGACTGTTTTTAATGTAATCATGCGAAAAGGGAATCGTTCCTATTAAAAATTCGTTATACAGATAAATTCGATGTATGGAGTTTCGTTATAGAGAGACTCCACTGTATTTCAAAAATAAATTAAGATAAAGTTTTCAAAAAATTTGCATTTAAAAGCACATTTTTTTCCCTGTATGATGGTGTAAAAGTTGAAAATGTAGGATGTTTTTGAAATTTAAAAATTTGCAGTAGCAAAAATTGCAAAACCGAAATTTCGTTTCAAATTTCAAAGCGTTGCATCCGGAAAAGGACGTATATGTTAAGCACCAATACGTTTGGCCTTTATAATATAGCAGGGTTTGCACAGTTCTACCACTAAATTTTAAGAATATTTTCGAAATGTTTCACTGCAGATAAAAATATCGCAAAATCTGTGAATGAAGGTGGGGATTACGAATCTTGTGGTTTAAAAATTGAATGTAAATTTTCTTATTTTTAATAGTTGTGCCAGAGTCCTTGGAAATTCCAACAAGTGAGCGAATCTTGTAAAGATAATTTGATTTGAACATTTTTAATTTGTTTAAGTGAAATAACTTCTTTTTAAAATTATTTTTAAATTAAATTTATTCGTGCTATAATCTATGTCAGAATTTAATAATTATAAATTATCAATTTAGATTTATTAATTAAATGATAAGTTGTTTTGTAAAAGATATTAAACGAAATCCTTTCTACAGCAGCTAAGAAAAAATCGATGCAGAAGTTTTAGTAGAAATGCGATACAATGTCTTTGTGTCTAAATTTATTGGATCGCTAATACAAAAATTCCAATTTTATGCTTGAAGTGTTATGAATTATTTAACAATGGATTTTATGTAATGGCGTGATGCTTCTACTTTAGTTAATATTTTTTTGAGGAAAAATTGTGGACCTTCAAATAGCTCTGTTATTTCATAATCTTAAATAATTTGTTTTTATTGTAAACTAAGTTAAAAATACTGTAACCCTTTCCCACCACGGACAAATTCTGTTAGTAAAAGGAGAAATTACCGACTGACACCGGAATCTACAAACGATTTTTTAAGAAATCAAGAATTCTTTAATTTATGCTGTTATTGTAAAAGCAAGATTTTATTAAAATATTATTGGTGGCAATTGCAAGTTTGGAATTAAAATTAGGTGTGTGCAGGCCGGACACACTGTGCCGGAAAGGGTTAAAAATGATAAAATACATGTATTTAGATTAACATGCGTTTTATCGCACGTTATTATTCGATCTATCCTGAAGTGGCTTTAATAACATTTAAAATCGTTAGCATTGATCCTTTTAGCAGCAGCTGAGTAAAATTCGATGCACAAGTTTTAGTGGAGATACATTTTATGTCTTTGTGTCTAAATTTATCGGATCGCTAATACAAAAATTCTAATTTTATGCTTGAAGTGCCATGAATAATTTAATGTTATATTTTATGCAAGAGCGTGATGCTTCTACTTTAGTTAATATTTCATTGGTTAAAATTATTGGACTTCATTCAAATAGCTGTGTTATTTCACAAGCTTAACCTCTTAACTGGCACTTTATTTTCCGTTCAATAAATTGCAAATAAAGGATTCTCACCATAATTTTTTAAATAAAATTTTCTTAATATTTTGTTAAATATTTCGGCCTTTAAATAATATGAAATTGTTTTTTAAAAAAATGTGGTGTCAAAAAGCCTTAAATGAGGAATTAACCAAATTCGTCTTGCCCGAACGGCGCGGCGTACAGTTAAAGGGTTAATTAATTTGTTTCAATTGTAAACTAAGTTAAAAATGCTTTAAAAGGGATAATGTACTCGTATTTAGATAAACAAGCTTTTTATAGCAACTTATTATCCGATTTATCCTGAAGTGCCTTTAATAACATTTAAAATCGTTAGCACTGATCCTTTTAGATGCAGCTGAGTAAAAATCGATGCACAAGTTCTAATGGACATACATTTTATGTCTTTGTGTCTAAATTTATCGGATCGCTAGTACAAAAATTCTAATTTTATGCTTGAAGTGCCATGAATAATTTAATATTAGATTTTATGTAAGGACGTGATACTTCAGCTTTAGTTAATATTCATTTGGGTAAAATTATTGGGCCTGCTTCAAACAGCTGTGCTATTTCATAATCTTAATTAATTTGTTTCAATAGTAAACTAAGTTAAACTGCTATAAAAGTGATAAAATACTCTATTTAGATTAACATACGTTTCATCGCATGTTATTATTCGGTTTACACTGAAATGCGTTTAACCTCTTCAGTCCCATCAGTTTTGTCCCATTTTATTAATGATACTCAAATATAAAAGAAATTTCGATATAAGAATAATATGTTTCGAATTCTAAGATTCGAGCTAATGAAAATATAACAAAAATCTCGCTCTGAAGTCCAACGAGAGAAGAAATAAGTCAGTAAAAATTAAAAATACTGTAATAATCGCCAGTAGCGAAGAGGTTAAAAACATTTAAAAGCGTTAGCATTGATCCTTTCTGCAGCAGCTGAGTAAAAATCGATGCAAAAGTTTTAGTAGAAATACATTTTATGTCTTTGTGTCTAAATTTATCGGATCTCTAATACAACAATTCTAATTTTATGCTTGAAGTGTCACAAATTATTTAATAACAGATTTTATGTAAGGGTGTGATTTTACTACTGTAATTATGATTTTTCTGAGGAATATTATTGGACCTGCTTCAAACAGCTGTGTTATTTGATAATCTTAATTTGTTTCAATTGTAAACTAAATTAAAATTTGATAAAAGTGATAAAATATCTTATTTTAGATTAGCGTACATTTCATCGCTCAAACTGCGACATTTTCAAAATCGTTTTTCGATAGAAATATAATCGCAAGATTTTTTTAAAACACAAGATCTTGGTAAATAATGTCACGAGACTTCATGCATAATAAAAACCAGTACAAACAAAAAACTAGTCGTTGGGGGCCACCGTAATACTTACCCATCATGGATATGTATATGAAAATAAAACATGTGAAAACTATTTATACAATGCATTGCAATTCATAAACAAAATTTAAATATTGTTAATATACATAGTAATGCTTTATTAAAGAACTGCTGATGTACCAATTTCGACAAATTATATAAAACGCCAAACTACTCAAGTAGTACCGAACTGCGTAAAAGAAACGTCCTTATAACTCCAAAAATAATAATTCTATTAACTAACAATTAACTGTGTCGGATTAAGCGTCTCATTTTCAATTAAAATATACCTCTGAATTGAAATTTGAATGAAATACAGGATCATGAAAAATCGAAGAATGTGGAAAACAAGATTACAAATATATCGGCAACTAATAATCCGATCGACTTCGTTTTATATTCAAAATGTGTATTATTTTATTGCCTTTTACGTCTATTCCTTAGAACAAAAAAATTCGAAAATTTTTATATACCTTTCATCAGAATGAAGTTTTCGAGAGTCCGAAAAAAATAGTTCCGGATAATCGAGGTTGCTGATATTAAATAGGATTCGTCCCATTCTTATATACTAACTACATACAAAATTTCAAGTCTCTATCTCAATTTGTTCGGGAGATAGAGCGTTTACAGACAGACGGACGGCCGGCAGAAATTTTTTTTTTCTAAAAATATGTTTTTCGGAATCTCCACTATCTAAAACGTGTAAATCCGTCAAAAAAAATTTCGATTTTCAAAACGATTGCAAGACTTACCCTATACTACGTATGATGGGTAAGTAAAAATAGTCGTTGGGGGCCACCGTAATACTTACCCATCATTGATATGTATATGAAAATAAAACATGTGAAACTATTTATACAATGCATTGCAATTCATAAACAAAATTTAAATATTGTTAATATACATAGTAATGCTATATTAAAGAACTGCTGATGTACCAATTTCGACAAATTATATAAAACGCCAAACTACTCAAGTAATACCGAACTGCGTAAAAGAAACATCCTTATAACTCCAAAAATAATAATTCTATTAACTAACAATTAACTGCGTCGGATTAAGCGTCTCATTTCCAATTAAAATATACTTCTGAATTGAAATTTGAATGAAATACAGGGTCATGAAAAATCGAAGAATGTGAAAAACAAGATTACAAATATCTCGGCAACTAATAATCCGATTGACTTCGTTCTATATGCAAAATGTGTGTTATTTTATTGCCTTTTACGTGCATTCCTTAGAACAAAAAAATTCGAAAATTTTTATATACCTTTCATCAGAACGAATTTTTCGAAAGTCCGAAAAAAATAATTCCGGATAATCGAGGTTGCTGATATTCAATAGGGTTCGTCCCATTCTTACATACTAACTACATACAAAATTTCAAGTCTCTATTACAATTTCTTCGGGAGATAGAGCGTTTACAGACAGACAGACAGACAGACAGACAGACAGACAGACAGACAGACAGACGGACGGCAATTTTTTTTTTCTAAAAATATGTTTTTCGGAATCTCCACTATCTAAAACGTGTAAATCCGTCAAAAAAAAAATTTCGATTTTCAAAACGATTGCAAGACTTACCCTATACTACGTATGATGGGTAAGTAATAAAATGGTAACGGATGTTTGTGATCTTGAATTAATTTCTTTACTATTCTTACTAAACTTGCGTTGCACCTCTTTCCAAATTCTCGGTATATTTTTGAGCGCGAATTAATTTCTATTATTGCTACAAAACTTGCATTGCACCTTTTCCGTATTTTTGGTATATTTGTGAGACTGAATTAATTTTTACCATTATTAATAAACGGTGCGATCGCAGTTTACTCTCCTACTAGGCGCGATTTTCAAAAATCGCCAAACTGGCGCGTTTTTGCGTCTTGTCTCCCAGAGCAACTTGCTCCAAGAGACACTACGGAAAAACACTTCAAAATGGCGCCAATCAAAATAAACAAAAAGTACGTAAAATTAAAATGCAAAATTTCACTAAAATGTAGTTTTTAAAGGAATAGATATTTTAAAAAGTTGCAAAAAAAGGAAAATTTTTGCTTACCCAGAGCCGATTTTGCTTTTGTCAGGGGCCTGATGCCCCCCCTGAACCACCTGCTTTTTTTCTTTTAATTATTGATTTTATGTAAAATAAAACTGCAAAATTGATTATTGATTTTCCGTGGCTGCAGGATCCCTTTACCACGGAGTGTGCAATTTTTTTAAATCTAGAATAAATTAAAATGAAATGCATCACCCCAACTTGCATTCAAAGACAAATGCCATGTAATAGATTTTCTAGCGAAAAATCTAAGTATGCTTTTGTATAAGCATAATGAAGACATGAATTCAGACAATTTTCTTTTTCGGAATAACACCGCTAAAAATCTGTACCATTTTCTGCAGCGTCACTCCACCGCTTTTATAGAAAACGATCAATTCACCGTGCTATGGAGTATTCTCATTGGTCAGAAGAGAGATATTCTATAAAAGTAGTGGAATGATGTTGCAGTAAATGCTGCAGATTTTTAACAGTGAAGTCAATTAAAATCAATTTTCAGATTCGTTAAAATCGTCTGCTTTTGGCGAGGAAATGCACCGCTCGCCAAATCCCGCGTCGCTTTCAGCTTTTCACGCCAATTATTCCAAACTATTTAATTTTTTTAAATATCTAATAATGTAATTCCGCCGCTAATTTTCACTGATCCTTTATTACCTACATGAGTAGTTTAATTCGTATTTTTTTTCAAAAAATTCTGAGTATGCCCCCAATGGAGACCTTCCTTGTAAGCGCATTTTTGACGATTAGTAACAAATTCAATGTTTGATTTTTAAACAATTTAAATGTCTCTCCAAGAAATCTGAAGTTAAAAAAATTAAGTTCCTCCATTATTATATAACAGGAATGAGAGCGCTCCGACTCAAATGACCGATTACTACCGCTAAATTTTAATAAAATTTCTAACATTATTTAATGACAGAATTTCTGAGAATTTATAAAGCAAAAAATTCTTTAAAAATTTATCGGTTATAATCGGTCATTTGGATCGAAGCACTCTCATGTCTGATTATATAAGCTTGTACAAAAAAAATGGAAGGGGGGGGGGGGTTACACAAATCAATGAAAAATTTTAACGGTGGACTTAATTAACAATTCTGTAATTTTAGAGAAGGTGTGTCGCATCTCTTAACATAACGTTTTTAAAATGTCATGGAATCTGTATTTCTACGTATACAAGAATGTTTCTTTCTTTGAGCACACTCTTCATCAGCGAAAAACAATTTTAAAATGTATGTTGTAACTGCATAGGTAATTCAAAAGCCTTCTTTTTCTAATATCTTTCAGACAAGTGTTAGCTATGGTTTTCCAAGAAAACTTGGATGCATAATAATATGTTTGATCATATGTGTCTGTCCTTTATAAAATATCGCATGCTGCATCAAAAAGCAGATTTGAGATATAATAGTGCATTGCAGCAAGCATACGAAGCAGGCAACCCGGAACGAGGTTTAACTTCCCTACGAATTACTATGATGTTTGAGATGGATTGTTTAAGTCAGAGTTCAGTAATTTAAATCTTCTACTCTGAACGAAGTTTTAAAAAGCATATACAGTAATTTCACCAACACAAATGTTATACACCTTGTTTCGGAGAAAGATAGCAAAAGCAGAATATTGTCAAAAATGTACCACAATACTCCAAAAATTTCTATTTTTTTTCCCATAGAGCTCTACTTCCCCATCAAATGAGGGAAAATTTGCACGAGTAACTATCACTAACAAGGAAGGTCTCCATACGGGCATACTCAGAAAAATCTGAAAAAAATTACAGAATGTTCTTCTCA
Source organism: Maratus speculifer (assembly GCA_964019185.1). NCBI lineage: Eukaryota > Metazoa > Arthropoda > Arachnida > Araneae > Salticidae > Maratus > Maratus speculifer. The sequence goes on from OZ025303.1 coordinate 232,254,219, forward strand.
TATAGATATATATGTTTATAAAAAAAATTTCGGCGGAACCTCCTTATAACGTCCGTAAGAAATAATAAAAATTTCGTTTATTTGACGATTTATCTCCGGTTGGCGAAAAAAACGAAATTTTCAAAAATACGCTTTTACGCTTCGAATACTTTTTAAAGAAAAAAATTTCTATGTTCAATTTATTTAAATAAGTTTACTTTAAGTTATTTTAGTTTTGCATTTTTACTTTACTTTAAGTGTAATTTTGTCATATACATTTATTTGTACTTATAACAAAATGAAATTAATATATTTTATCATTTAAAACACAATTTAAATTGTTCCAAATTGAAAAATACACTGTTAAAAATCTGCTGCATTTTGTTGCAACGCACTCCCTTGCTTGTATAAAAAACGGTTATTTGGCCGTGAAATGGAGCTTTCTCATTGGTTGGAATAGAGATATTATATACAAGCGGTGGAGTGCGTTGCAGCAAAATGCAGCAGATTTTTAACAGTGTTGCATAAGCTACAACACTGCTAAAAATCTGTACCATTTTCTGCAGCGTCACTCCACCGCTTTTATAGAAAACGATCAATTCACCGTGCTATGGAGTATTCTCATTGGTCAGAAGAGAGATATTCTATAAAAGTAGTGGAATGATGTTGCAGTAAATGCTGCAGATTTTTAACAGTGAAGTCAATTAAAATCAATTTTCAGATTCGTTAAAATCGTCTGCTTTTGGCGAGGAAATGCACCGCTCGCCAAATCCCGCGTCGCTTTCAGCTTTTCACGCCAATTATTCCAAACTATTTTATTTTTTTACATATCTAATAATGTAATTCCGCCGCTAATTTTCGCTGATCCTTTATTACCTACATGAGTATTTTAATTCGTATTTTTTTCAAAAAATTCTGAGTATGCCCCCAATGGAGACTTTCCTTGTAAGAGCAACAATGGATGTTTCTAAATTAAAATAAAATACTACTAAAAATTTTCTGGTATGTGTTTCGAATAATAATCAAAAAATTATAATTACAGTATTTTGCTTTAAACATTTTTTTTCCTTTTTTTTTTTTTTTGGATAGTGATCACAGTTTTCCACCTGCAAATTGTTAATTTTGAATTAAATTTATTTCAAAGATAAAGAAAAGTATATTTCTGTACTTTTTCCTCTTATCACAGTTTTCCACTAAATTACACGTCCTCTATTCCTTCGGGAAAGTTATTTTTAACTTTCTCTGTGAGATGTTTTAATTGTAGTCTTTCATTTACTGTAGCAGAAAAAAACTACGAACAAAGTGAAATTTAAACTTATTCTTTCAAACTGAATGAAGACTTAATAATATATCATTTTTAGCCTTTTTTTTTTTTTTTTTTTTTTTGCATGAAATGGCTTTTAGAATTTGTTGACACATTTTACTTTTATTACTCTTATAATCAATTAAGTATTTATCTTGTTTATTTTCATTTTATCTTCTGTTTGTTGGTAAGAAAAACAAATTTATTTACAGTAGAACCCCGCTAATTTGGACAACGTTAATTTGGATCTCGCATTATCCGGACCAGTATAGTCAATAAACTTTTTTTTTTTTTTTTTTTTTTTTTTTTTTTTTTTTTTTTTTTGAGATGCGTTTGGCAAAATTTCGATAACATTACTTCATTTCATTCTCGTAATCTGAATAAAAAAGTCTTTTCTGAAATACTTTCGCAAGAATACCTTAATCTTTTTCATTTAAACTCTTTGATGTTACCTTTCAAAGAAACAACAATGCATCACTTAAAGTCGCAAGCACGTTGCTGAGAGTACTCTTCGAAAGTCATGCAGGAATTTATGGTCTACAAATTGTGATTTCTTGAATAACAAGCAAGCTTGAAACGGAAGGTAAAATAGGCGAGAATGAAAGGGAAATTGCATGTGAAAATTTTATAAGAATGTTATTTAAAAAAAAAAAAAACTGATATCTGCTGAGATGTTAACATCATTCATATTAGCAATTGAATGAAGTAAAAAATAATGAAGTTTACGCCTCCCTTAAAGATGATGAAATAATCACGTAATGTACAACGGAAGAAGTTGAAAATGAAGATGATTCAGATGAAAACACTATTATCAATGATGATCAACCAAATGTTATTAGCAATAATGAAGCAACAAATCATTTACAACAATTAATGGTTTATTTTGAAATCAGGTAGAGACTACACCCAACAAACTAACTATACTTAAGCGGATGCGTGACCGTGCGGCTCAAAAAAGTTATACAAATCTGGCACAGTAGAAGATTTTATAGTTACAAAATAAAAAAAATTTTACTGTCTGTAAATATTCAATATGTTTAATTTAAAAGTGATTTTCTGTAAGTATGTTATTTCATTTTTTTTTCTTATTCTGCGAATAATCCGAATTGGGTCTGGTCCCAATTAATCCGAATTAATGAGGTTTTACTGTAATTAGATTTTGATTGTTGTTATATACAAATTTGTTCGTTCAGAGATGGGGGAATATTTTTTTTATTCATTATTACACTTTAAATATTCAAAGCCACTTCATATTTTATATAATTTTAATTTATTCAATTATTGTAATAACTTATTACTAAGGGGCCGTCCATTAATCATGTGATGTTTTTTTTTGGCATTTTTAACCCCCCCTCCCCCTTGGTGATACATGGTGAGGTTCAAGACTACTCCTCCCCCCCTACCCTATATCACGTGTATTTTTTAGTACCTATAAAGAATCTTAATTTTTTTTAGAATATTTATTATAAAATACATGTCCAAGTATCATAAAATTTTATTACAGAAAAAAAAAAACTACAATAATAACCTTAAGAGGTAAACAGAAAGGTTGCAGGTTGTTTAGGACTGACATAAAAATAATGAAAGAAATGCGAAAAACTTTTTTGTAGTAATACATAAAGATAATTTAATTAACAATGTCCTCAGACAACAGATTAGCAAGATTTTCTTCGACACCAATAACTGGATAAGCATCTTGCAAGTTAGTTGTAGGAACAATGCTTTGTTGAAGATTAACATCGGTTTCATCGAGCCACTCGGCGTCATCATTTTTGCGCACTACGCAGAGAATCTCTCTCGGTCTACCATTCGTTCGTCACATGAGGATGCGAGAAGGACGGACACCTTATACCGATCACCTATTTTAGACATTGTTTTAATGCAAAACGTACAAAGTTAAACAATTTACGCATGTATTCAGTGCCAAAACAACAGAATAACTGACACTGAGAAGCTGAGTCCGGCAGGCGCTTGTTGCGGCTCGCGGGAACTTCACTTCGTTCATTGTCTGGCAACGGTGAATCAAGGTCACACTACAAGCCGCTTTCGACTTTGTACACGTTAGACGAAAAAATAAATACACGAAACGCCGCTTTTCGGTTCAGTATCGCGCGTTTGTCGAAAAAATAAATACTCGTGATATATTACTACACCCCCCTCCCCCCTTGTGATATTTCGTGATTTTTTTATGGACCCTCCCTCCCCTCTCGAGCCTCGCATGATTAATGGACGGCCCCTAATCCATCAGACGTATATGATAAATTTTGCAATCGTTTTAAAAATCGAAAAAAAAATAGTTTTTGGAGGGATTTACCCATTTTAGACACAGGATATTCTGTAAAACATATTTAAAAGAAAGAAATTCGCCGTCCGTCTAACCCTCTCTCTGTCTCTCTGTAAACGCTCTATCTTCCGAACAAATTCAGATAGTGATTTATAATTTTCTGCATCCTAAGTACATAACAATGGCAAGAGGCCTATTGAACAATTGCTGATTGGCAACAATCCGTTTTATTAGCCTTAAATCATGCTTAAAACAAAATGTGATTTTTCAACCTTTTATCTACCGAATTGTGAATTCATGAAAATTTTACATTCTAAAGCATTTTACGCACATTGTTTAAACTGAATTAAAAGATTTACATAATCATTTAATAAATTTTTGAAGGATTTTAGAAGGATTAATTAAATTTTAATTTACAGGGATTTTGTACAATATTTATAACCTCACACAAATCTTTTATTTTAAATTGTTTTCATAGTATTTTGTAGATTTATAAAATGTACAAATAGGATGTTCTTACAATATAAATATAGAAATATTTCCGAATTGAAAAATCCCCATCCACCTCCCTCTGCGCCAAGAAAGCTGAAAAGATACAAAGGCAAAAGAAATCATCCTTTTAAAAACAATTTTGTTCTGTGTAACCAATAATGCTTTTGGAACAAAATAAAATAATGTATCTGTAACTCATTCTAAACAGTATTACAACTAATTGACGTATTAAAGATTTTTTATAATAAGTAATTTTAATGGTACTTATAAGTACTGTCGGTAGATAAAGCGTTAAAGTATTTTACCCATGATTTATTTAAAAAATGAAAGCCAAAAAAGCAATTTTATATTGATTTTTTGAAAATCAGGCTTTTTAAGATTAATGTGGTTTTTAATGAAACCTATTCTAAATTAAGAAATGTTAAAGAACTTAAATTTTTTTATTATTTCTTAATTGACAATTTAAAGATCTTATAAAACTTTTTTTTTAACTGAGAAAAAAACAATCTTTACTTTTTAAAATTTATTCGTTTTCGATCATTTAAGATAAATTCAGTCAATCGTTGCGGCAATTTAAAATGACAATTTTTTTTTTTTTTTTTTTTTTTTTTTTTTTTTTTTTTTTTTACAGATTATGACAAGCAAAATTTTCCAGAATAATTCTTAATTTCCAATTCTAGCTATTTTTTGAAGAAACTTTACAGTTTTACAAAACAATTTCAGTATATAAAAGACAAGAAAGCGTAACCAATAAAAAATCCTTTTCATGAAAGTTTGCCGAATAGTTAAATTAACTACAGAAGTAAAAATAAAGGAAAAGTTTCCAAATTATTTTTGTCTAGCTTTATCGCCTTTTTTCGCAATTCACCCATTTACTCCAATTCCTCTAGGAAAGTTATTTCCGTAATTATCTTTAAGATGTTTCAATTATAATCTGCTATTCACTTCAGTAGAAAAAAATCCGGTTGCATTAAATATAATAATCGCATTCTTCTAAGCTGGAAAACACATAATGATATAATATTCGAAATGTTTGCTTTCTTTTGATTTGACTTTCATCATCAATTCTTGCATTATACTTTTTATGTTAATACAAGAATGTATTTATAATAGTGGCAAATTTTTGTGTTGTGTATAAGTAAAAATGTATGTTTGCTTCAGCTTTCTCAAATATTTTATTTCGTAAGTTTATGTAAATAAATTCACATTTTTAGGTGTCCTTGTAATTAACAAGGTGGCGAGTAGTCATGGAAAAACTCAGTCAAAAAAGGTGTTAAGTAGTACCAGTATTTTCAAGAAAGTTTGTTGACTAACATGCACATTACTACGGATGAATTTAAGAAATTCCTCAGTATAAGATCTCTTTGGTAGAACATGAGTTTAATAGTTGTTGAGCATTATAGGACTCCTTTCGAATAAAAAATGGCTGCTGTTTAACCCTTTATCGTTCATTGGTTTCGCCACGAAACCACAAAATTTTAATTCCGATACGCAACACTGACACTGGTATTTTTATCTAAAAATATCCCTTTTATTTTGTATGTGAAAAATCACATTTTCTTATTTAGAAATACATTTGTTCTTAATTACCGGTGTCCCTCATTTATTTCGACATCTTAGCAATGAAAATGCTATGATCGTTAAAGGGTTAAATAATTGAAATCCAAAGATGGTTGAAGTTTATAGTGGCATCATCCATGATATAGAATTAAGGACATGTTAAAAGAATTATAAAATTATTCAACCGTAAGTCGTTTTGCAGTGATGAAGAACATACGAAAAGTTAGGCGATGCTTTTACTGGAGATGTTATAGGGACGACGCAGAGAATGGTCCCAAGTTTTTCATACATGTGCGATTTATAAAGCACTAAACACACGTAGCCATAAGAAACTTTACCAGTATAGTTGTACAATGTACCATCCGCTTATAATTTGACGGAAAATAATCAAAAGTTTCTCTGTACAGGTGTTTGCAAAGATGCTTTAAAAACAAATCTAAGTCTATTCAGAGTAGATTGCTCTAGAAATCTTGAAACATTTTCCGAAGACGTGAAGAGACAACAAATACATACTTGTATTCATGAATTGTTTCAGAATTACACCCGAAGCATTTCTATTACCCACCAAGAGATTCTTACAATAACTGAAGTGTTAACAGTGAGTATCGAGATTTCATTAGCGATTACTGTAATTTCCTGCGTATAATCCGCGGATCAAACAATTCTTTTTCGACCCAGAAATTTTATTTTGTAATTGAAGGAAAACATTTACGGCGATTTAAAAAGTTACATTTTATTTAATAAAATTTCTGGGTCGAAAAATGATTGTTTGATCCGCGGATTATATGCAGGAAATTACGCTAACAGTTTCATTGCTATAAAAACGATTTAATCTCTGCTATATTTTAAAGACTAATATTTCTGAAAATAAGTAAATCTGTTTTTTAAGATCTTCATAAGACTATTCAGTCGGGGCCACCGCAATCCTTACCCATCATGGATATGCATAATATAATATATGAAAATAAAACATGTGAAATCTATTCATAAAATGCATTGCAATTCAAAAACAAACTTTAAACGTGTATTTAAATATTGTTAATATACATAATAATGCTCTATTAATGAATTGCTGATGAACCAATATCGACAAATTATATAAAACGCCAAACTACTCAACTGGTACCGAATTGCGTAAAGGAAACATCCTTAGAACTCCAAAAATAATAATCATATTAACTAACAATTTACTGCATGGGATTAAGCGTCTCATTTCCATTTAAAATATTTCTTTGAATTGAAATTTGAATGAAAAACAGGGTCATGAAAGATCCAAGAATGTGGAAAACAGGATTACATATATCTCGACAACTAATAATCCTATCTACTTCGTTCTTTATGCAAAATGTGTGTTAGATTATTGCTTTTTACGTCCACTTCTTTTAAAAAATCGAAAATTTTTATATACTTTTCTTTTGAATGAAATATTTCGAGAGTCCGAAAAAAATAGTTCCGGATAATCGAGGTTACTGATATTCAATAGGCTTTGTCTCATTCTTACATATGTTACAATTTGTTCGGGAGAAAGAGCGTTTACAGACACACAGACAGACGGCATTTTTTTTTTTCTAAAAATTTGTTTTTTGGAATTTCCAGTATCTAAAACGTGTAAATCCGTCAAAAAATTATTTTTTGATTTTTAAAACGATTAGAAGACTTACCCTATACTACGTATGATGGGTAAGTAAAAATTATAAGAAGTTGTTACTTTTTTGAGTAGAAAATACAAATTACACGGATATCAATTTATTTAAATTTAAGGAATAATTTAACCAATTAGTTAAAACTTTTATTTTTTTAATTGTATTTTCTTTACACTGCTTTACATATAAATATTTTATTCCGAAAAAAAATGTGACCACCGCATTAAATAGGATTACACGTCCATAAACAGAAACATGTTTAATAATTTAGAAAAGCTTATTTTTTCTTCATTTATTATTCTTTATCCATTCATATATAACATTTTTTTTTTTTTTTGCATTCTTTTCGTAACCATTGTTTTAACTTAGGTGTTTTTTTTTTCTTTTTTGTTATTATTTTCGATATCATAAAATATTTCGCTACTTATAAAGTTCTTTTTCCCTTAGATAAAAAACCTTCCTATATATTTTAAATATTTTCCAACAAAATTAATAAGTGTTTGCATTTGTGAATTCGGTTTGTCTGTACAAACACACTCGAATCAGTGGCGTAACTAGGGTGTCCACGTGCTTTGAATACCGATACTTTTTTTAGCACTTTCCAACAAAGTTGAAAAGTGCCTATGCATTCGGTTTGTCTGTCCGTCTGTCTGTCTGTCCGTCTGGCCGTCGGGCCGTTCTCGAACTCCCGTAAATATACTCGAATTGCTATGAAATTTTTATACGTTATTGATGTTTACCCTAGCACGAACCCTATTGAAAATGAAGTTTCTACCATGATTAGTTTATTTACATGGATAGTCAAAGTTTTTCGATACATTACGGCCTATGGAAAGAAATCGTTCAAATGAATTTTAAAGGTGTTACACCCTGTCAAATATAGTCAAATTTACATAGATTCGCAAAGTGCTCTAAAATGTGCATTCTATAAAATGTGCAGGGAAAATGTAATTATTATTCATTTACAGGGCAGCACAAAAGAATTTCATTAGATAATGGTAAAGGGGGGAATTGTGTGCGACATATTTTAAATATATTAAACTGTTTCATGTATAATAAAATTGATATATGTCACTAGAGCTTAATATAAATTATACGATACTGTCTTGATATGAAGTACATAGCATTTACAGGGCCATACAAAAGATTTCAAATAGTATTTCTTTCCGAAGTACTGTATATGTATCCGATGATGACTGATGGATGGATGAAATGCATTTTAATTATGATATACGCGTTTAAGTTTCACTAAATATATGCACATTATATGGTGTGTATAAATGTTATAGTTGATATACAGGGCTACTCAAAAGAGCTCGCCAATGTTACTGAATATGAGCGTAAATTACTTAAACGTGTTTCTTAAATAAGTTATATATTTTTACGCTGAACTGCATTCAATCTGCTGAGAAATGTTTGCAGAATATAGATAAAATGATATACAGAGCCACTCAAAGAATTGGGTAATGGACACCTATGAATGATAATTTTTGTGAATGTGATTTCAGTTGTTTTAAAAGTGTTTTAAAAGTGTTTTAGTTTATAATAAATTTTAGATTAATGCTAACGTGTAATAAAGCTACAAGGTACAGGACTGAATAAAAGTATTCAAGTATGTTTCCATCTATTAGTATAAATTGCTGAAAAAGAAATTTCAAACTACTAGGCATTTTGTGGGTAAACTAAATTTTCCCATTATATCAACTGACAGATGAAATATAGTGACATTCAAAAGTACGGGAATACAGATTTGGGTATATTTGGCTATATACCCTTATTGCCCTAAATAACGGAGTTTTGTTACAGATTTCATGAAGTGTTGGAAAGTGCTTTGTAATCTATGCTTAACGCATGATTTTTCGTTCTTGTTTAAGTTTTGTTCGACTTATTTAACCGGAACAGATTACCGGTTTTGGGCACCCATCCTGTTACGCCACTGCTAACTCATGTAAATATACTTAGATTTTCATACAATTAAAAATTGTTTATGTTCCTTACCATTGCATGTTCAGTATTTCATATGACGTGTACATCATCACCGTTATTTCCGGCGTATAATCCGCGGATCAAACAATTATTTTTTGACCCAGAAATTTTATTTAGCAATTGAAGCCAAATATTTACCACCATCTAAAATGTTACATTTTATTTAAAAAATTTTCTGGGTCAAAAAATAATTGTTTGATCCGGCGGATTATACGGCGAAAATTACAGTAACTATTCATTTACCGGTTCAAACAAAAGAATTGTATTACATTGTGATATGCAGAAAAAATCGTTTGGAGAATATTTTAATGATATTACGCTATTTAAAATGCAATGGAACTGATATAAATCACTGAATTTCAATACAAGATTATTAGAATGAATCGACACATGCACTATAGCATCTGTCGATCATTTACACGCACACACCATAAAAATCGGTTACTGTCTTTAAGCTATTATTTCTGGAAGTGAGCTTTCAGTTAATAATGTTCTTTTAAAACTATTTTAAATATTATACACTATTACACAATATTATTTAACTATTATAAATTAAACTATTTTTTTGCATGTTACTCGTTGTATATAAATTTTATATCTCATATACAGGGCTGCACAAACGAATACCCATAACATTCTCCTTTTTTGATAGAAATAGTTGAAGGAAAATTTTAAACTAAAATATGTATTTGCTAACTGAATTAAATTTTGCATGCTGTTGTTAACAAATACAAATCCATATGGTCATACACAGGGCTGTTCAAAGAAATCAGGTAATTTTCCGATTGTAGGAGGGAACAAATTCGGTTTTCAAATGTGCTATGCGTTTACACATGATGGGTGAATTAGAAATAATATTTCAACTTATTAGGGGAGTCCGGGACACAAAAATCTTGAAATTTTCTAAAATAATTTTATTGTTTTATTTTTTTATTATTTATATATAATGATGCATGCATATTTCTTAATTATGGGTAATTTCACCATGTCTCGTATTTAAATTTTTATCATTCAAGAACCATTAAAATTAAATGGTTCAAATTTGGTCTTTCTCAATTGTTTTACATTAATTTTGTTTCAGCAAATTTGAAAAAAAAATACTTTAGAATATATGAAATTTTTCATTTTTTTTTTAATAACACTAATTATTTTTGAGATTTTTAATTTAAATATTTTTAATTTTTATTTAAATTAATATTTTTTAAACGCTGAATCAAAATTAAAACTTATATATTTCTGTTTATTTAAATGAAAAAAAAAATGAAATTCTGAAAAGAGTCTTTCGAAATATAGCGATTTTAAATTACCCTTTTTTTTAATAAATTTTAAATATTAAAAAAAATCTGAGAACTTTTATCATGTGATTTTGTTTATAAATAACATTGATTTCTTTCACAGAACAATTCGAAATTTTAATTCAATAAATAAAAATTGTTTTAAAAGGTGTCTCGGTCCCCCCTTAACCCCTTGAGGGGGGGTGGGAAATATTGTATCCCACCTAATTTAAACAAGATTTGCACCATAAACTTTTAACAGAATTTTGTAATTACAATTTTGGGGGCAAAATTATGATGAATTGCTTCTCCTTACTTTAAAATAAAAATTTTCGGCTATTCCGGTGAGAATGCCATATTGCAGGGACATTGTTGCTTGCCATGAAAACATGAAACTTGCTGAGATAATATTTGATGAAATGTATAAGATGCCGTGTAATTTTATTTTTCACTCTAATCATTAGAATGTCATTTTTAAACAATTATTTTCTCGGTATGGCCATTTTTTTGTTCCCAAATCTCTCGCTTTCGAAAATTGAGTTCAAAGTGCCAACTTTGACAGCATTTTTTGTATTATTTTCTTCCTTTATCAAAAAATCGACAAGCAAGGTACATTATAGAGTTTCTAAATAAGAGAATTTGCCAGTTTGAAGCATTTGAGAGCAAAAATGAATTTAAAAATAAAGCGGAAAATAAGCAATTTGGATTAGAATACACCCGTAATCGGGAACGTTGTTTATCAACTTATAATAAAATGCGTTCTGGAGAAGTGTGTGGAACGGTTCCAGGATTCGCCACTCCTATCTGTGAATGGACCCTAGCAATACGCCACGTTAGGCTTAATGGAAAACAAATGCAGACATATGACAGCTAAAAGATAATTTCTTTTACTTAAAATAACGTTTAAACAGCATATTTTTCTATAAAACATGTATATCATATCCAATTATAATGTATTAGGCTCCAAATTAAAAATACGTAATTGTAAACATCAGATTACGATATAAACAAACGAACTCTGTTGCCATTCAGATTTTCCAAATCTTGAAACAAATGAATGACTCTTTGAACGCATTATTAAAAAAAGAAAAGAATACAGGTCAATTATCTAATTCTGTTCTTAAAATATTTGTAAAATCATATTAAACTCTTTAAATAATTTGATTTTGTTTAAAACTGTCAAAAACTCTTTTTGCAATCATCTATTGGCAAATAATATAAAGAATCGAACTTTGTTATCAACACGAGTTAATGTTCGGCATATCAAAAAGTTAATGTGAAATTTTCAGAAATTACATTTCACTTTGCTAATAATTAATCGAGATCTAAATCAAAAGCATGCATTTTTAAGAGCTTTTCACTGTTTCTTAAAATGCAGAATTCTGATTGGTTAGTCACATTTCACTATCAGCGAAAGTAACCTGGATCGTGGTATTCTTCTCGCAAAAAAATGTAGTGAATCAATCACGTTTGAGAATCGTTCAATCAAAATCATTTGTACTTGAGAACGCACGTGTGTTTGTTGATCTTTTTGAACACGCGGTAGGTTTATATATTTTCAAGTAAATCGTTGTTTCTGTAATTTAACGATAATTTTAGCAATGCCTGATGAAAATGACGAAAAGCCGATTGAACGTAGACGGCGATTAGCTCGCAAAAGAAAATCGAGATGGCTTACTCGACAATCACAAGCAACGTTGGATCGTTTAAGGGAAGAAAATCGCGAAAATCTTCGAAGTCAACGAATATACTTAAAATACTGAGCGACAAAATTCTCTACATACAATTTATAAACAAATTATCGTTTCAGGTCTGCTTACAAAATTGCGAAATTTCGTCCTCGATGTCCAATAATAGCAGTCACAAGGGATGATTTGACATTGCTCGCATAATAGTTGAATTAATAAATGGCGATTAAAAAAAAAAAAAATCAAACTTTTAGGCTCACTTCCTGCGTTTCTTCCAGTATTCATTTAAAGTATTTAATTTTTTAGTATAAAAAAATCTACTTTTAAATACATTCATAAAGGAATATTTTGTTATTATAAAACATATAATGCATATTATTTCATTTTTCCATTATAATATTCCCATTTTCCAAAAAGCAATCCACGAATAAATTTGAAAACGAAATCCAATATTGCCTAATATTAAGACATATGTCTGCATTAGACATTGTGATTCATTAAAAATATTTTTTTTAAAGAAATTACTCTTAGATTTCCTCCGATAGTGAATATTGTTCTCTTTTCAAAATAATTTATTTGGATTTCGCGGAACGACTTTTGGATTTTTAGTGATTTTTTAATGCAATTTATTTCCGTGATTTTTTTACCGAAATTTGTTGAAATATTTTGATTAAATCCTTTGACGAAATTAGCGATTGTTCTTTGAACGATTATCGAAATTGTTTTTTTTTTTTTTTTTGGCAACCATTTGTCAGAATTCGCAATACATTTTATGTCCCAATTTTCAGATTTATGACAAATTTTAACACTCTTTTGGCTTTTATACGGGGGCGTGCTGAAATTGTTCTTCCTTATGCTACTACTGGAATTGCTGCCGTTTTGTTAAAAGGAGGAAGGACTGTTCACAGTGATTTTAAACTACCGGTTCCAATTTTGGAAACGTCAACATCTTCAATGCGTGTTATATCAGATGAAGCGACAACTATCCGTCAAGCAAAGCTTATCATTATTGATGAAGCTACAATGATGACAGTTCATGCTTTACGTTGCATAGATGCTCTGTTAAGAGAGATGATGGGAAATGAAAATCCATTTGGCAATAAAGTTATGTTGTTGGGAGGTGATTTTCGTCAAACATTGCCAGTCGTTACACGAGGGACAAAAACTCATGTAATTAAAGTTTGCATTAAGTCGAGTCCACTTTGAGAAAAAAAAATTTCATTTGAAACTGTCACAAAATATGCGTTCTGAAGGCCAAAATGAGTTCAATCAATGACTTTTAGATATTGGTGAAGGGAAAACTTTATCTGTCCAAAATTTATCGAGTGATATTGTGCAAATTCCATTCAACATGTTATGTAGTGATTCAATCGTTTCAGAAATTTATGGAAATGAAATTGATACAAACTACATTCAGGAACTTTCCTCAAAAATTATTTTGACAACTACTAACAAGGATGCCATGAAACTGAACAATGAAGTTCTGAATCTTATTCCTGGAACCGCATTTGAATTTTACAGTGCAGATTCATTCGAGTAAGATTTATCAGAAGGTGAGACAAACTTTTCTCAGGATTTTTTAAATGAACAAACTCCTCCTGGAATGCCTCCCCATACATTAATGTTAAAAGTTGGTGCTATTGTGATGCTTCTTAGGAACTTGAATCCCAAAAATGGTTTATGCAATGGCACTAGGTTAATCATTCGAGGCTTACATCAGCATTTTCTGGATTGTGAGATCTTAACTGGTGCTAATAAAAATGACAGAGTTTTTATACCAAGAATTGATCTTACGCCGCCAAGTGATACCAATCTTCCGTTTAAACTTATTCGTAGGCAGTTTCCTATTATCATTGCTTTTGCGATGACTATTAATAAATCACAAGGACAAACATTCAACAGTGTTGGTCTGCATTTAGAGGAGGCGGTCTTTTCACATGGTCAACTTTATGTTGGACTGTCAAGATGCAAAGAACAAAGTAAATTAAAAGTATTTATCCGTAATACAAACCTGCAAGGGCAACTTTTATCTGATAGTAGGGTGTTCACAAAAAATAGTTTTTCCAGAGATTCTTTTCTAAGAAAAATACATATGCCAATAATTTGTATGAATAAATAGCACTACAGTGTTAGTAAGTATTCTGTTATTAATGAAAAAAGTGTTTTTATTGCATCTAAATTTTTGTGGCTTTTGAAGGGTTCTGCTATTTGTTTAATATTTCGTCATTATGAAAACTTTGATATTCAAAAAACATTTAAATTGAACTCTCTTCTACTATTGTATGAGAAACATACTTGCAATAGTCAAGTTTACAATACATTTGTTATTATTTGAGGTAAAAGTACATACAATGTTTTCTCATATTTGATGTGCTAACATTTTAATTTTGTTTAAAGTTTCTGCTGAACTTTACACTAAAAGATATTTTTTCTTTTTCCTAACCAATATCATGTTAAATGAAAACACTGATAATAGAGTGTTTACAAAAATATCATTTTTCTAGAGATTCTTTTCTAAAAAAGTTTTGCATCAATTGTATTTATTAGTAATGGAATAAGTGTTTTAATTGCACCTAAATTTCTGTTATTTTTGATAAGCTATCTTTTTTTTTCTTTCTTTTTTTTTTCTAATTTATATACATATAGTATTATTTCATTGTTGCAACACTTTGCCATTCAAGAAATGTTAAAATTTATATTCTACTATTAATTTAAAAATATTTTTGTCTTTATTTATGGAAAAAATATTTTATGAGAAATAGATACTTGCATTAATCAAGTTTATAGTATATTTGTTATTATTTATGGTAAAGCTGCGTGCAATTTTCTGTTGTATTTGATGTGTTAATATTTTGATTTTGTTTAATATTAATGCTGAACGTTATGCTAAAAGGTAATTTTTTTTCATAGGCAATATTATGTTAAATGTAAACTTTATCATATAGAAGTGTGTTTACAAAAAAATATAATGTTTCTAGAGATTCTTTTCTAGAAAATATTTGTTGTAATTGTATAACAAATCAGTACAAAAAACCCTGAACGGGTTAAAAGCTTGTGACGCAGCACTTTATCTTATATATCTAAGAATTTTAAATTTGGGACTTAAAACTAATGATATCAAAATTTATGTGACGCTATGCTATTAATTAATATATACATATATTAAAATTTAATTCATTAAGGTTTTATGAATTACATCTTTCATAAATTCAAAATATGAATCTTAAAAGATATGATATCAAAATTTAAGTGATGCCTTGACTAGGCTTTAAACAATGTTTTAAAATTCCATTTATTTATTTATTGTCTAAATACATTTTCATATCTAAACAATACTTTTCATTTTCCAATACACTGTTAAATACATCACTTTCACTGAATATATATAATGCACTGAAATGTATTTATTTGAATAAATAGATTTATCTTTTGGGCTACGCTATCCAAAATCAAAAATAACGTTTGAATAAATATTTTTTGCGTCATTGTATCCAAAGTAAGTTAAATAGATGCAAATAGATACAATGACGCAAAAAATATGTATTCAAATGTTATTTTTGATTTTGGATAGCGTAGCCCAAAAGATAAATCTATTTATTCAAATAAATACATTTCAGTGCATTATATATATTCAGTGAAAGTGATGTATTTAACAGTGTATTGGAAAATGAAAAGTATTGTTTAGATATGAAAATGTATTTAGACAATAAATAAATAAATGGAATTTTAAAACATTGTTTAAAGCCTAGTCAAGGCGTCACTTAAATTTTGATATCATATCTTTTAAGATTCATATTTTGAATTTATGAAAGATGTAATTCATAAAACCTTAATGAATTAAATTTTAATATATGTATATATTAATTAATAGCATAGCGTCACATAAATTTTGATATCATTAGTTTTAAGTCCCAAATTTAAAATTCTTAGATATATAAGATAAAGTGCTGCGTCACAAGCTTTTAACCCGTTCAGGGTTTTTTGTACTGATATCAGTGCTTTTTTTAGGTTAATAATAAAAAGATAAAAACAAAAAATTAAAGACTAATGCAAAGAATTCATATTCATGATTTCTGATCACCTTTAATTACCCCTCCCCCACCCACTTAAAAAAAGATATTTCATATTTTATTATTAATATATGCTGTGCTACTTGATTTCGTTAAAAACAACTCTGTAGTAAAGTACGTTAGTATAAGATAAGAAAGTAATGTACATTCAGCACTGTATTTCTAAGAAAGGATTTCATAATCTATGCTGTATGTATCATTTCTCATTCTAGTTAGCTATGTTTATTCTTTACACATGATGATACATATACTGCAGATGGATTAAAATGATCAGGAATAGAATATTCAGAATGTGCTGGAAAGTATTTCATAATCTATGCTGCGTGCATGATTCTTGTTAATTATGTTTCAACCTTTGTATAGGTTGGTAATATTGCAGATTAAGACTATATCCGTTACAATATTCAGAATATGCTGGAAAGTGTTTCATAATCTATGTTGCACACAGGTTTTTCTTTCTTGTTAATTATGATTTGTTCTTTATATAGAGTGGTAAAATTACTGCAAATGGATTAAAATGATAGGCTTACAATAATGAAAATGTGTTGGAAAGTGTCTCATAATCTATACTGTATGTGTAACTTTTCATTCTTATTGGAAAATGAAAAGTATTGTTTAGATATGAAAATGTATTTAGACAATAAATAAATAAATGGAATTTTAAAACATTGTTTAAAGCCTGGTCAAGGCGTCACTTAAATTTTGATATCATATCTTTTAGGATTCATATTTTGAATTTATGAAAGATGTAATTGATAAAACCTTAATGAATTAAATTTTATTTTATTTTAATACTTTATTTATGTTTTGCTGTTTGCACAAAACATATATAAACTAACAGGGGGGGGGGGGAGATTTGGATGGGAAGATTACTGTACAAAGATGAAACTGATAGGTTTAAAGCATTCAGAATAAAATGGAAAGTATATAAACATGTTTAATGGGAAAATTTTTACTCTCGTTAATTATGCTTTGTTTTTTTGCACAGAATGGTAAAATTATTGTACATGAATGACAATAAGTTTACAATATTCAGAATGAGTCAGAAAATGCATCATAATCGATGCAGTATGCATGACTCTTCGTTCCTGTTAGTTATGTTCAGTGGGGTCATCAAGGCTTCTTGTTAGTTATGTAAGGGGGGGGGGGGAGTTTGTATCGGGTTTAAGATTTTATTAAAATTTACATGCTCTAGTCTGTACCTATTTACATAATTTTTTTTTCTAAAAATCTTGATTTGGTTAGATAATTGTTTTTTTTTTTTTTTTTTTTTTTTTTTTTTCGGGTTTGAATCTTGATTCAGTTTGACTTGAATTGGAATTTTCAGGTTCTTGTCGAGTTGCATTTCAAGTACTAGTTTTCAATTCTGGTCAGTCCCCATTCAGTGGATGGGGACGGAAATTATTTTGTCTTTCTTGAACAGATTTTTATTTCCTAATTTTTTTATTTTACTTTTTTTTTGGGGGGGGGGGGGGAATTGGATTGAGTTTCAGGTTATTCAGATCAGGTTTGAGATAGACTTCTATTGGAATTTCCATGATCTGGTCAATACATATCGACATAAATTGTTCCTTTTTTTTCTAAAATCTTGATTTGATTAATTTTTTTTTTTTTTTTTTGGGGGGGGGATTGAATCTGGTTTCAGATTGACTTCAAATGGAATTTTCAGGTTCTTGTTGAGTTGCATTTCAAGTATATTATTTTGTCGCAGATAAATTGGGTTACAATTGGATTTTTTTTTTTTTGGGGGGGGGGGGTAGTGTTTGAACTGGGTTTAGGATAGATTTCAATTGAAATTCTTGTCGGTGTATGTGGACAGAATTTATTTGGTCTTTCTTGAACAGACTTGTGTTTCCATTGTTTTTTCCTTTTCGGGTTTGGATTAGGTTTCATGTTAACTTTCAGACTCTTGTCAATGTGTATCGGCAGAAATAATTTTCTCTTTTTCGGATTAGGTTAAGGTTCGATGGAAATTTTTTTCAGGTTTCAATCAGGTTCCATTCAAATGGAATTTTCAAGTTCTGTTCAGGTTGCGCTTTAATGGAAAATATTTTGTCCTGTATAGATACTGGGCTCCGGTTATATGGAATTTCCTTTTTCAGGTTCAGATTAGGTTTAAGATAGACTAATTGGAATTTCCAGATTTCTGATCACGCATATCTATGGAAATTAAGTTTTCTTTCCCAAATCGCGATATGGTCGGAATTTTTTTTTTTTTTTTTTTTGGGGGGGGGGGTTGAATCTGGTTTCGGTTTGACTTCAAATGTAATTTTCAGGTTCTTGTTCAGTCGCATTTCAATATATTTTATTTTGCAGCAGATAGATTGAGTTACTCTTGGAGGGATTTTTTTCTTTCTGGTTTTGGATTGTATAGGATAGATTTCAATAGGAATTTTTCGATTCTGGTCAGTGTATGTCAATGGAAATTATTTTGTCTTTCTTGGACAAATTTATCTTTCCATTAAATTTTTGTTGGTTTAGAATGGGTTTCAGGATAACTTGTAGGTTCTTGTTGGCACACTTGTATAAAACCAAAAACTTTCTGCAAATTAATTTAATGTTGGGTGTAATTCGCATTTTTTGCGCAATTCATGGTCATCATTCGTGTTTTTTATGCGATTTATGAATGTAATTTGCATTTTTGAGCAATTTATGGACATAATTCGCAATTTTTATGCGATTAATGAATGTAATTTACATTTTACATGATTTATGGACGTAATTTGCTATTTTTATGCAATTCATAGACATAATTTGCGTTTTTTCAGCTTTCTGTTGATGAAATTTGTGTTTTTTTAATCGATTTATTGACGTTACTTATGTTTTTATAGGATTTATGAATGTAATTTGCTTTTTTTACCAATTCTTGGACGTAATTTGCATTTTTTGTAATTTATGAACGTTATTAGTGTTTTTTTGCATGATTCATGGAAGTGATTTGAATTTTTTGAGTGATTTATGAATGTAATTCACGTTTTTATGCGTTTCATGGACATAATTTGTGTTTTTTGAGCGATTCATGAATGTAATTTGCGTTTTTTATGCAATTCATGAATGCAAAACACTATTTGCTATTTTTATGCGATTTATAGACGTAATTTGCGTTTCAGCTTTCTGCTGCCAAAATTAGTGTTTTTTCAGCGATTTATGAACATAATTTCCGTTTTACTACACGATTCATAGACATAATTTGTGTTTCTCATACAATTTCTGAACGTAATTCTCACTTTTTAAAACAATTCATGGACGTAATTCACGTTTTGACGATTTGTGGACCCAATTCGCGTTTTCTATGCGATTCATGGACATAATTCACGATTTTTATGCGATTAATGAATGTAATTTACATTTTACATGATTCATGGATGTAATTTGCTATATTTATGCAATTCGTAGACATAATTTGCATTTTTTGAGCTTTCTGTCAACGAAATTTGTGTTTTTGATCGACTTATTGATGTTATTTGTGTTTTTATAGGATTTATGAATGTAATTCGCTTTTTTTACCAATTGTTGGACTTAATTCGCATTTTTTGTAATTTATGAATGTTATTAGTATTTTTTTGCATGATTCATGGAAGTGATTTGCATTTTATGAGTGATTTATGAACGTAATTTGCGTTTCAGCTTTCTGCTGCCAAAATTCGTGTTTTTTGAGCGATTTATGAACATAATTCCCGATTTACTACACGATTCATAGACATAATTTGTGTTTTTCATACAATTTCTGAACGTAATTCTCACTTTTTTAAACAATTCATGGACGTAATTCCCGTTTCGAGCAATTTGTGGACCCAATTTACGTTTTTTATGCAATTCGCCTTTTTTGAGCGATTCATGGACATAATTCGAGATTTTTATGCGATTAATGAATGTAATTTACATTTTACATGATTTATGGACGTAATTTGCTATACTTATGCGATTCATAGACCTAATTTGCATCTTTTGAGCTTTCTATTTGTGTTTTTTTGATCGATTTATTGACATTATTTGTGTTTTTATAGGATTTATGAATGTAATTCGCTTTTTTTTACCAATTCTGGGACGTAATTTGCATTTTTTGCAATTTATGAACATTATTCGTGTTTTTTTTTCAGAATTCATGGAAGTGATTCGCATTTTTTGAGTGATTTATGAACGTAATTCACGTTTTTATGCAATTCATGGATGTAATTTGCATTTTTTGGGCGATTCATGAACGTAATTCACATTTTTTATGCAATTCGGTATTTTTATGCGTTTTATAGAGGTAATTTCAGTTTCAGATTTCTGCTGCCAAAATTCGTGTTTTTTGAGCAATTTATGAACATAATTCATGTTTTACTACACGATTCATAGACGTAATTTGCGTTTTTTATACAATTTATGAATATAATGCTTGCTTTTTTACATGATTCATGGACGTAATTCACATTTTAAACAATTTGTGGACGTAATTCCCATTTTTTATGCAATTTGCTTTTTTTTTTAGATATTCATGGATGTGGTTCACATTTTTTATGCGATTCATGCATTTAATTCACATTTTTTATGCAATTCATGCATGGAATTTGTATTTTTTATGCGATTCATGGATTTAACTAATGTTTTTATTGTGGTCTTTGGACGAAATTCACGTTTTTCACGTGGTATTTTGTCGAAATGTTGGGTTTTTTTACATGATTCTTTGTTGAGATACTTTTTTTTTACGCAATTTGTCGAAATAAATAAATAGAAATTGTTTCTTCATAAAATTTTCTGCACATGGCGTGCGTCTATATTATACAACTCTGCTTGTCAGATTTTTTTTTTTTTTTTTCAGATTGAATTAAGGTTTGCTAACCCATAGACTAATTGGAATTTCCAGATTTCTGACCAAGCGTATCTATGGAAATTAAGTTTTCTTTCCCAAATCGAGATATGGTTGGATTTTTTTTTTTTTTTTGGGGGGGGGGGGTTGAATCTGGTTTCGGTTTGATTTCAAATGTAATTTTCAGGTTCTTGTTCAGTTGCATTTCAATGTATTTTATTTTGCAGCAGATAGATTGAGTTACTCTTGGAGGGATTTTTTCTTTCTGGTTTTGGAGTGTGTAGGATAGATTTCAATAGGAATTTTTCAATTCTGGTCAATGTATGTCAATGGAAATTATTTTGTCTATCTTGGACAAATTTATCTTTCCATTAAATTTTTGTTGGTTTAGAATGGGTTTCAGGATAACTTGTAGGTTCTTGTTGGCAGACTTGTATAAAACCAAAAACTTTCCGCAAATTAATTTAATGTTGGGTGTAATTCGCATTTTTTGCGCAATTCATGGTCATCATTAGTGTTTTTTATGCGATTTATGAATGTAATTTGCATTTTTGAGCAATTTATGGACATAATTCGCAATTTTTATGCGATTAATGAATGTAATTTACATTTTACATGATTTATGGACGTAATTTGCTATTTTTATGCAATTCATAGACATAATTTATGTTTTTTCAGCTTTCTGTCGACGAAATTTGTGTTTTTTGATCAATTTATTGACGTCATTTGTGTTTTTATAGGATTTATGAATGTAATTCGCTTTTCTCACACAACTCTTGGACATAACACTTTTACACAACTTTTTGCAATTTATGAATGTTATTCGTGTTTTTTTGCACGATGCATGGAAGTGATTCACATTTTTTGAGTGATTTATGAACACAATTCACATTTTTATGCAATTCATGGATGTAATTTGCATTTTTTGAGCGATTCATGGATGTAATTCGCGTTTTTTATGCAAATCATGAATGCAAAATGCTATTCCCTATTTTTATGCGATTTATAGACGTGATTTGCATTTTAGCTTTCTGCTGCTAAAATTCGTATTTTTTGAGCGATTTATGAACATAATTCCCATTTTACTACACAAATAATAGACGTAATTTGCATTTTTCATACAATTTATGAACATAATTCTCACTTTTTTAGACAATTCATGGATGTAATTCACGTTTTGTGGATATAATTCACATTTTTCATGCAATTCGCTTTTTTTGAGCGATTCATGGACATAATTCGCGATTTTTATGCGATTAATGAATGTAATTTACATTTTACATGATTTATGGATGTAATTTGCTATATTTATGAGATTCGTAGACATAATTAGCATTTTTTGAGCTTTCTGTCGACGAAATTTGCGTTTTTTGATTGATTTATTGACATTATTTGTGTTTTTATAGGATTTATGAATGTAATTCGCTTTTTTTACCAATTGTTGGACCTAATTTGCATTTTTTGTAATTTATGAATGTTATTAGTATTTTTTTGCACGATTCATGGAATGATTTGCTTTTTTTGAGTGATTTATGAACGTAATTTGCATTTGCTTTCTGCTGCTAAAATTCGTGTTTTTTGAGCGATTTATGAACATAATGCCCGTTTTACTACACGATTCATAGACATAATTTGTGTTTTTCATACAATTTCTGAACGTAATTCTCACTTTTTTAAACAATTCATGGACGTAATTCACGTTTTGAGCGATTTGTGGACCCAATTCATGTTTTTATGCAATTCGCTTTTTTTTTTTGAGCGATTCATGGACATATTTTATGATTTTTATGCGATTAATGAATGTAATTTACAATTTACATGATTTATGGACATAATTTGCTATACTTATGCGATTCATAGACATAATTTGCATCTTTTGAGCTTTCTATCGACGAAATTTGCGTTTTTTGATCGATTTATTGACGTTATTTGTGTTTTTAGAGGATTTATGAATGTAATTTGCTTTTTTTACCAATTCTTGGACGTAATTCGCATTTTTTGCAATTTATGAACGTTCTTAGTGTTTTTTTGCACGATTCATGGAAGTGATTAGAATTTTTGAGTGATTTATGAATGTAATTCACGTTTTTATGCGTTTCATGGACGTAATTTGTGTTTTTTGAGCGATTCATGAATGCAAAACACTCTTCGCTATTTTTATGCGATTTATAGACGTAATTTGGGTTTCAGCTTCCCATTTTACTACACAATTCATAGGCATAATTTGTGTTTTTCATACAATTTCTGAACGTAATTCTCAGTTTTTTAAACAATTCATGGACGTAATTCACGTTTTGAGCGATTTGTGGACCCAATTCGCGTTTTTTATGAGATTCATGGACATAATTTGCGATTTTTATGCGATTAATGAATGTAATTTACATTTTACATGATTTATGGGTGTAATTTGCTATATTTATGCGATTTGTAGACATAATTTTCATTTAAGCTTTCTCTCGACGAAATTTGCGTTTTTTGATCGATTTATTGACGTTATTTGTGTTTTTATAGGATTTATGAATGTAATTCGCTTTTTTTACCAATTGCTGGACCTAATTCGCATTTTTTGTAATTTATGAATGTTATTAGTATTTTTTTGCACGATTCATGGAAGTGAGTTGCATTTTTTGAGTGATTTATGGATGTAATTTGCGTTTCAGCTTTCTGCTGCCAAAATTTGTGTTTTTTGAGCGATTTATGAACATAATTCCCGTTTTACTACACGATTCATAGACAATTTGTGTTTTTCATACAATTTCTGAACGTAATTCTCACTTTTTTAAACAATTCATGGACGTAATTCACGTTTTGAGCGATTTGTGAACACAATTCATGTTTTTTATGCAATTCGCTTTTTTTGAGCGATTCATAGACATAATTTGCAATTTTTATGCGATTAATGAATGTAATTTACATTTTACATGATTTATGGACGTAATTTGCTATACTTATGCGATTCATAGACATAATTTGCATCTTTTGAGCTTTCTATCAACAAAATTTGTGTTTTTTGATCAATTTATTGACGTTATTTGTGTTTTTATAGGATTTATGAATGTAATTCGCTTTTTTTTACCAATTCTTGGACATAATTCGCATTTTTTGCAATTTCTGAACGTTATTCGTGTTTTTTTGCGCACTTCATGGAAGTGATTCGCATTTTTTGAGTGATTTATGAATGTAATTCATGTTTTTATGCAATTCATGGATGTAATTTGCATTTTTTATGTAATTCATGAATGCAAGTCGCTATTTTTATGCGTTTTATAGAGGTAATTTCCGTTTCAGATTTCTGCCACCAAAATTCGTGTTTTTTGAGCGATTTATGAACATAATTCATGTTTTACTACACGATTCATAGACGTAATTTTCATTTTTCATACAATTTATGAATATAATTCTCGCTTTTTTACATGATTCATGGACGTAATTCACATTTTAAGCAATTTGCGGACATAATTCCCATTTTTTATGCAATTTGCTTTCTTTTTTTAGCGATTCATGGAATTTGTATTTTTTATGCGATTCATGGATTGAATTAACTTTTTTTTTTTTTTTTTTTTTTTTTTGCGGTCTTTGGACGAAATTCATGTTTTTCGTGTGGTATTTTCTCGAAATGTTGGGGTTTTTTACATGATTCTTTGTTGAGATACACTTTTTTTTTTAATGCAATTCTTTGTTGAAATAAATAAATAAAAATTGTTTCTTCATAAAATTTTCTGCACATGGTGTGCGTCTATATTATACAACTATGCTTGTCAGTGTGTATTGTCAGATTTTTTTTTTTTTTTTTCAGATTAAATTAAGATTTGATAGAATATTTTTTAGGGTTTGGATGAGGTTCAACTCAAATAGAATTTAAACAATTACATTTTAGAAATGACAAAACTAAAAAATGTAATTATTTATCGCCCATTATTAGCTGTTAGTATTTTAAAATATTTATTTGTTAGTGTGTTAGTAACTTTACATTATTTGAATTAAAAATTTTTAATTTCTTGTATTAAATTTAATCTTAAATATGTTTTCTTCTTAGGTATGTTATGCAATTTATTTAAATAATGGATTCAAAGTTATTTGAGGATTTTGTGTTCATTAGTAGAAACAAGGCCTTTTTTTTTTTAAATAAAAAAAGCGTTAATTATCAAACATTTTTGTAAAAGAATGTTAGAAAGAAATACTTCAATTTCGAGACAATGAATATGAAATTAAAACATCTATAGAAAAAAAGGGGGGTAAATTTATATTTTATGAAACTCATTATTAAAGCATAGAAGATAGAAGTATAAGTTATTTCTTTTTAAACCAATGTTATCATTAATATTTGGCTAAGAATTATTTGCTTACCCAACTTTTAGTGCTTGTAAATTCTAACATTATAAAAATATATTAAGATTTTCCATTTTAGATGTCCAATTTATAAATGCAGTTTATTAATAACGCTATGTTCTAAGCTGTAAAGCTAATGCTTTTATATTTTGATTATTGATTTCTATAACGTAATATTAACTATTACAATACTTTTGTATTTGGTTTGTGATCTGAGAAAAATTTTTTCACGCTTGGATTTAAATCATCAGACTCTTAGGAAGAAAAAAAGAAAAAAAAAATTCTATTTTGAACAGCATCTAATGCAGACTACAATGATGCGCTGTAGTACCTCCGTGGCAACTGCTAAATAACATTTTAAAATATAAACATGGAATTTCAAAATTATTAATGAAATAATAGGATGCATGAAACATGTTAAAGCTACAGTCACTAATGGATAATGAGAGCTGGGTGCATGTCAAATTACTGGATGCAGCAAACTTATGCAATGGTCTCTAAAACACATGAAATTTCTCAAAGCCGCAGTCAATAACAAATGTATGAGCACTATGCCCATATGAAAACAAACAACAAAAATTAACAGATGCAGCAAACTATGCGGTAACATGCAGATTCCCAATATCTGAAAGAAATGAGTGATACCTGAACTAAAAAAATCCAGTGACAATATTGTGAAACAAATACATTAAAACAATAACGTTTATATTAGAAAAAAAAGGGCCTAAAACTCTCACTCGCTAAAATAAAACTCGTTAAAGCAGTCCAACTACTGCATGTATAGCACTTAGAGCACATGAAAACAAAACAAAAACAAAACACTCAGGCTGCAGCAAAATTGCTGTGCAACAATCTGTAAAATACACAAAATTAAAAATGCAATCACTAATGAATGTTGTACAAGCACTGTGTGTACATGAAGAAAAAAAACAATGAGTGCAACTAATTTGTTTTTAAATCTCTGAAATCTTTATAGCCACAGTCACTAATGCATGTAAGAACAAATTAACTTCATTACTTTCTTTTGAATTATCAAAATACTGCTGTAATTTGTTGATAAATACTAGTTTGTTCACAATTTCCAATAATAAGTGCACTTACTTATTTTAAAAATTGTTTAAAACCTGGATTTACTGGCCATTAAGCTAAGCTAAAAAGGCACAGTTTTAAAATGAAAATTAATAGCGACAAAAATGCATAAGAAAAAGTAATAAATGCATTTTGAATAACATATTCAAGCAATTTTAATCTAAAAATTAACATCCTGGGTTATTAATCACAGAAATTAATAAATGAAATAAAAAAGCATAATTTTTACAACACTTTAAAACTTAGTATTGTTAATTAATTCATATAATAAGGACATCTATAAACTTAAAAACAATCTATTTTGAGAATTTTAGAATTCACAAGCACTTGGTTAAACTGTTGGTCAATTATAAATATTGTTTGTTTACCAAAATTTAGCAATAGTTTACACATTCTGTGATAGTTTATGTTGGTTTGAAATCAAATCAACATGCTAACTAATGCATACATCACTTATACTTTTTAAATAATACTTTAATAATGGGTGCCAAAAAATATTTATTTACCTTTTTTTTTCATTATAGATGGTTTAGCTTCACGTTCGTCTCGCCAACATACAGCACGAATCAATTTGTTTTGATTCGTGTACTTGGATTCACCATATTATTTTATCCAAAAAAGGGGGCCTTTCAGTTTCTCCAAATAACACAATACCTATATTACCATAATAACCATTATTTCGCAAATTACACAACATACATGCTAAAAACAACAAGTGCCAAGTACAATGTTGTTGTTGTTGTTGTATTGACCAAAATGTTGGCCCGGTGAGCAGCTTTACATTTCTATATAGCTGTCTTACTCCGCTAAGCTGCATAAACATACCAAAGTCCCTACATTCAATTACAAACGTCATACAGAAATTCGCAAAATTAACTCCTTCCAACACCACAAGTAGAAAATCACAGAAAATCTCAAACCCAACCTACTATATTACATCAAACTCCATGCACCGACAATCACACATTAACGAAAACACAGACTAACTCACAAATACTACACTACTGTCCTCCAAAGAAAACCCCACCAAATGAACGTCTCCAAAACCTAACCGAGCAGAGCACCAGCCTAACCATTACCGACCCACCGAGGGCAATGCATGTATATTTCATCCAGGAATTTAGCCAGCCACATGAGATAATCTCCCCCTTTTCTACCAGCTATCTCAAAAATATCCGTATATGACGCATTTCCCGAAATATGAAATTTTTTATACAACCTTAAACGAGCATCCGTGAATTTTTTACATCGTATTACTAAGTGTTCCTCAGTTTGATCTTCCTCTCTACATAGATTACAATTCGCATCACCCCCTTTGAGAAATTTTCTTTTTCGATCCAGAGTAAACTCCGTTTTAGTTAAAAATCTGATAAACACTACGCCATACTTCCTGATTAAGTTGTGGTGAGGATAACCTATATCGACATAATTCCAACAGCGGCTACTATTGTTCTTATGATATTGTTCCCACTCCCAATCCATCTCTGTCAATTTATTATGTTTAACCTCCATTATCCAATCTTCAGGAGATATCCAAGGAATCCAAATATTACTATAAGGCCCATTCCTAGCAAGGTTATCCGCGATTTCATTAATTTCAATCCCCTTATGTCCCGGAATCCAAATAAAGGTTATATCATAATTTTCTAACTTTTTTTTATTAATTTCATCCCTCAAGCAGGTAATTATGGCAGCCGATTTACGATGTATATTTTTTAAAGCCACTAGAACACTTTTAGCATCAGTGAAATAAAAATAATTACCTCTGTCCCTGGTATAATATTTTATAGCCACCAGTAAAGCCATGGCTTCGGCAGTAAAAATCGAATTTATAGTAGGAATGCGAAAAGCCAAACGACTCCCAGTGTGATGGTTTACCATACTTATAGACGTGAACTGATTATCCTTCGAAGCATCAGTCCCAATGAAAATAGCCTTGTTCTTATAAGTTTGAAAAAAGTGATGAAAAGAATTCTTAATGACCTCATCAGGGAAGTCTTTATTCTGAAATGCCCATGTATTGATGAAAATTTGAACACCTTTGTCCAGTTTATTTCCCCACTTATATATCACCATTTCATTGACATTAGTATTATAACTATTAAGCCTATTGATTTCTTTGTACAATAAGTCTTTAGACAGGATATCAGTGTACTCTTTATGTTTGTATTCCGAAATCGTCCGTTTAATCGCTAGGAACTCCCTACGTAAATCATTCCTCCATACCCCGCTCTCTTTTAATAAAATTGAAATAGGGCACCATTTGGGTAATCCAGTAGCCCACCTGCCAAGTACAAAGCTTACCGCCAGCGAATTCGATTACGATTCAAAACAAAACTATCTAAACGGCGTATGAATACATGGAATTCTAAAGCAAATTTATTAAAAATAATTTTTGTTTGTAAACTTTAAAAGAAAATCATAAGTGAAAAGTATATTGAATATGTATAATTAAAAAATATTTTCCTATTTTAAAAAAGGATTCAAAATATTTTTTCCACAAAATGCAAAAATATCCAATGTAAGAAACGTAATATTTTCTTCTTACGAAAAATAAAGGCAAAATAAATAGAAATTTGATTTAGTATATATTTATTGAATGTTTTAAAGCGCATGATAAGATGTTTTTGTAGTTTCAAAAACATTTATTGCTTCGATGCGGGTGTTTTAACTGTGACCATTACTACATTTGCCTATTTGCAGTGTCTCCGTCTGCTAACCCATAGAATAACATGTAATCCGCGAGCTAATATAGTCCAATTTTCCAAGATCAATATATAACAAACAAGAGTTTTCCTAGAAACAAGGCAAGTCTTATTCCCTCTATCTTAAAGAGATTCATATTATATATAAGTTTTAATAAAATCTCCCAGCCCGTTTTCTAGATCTCATTATCAGGAACAAACACCATCGTTTTCAGTTTAAAAATGGTTATCGAGATCTAAAAATATACGGCACGTAGAAATGTAAAAATTATAGGATAGGATTAGACTGGGAATATAAGACTATATTAAAAAAATTGGACCATTCTGACCAATATTTGCTGAGTTATTAGAAGGCGGCTTTTCCGATTTCCTTTGAAGCTGAGTTAGCTGTATATATGAAGTTCCGCATCTACCCTTATGACGATGGTAGGTTTTGACGATGGTAGGTTTAAAGCTGCGTCACTTGAAGGCTGCCGCCTTCTATGATGGAATAAGTTCTTTAATTGCACCTAAAGTTCTGTAATTTTTGGTATGCTATCTTTCCTTTTTTTTTATCAAAGTTTTATTTTATTACTGGAATGCTTTGTTACTCAACAGATATTAAAATTTATCTTCTACTATTAAATAGATGCTTGCCAATATGCAAATTTACAATAATTTCGATTTATTCATGGAAAAGCTATATACAATTCATAAGCATGAATTTGCTGTCGTATTTTATATTTAAAACTTTTTATATTTATAAATATAACTGCAAAACCTCACCATAAAAAACTATCTTAAATAGTAGTGTTGACTTGAGGCAAGTTTGGCATGGTATAATGCATGGCAACCCTTTTTAATTAATTTATATATCCAGAGGCTCTTTTTCATCAACTTATGTACATAATGGCCCTTACTGTCGTTTTTTTTTTTTTTTTTTTTTTTTTTTTTTTTTTTTTTTTTTAATAACAAACATGATTTTAAAAGGAGGGTAGTTTTTCAAGACTTTTTGGCACTCAATCGATAACATTTGGAATTTTTCTACAGGCAGTCAACAAATCTCACAAATTTCATGTTCTTGATCAACAAAATTCATATTTTCTCTGTGCATAAGTGAAATTCACATTTTTAATCTGTATGCAATTGACAAAATTCATGTCTTCTGTGAGCATGATCGATGATATTTAAAATATTTTTAAAATAGTGACTGACAAAATTCTGAACTTAAAAATTTCCTATATAAATAGCTATGGTATTGGTTACCTATATAACAAAATTCATAATTTTTAACTGGCTCGATAAAACTTGCAATTTTGCCATGAGAGAAGATGTCGAAATTCATGATTTTTTTTTCTGCCATCCATGACAAAATCTGCAATTTTTTTAAATTATAAATTTAAGAAATTTGCAGACCACATACTTATATATAACCCATCGTGGGTCACAGGTTCATCCCTACCATTGTACTATTAACCTAAACAATTACTTAAAATAACATAATTTTAATCGTTAGTGTAATCGTTAAACTATTTGTGAAACTCAATTTGATTTTGCTTATGTAACATTATGATTAACAATGGGATGTGTTAGAAATTTATTGATAACACATTTCACAGAAACTTTTGTACATTTTTTTTAATGTTTTGTCCATTTAAATTTGTTGAATTATATCGAAAATGAATGTTTAGTTAACATCCTGTCATTTTTGACAGGGCTTATATACTAAGGTACCCTGGGGTAATAACGCCACGTTAAGGTTCTACCAATTTTCACGGCTTAGTTTTAGATTGTATTTTTCAAACAAATATAGGATCTGATACAGCAACTCATTGACTATCTATATAAAATAAAATAATTTAACAGATATGTATTCATAAAATGTAATGACGTTTTTTCTTGACCAATGCTATTTGGCGTTAATACCCACCTATATGGGTAATAACGCCATGCAAACAAAACTATAAAATAAGATGGAATAATGGCATGTAGATTGCCCAATTCTAAAAATACAAACTCTACAGCTCTAGAAATTGACAAATTGCAATCTAAGCTATTGAAAATGTACAACTTTTTTGTGAATCTGAAAGAAAAAGAAAGGTATGGTGGCGGGGAGAGGAGGCAAAAGAATATCGGATTCTAAGCTACGTTTTGCTTAAAAATGACCATTTAAATAGAATTATTAGAAACATTGCACGGATTATTTGAATCAGTATTTATATTCCCATGTATCCCATTCTATGTATCTATATTCCCATTCTATGCGATGGAAAATATTGATTTTTTTGTGAAAGTGAAAGAAAAAGGAGTGAGGGGGAGCTTCAGCAGAATATAACACCCTGTGTCTCTCTTTGCTTAAAAAGTCCCGCTTAAATATGATTATAAGAAACATTGCATGGTTTTAACCATTCATAATGTAATATTTTAATCATGTGAAGTTTTATAATAACTAGAGTTATATGTAATAAAAATTTTTGTTAAACCTTAACTGCTTTTAGCGTCTCACATACCGCTGAGTTTTTCAAGTTTCAGAGTTTAACTTGCAATTTTTAGTTTCACTATAGATACCGGGAAAATTTGTTTCATTTGGAGTCCTATTACTATCTCTAGAGACTTTTGAATGGCTGAATTTTATTTATAATAGTCCTGTATATAAGGTTCAATACAAAAATAATATTCTAAAAGTTAATTTAACATTTTATTCGTCGTTAGATTAAGCGGTCTGACAGGCCGCTCACACTAACTTATGTGACAATTTTTGTCACAGCAGTTAAGGGTTAATACTATTATTAATCTAGTAAATAGTTTTTAACCCATAACTCCACACTATTGCGGATTCTCCAAACCTACAGATAAATTGTCGACGTTTTAAAGAACATGCTTACCCCCTCCCCCCCCCAAAAAAAATAGCGTTTAACTTGTATTTTCCAGTTTAACTATAGTTACAACTGAAATTCTCTTTCGTTTGGAGTTCTCGTAATATTATTGGAAATATTTGAATAGATTAAATTTAATTAGAATTCTATTATTTTTAATCATGCATCGCCTTTTAACCTGTAACTAATGTTACCGGTCTCGTAGACCACCATTTTTCTTTTAATTTTTTAGTTTAACTTGTAATTTTCAGTTTAACTGCAAACACTACCGAAATTTTGTTTCATTTTGAATTTTAGTACTATCACCAGAGACTAAATAGGTGAATATTAAGTATAATACTCTTGTTAAAAAGTTTAGTACAAAAACACAATCCTATGAGTTATTCCTGCCTTTTATTCATCTTTCAATTTTGCAGTCTCACAAACCGCATCACATTCATACGTTACAATTTCTGTCACATCAGTTAAAGGTTAAATTTATAAAGTTTTGAAAAACCGAACGCTGAGAAAGCGGACAGTTCAAATTTCGAACTCAATTGAACAATCCAGTGGAAATTTAACAGAAACCTGATTTTGAAGATGTTCGAATTTAAATCTCGAAAACATTTTGATATAGTTTTATTTACAAGAGTTAAAAGTTATTTTTTACATTAGTAAAATAATAATAATAATAATATAATAAAAATAAAATAGAGAGATTATTTTTAAGTATTGGGCACCGCCTTCCTTAATCTTACCATTTCAACAACGATGATAATGCTGTCCCATATTAATATATAAACCCCCTTCGGATATAGTTCGGCCACTGTTGGGAATCAACCGGGGTAATAACGCCAATCCCTGGCGTTATTACCCCGAGATACTTATTGCGCAGTAAATCCTAAACTACAAATTATCTCGAGAAGATATCCAAAATCTTCTACAATAATTTGAAAGTACATGAAATACACTACAAATTTATGTAATAAACAAAGTATTTCCGGATAAAAAATATAGTCTTCAGATCAAAAACCTTATCTCGCAAATTTTAGATCAAGCGTTAGTTTTAGTTGCTTGTAAAAACAATAAGACCTAAAAATGAAACAAATTAACTTAAAGCTGTTTTTTGCGATTTATATGACTCAAAACCCTTTTGCACAGAGCACATGGGTGTCATTTACGTGATTATTTCATAATTATGCAAAATATAAGCACTTGGCGTTATTACCCCGCCTGGCGTTATTACTCCAGGGTACCTTAATATAAAAATGTTACACGTACAATATGTATGATGAATTTATAACTTTACATTACACTTTCATTTATCTATCAATTAAGGTTAGGTGAAACGCAAAAAGCACTATAATTTTAATTAAATATCTATATTATAAAGGCCAAACGTATCTGTGCGTAACGCATACGTCATTTTGCGAATGGCAACACTATGAAATGCGATATGTAATTTCGTTTTTGCAATTTCTGTTACTGCGAATTTTTCAAAAAACTAGACATTGCACATTTTCAATATTTACACCGTCATATATAGGAAAAAATGTACTTTTAAATGCAATTTGTTTCAAATCTGTATCTTAATTTGTTTTTGAAATATTTTGCTGTAGTTTTTTATGCTGTTTATCTAATCGTGGAACAAAAGTACTTCATTTTTATGAAAAGCAAAGGGAAAAAACCAGATTACTGTATTTTTATGTTGTCATTTTTTGATTAAAAGTGAAAAAAATTTTAATGAAAGTACGTGCTGTGTCACTAATATCATCTATTATAAAACATGGTGAATTTCGGTTT
The DNA here is from genome assembly GCA_964019185.1 of Maratus speculifer. NCBI lineage: Eukaryota > Metazoa > Arthropoda > Arachnida > Araneae > Salticidae > Maratus > Maratus speculifer. The sequence goes on from OZ025303.1 coordinate 232,288,050, forward strand.
CAATTATACTTAAAAGCATATGAATAGTTTAGTATCTGTTTAAGTTAATAGCATCCAGACTTCAAATATTGAATTAAAATGATTTCAAAATCATCAAATTAAAATACAATTTTTTTTTTTTTTTTTTTTTTTTTTTTTTGAAAAGGTGACTATGGATGTAAAAGGTAGATATATAAATTTTGATATGGTGAAAATGATATCAGGTTTAGATTTTACGGAAAAAATTCGATGATTGAGTCAAAGTGGAATATTTTTTTTAATTCTAGCAAAGCCTTAATTGATGATTTTATTATAATAATAGACCTTTTAACATTTTTTATTGCTTACATATATGATTAAAGTTTAATTTTAGCAATTTCTACAACTAAGTTTTATAGAAATAGTAGTTTGTTAATTTTAGCTTAAACATCATTTATTTAAGAATTAGATTTACCTATATTAGGTGCATTTTTTATTATGACTAATTTTGTAGGTTTATTATAAATCAATGAAGCAGTTCCTTCTTAAACATTTTCTTTCGTCGAAACTCGACGTGTTCTACCTTGTTTAAATAAAGTTGTGGTATCTAATTAACCGCTTCCTGATTTCTCCGTACGTCATTCGGACAACGTGCTATCCCCAGTGCTCCCGCTGACATTTGACCAACGTCAGTAATTTGGCTAATTTAAGAAAAAAAAAATTGCCAAAGGAAAAGAATATTAGCAAAATAGATTCGCCGAGTAGCACTTTAAAAAAAAAGTATTTTTTTTTTTTTTTTATATGATCTAAAATAACCTAAGTTTTTATAACCGCGACAACGAATGTTATTAATCTAATTTCAACTATCTGCTACAAATATATTCAAAATATATTACATGCATATGCATGAAAAACGAAAAAGAAAAGAAAGAAAAAGCAAAAATTGAGCCACTAACAATTTGACGAATTTAATCGCTTGTTTACTCGCCAAATGAAGAATTTAGTTGCAATTGGCGAGCGACAGCGAAAACCCTGGCTATCACCAATTTTGATTTACCCGCTCCACTTATGGGGAAATGATTTCAAATCACAATTTATTATTCTCTCTGCAGGGCTCCCAAATGGTCCGCGAACTGAACATCAATATTTTTTAACATAAAATTTCATGATAGTCTTCTAGAGAATTTGAGCTAAAATTGACTTCCGAAGGTGGTTTGTTGGCTATTGGCAAGAAAAATCTAAAAGGAAAATTTCTCTAAGAAAATTCTGGTGTTCTGTTCCCGGACCATTTGGGAGCCCTGTCTCTTATAAATTTTTATTGCAACTTTTGTATTATTTAATCTGAGCATTTTTCTTATATAATTACACAAAAATTTCTGTATTTAAAAACCTTCAAAAAAAAAAAAAAAAAAAAAAAAAGAATAAGAATTTTGTAAAATACACGAAAAAAAGCCACTATTTGAAAGTTTTTGTCAAAAATATTGATCAGTTAAGCAGTTAAATATTCTATATCTGTTGTTTTTTATATTAATTACAACCATCTATTTACTTAACATAAGTTCTTTTTGCTATGATTAAACATTCTTTTAAGCTGAAAAATGTTTAATGATATAGAATAGGAAATGTTTGCTTTTCTTTGATCTTTTTTTTTAATTATTATTATTATTTATTCATGCATTATTTTTTTGTGATATTATAAAAATGGATTTTTCTTAGCGATTTTTTTTTTCCTATTATGGCAGACCCTTAGATGTTTTCCTTGTGAAAAAAATATTGCATTTCATTTATTATAATATAAGTTGAAAGATATTTAATTATATGTGGCTCAAAATTTTTATTTTCTCTTTATTTGCTATTTGTCACCCATTCAGACATTAAGGGGTTTTTTTAAAGAATTTTTTTAAGTTGTTTATTGAACTGTGTTTTGATCGATATTTTTAATTATTTCACTACTATAAAGATGTATTTCTTAATTAGTAGTCTTTTATATTTTGTAATGCATGATATTTCTACTGTTTTAAAAAAGATTTCATAGAAACAGAAATTAAGTAAAACTATGTATATTACAACACACACACATATAAATACTATTTTGCATAAAAGAGACGTTAAAATAAAAATTACGCACCTCACTGATTATACCTTATTGAAAAATGCATTTCTTTGCCTAAATTAAGCTCTATTTTTCTTTTCTAAAATTTTGTTACATACATATGGACAAAATATCTCACTGCAAATTCCTATAATAAAAAAAAAAAAAATGCAATTTTTTTTTTTTTTTGCGGGGGGGGGCATGATTTATTACGCAAGAAAAATACTTAACAAAATTTTGTTTTATTGAAAATTATTTCATTTATATCAATAAAATGAATTCATAGAAGATTTATAAATAAAATAGTTGTATTCTATTCTATTTTCTTTTTAGTTCCAGTAAGGAAAGTTCCATAAGAAAATTCAATATAAATTTCTTTTGTATTTCTTTTATAACATGTTTCAGAAATTTGCATGTTCAACTCTTTTATAATTATATTTTGCATAAAACGTATGTTAAAATAAAATTTACGTAATTCACAAATTGTACCTTAATTGGAAAATGTATCTCTCTGTCTCAATTAAGACATACTTTTTTTAAACTGCAATCTTAATATCATGGCTGCCAACATGTTTCGCTTTTTGGCCCGGAAAAATTAAATTTTAGTATTATAAATCGCCATAATCTGTTGATTAAATAAACCAAGCTTTTTGTTACATTTTTCCGTGTCAAAAAATCAGAAAAGTTGGCAACTATGCATTATGTATGTATGGACAGATTATCTTAATGCAATTTAATGTGGCAAAAAAATGAAACAATATTCAAAATATGAATGATTCATTACACAACAAAAATGTTTAAACATTTTTTTTATTCTATTGAAATGCATTTCATTTATATCGAAAAACTGAATTCAAAGAAGATAAATAGATAAAATAATTGTATTCTATTCTCTTTTCTTTTTAGTTCAAGTGAAGAAAAGTCCCATTAAAAAACTCAATACAGTTTTCTTCTGTATACACTTTTCAGCATATATCAGAGAACTGAAAGTTCGTGAAATTTTTCATAATTAAATTTTGCATAAAAAATGTGTTAAAGTCACTCACATAGCACTTTAATTGAAAAGTGAACCTCTTTGTCTAAATTAAACTACCATTTTCTTTTTCCCAAAACCTTGTTTTATAAATATAGACACATTATCTCAATAGAAATTAGTATAATAAAAAACAAAGGTCTGAAAATGAAACTGTCTTCAAAATAAACATGATTCTTGACACAACAAAAGTGTTTATTTATTTTGTTTAATTGAAAACCATTTCATTTACATCAAATTTAGAATAGATATATAGATAAGCAATTGCATTCTATTCTAATTTCTTCTTAGTTCCAGTGAAGAAAAATTAAATTCCATATTAAAAAAAGAAAAAAATTAATATATTTTTTTCTGTACATTTTTAAAAACATATTTCATAAAATTGAAATTTCGCGAGATGTTCCATAATTAAATTTTGCGTAAAACTGAAAGTTCGCGAAATGTTCCATTATTAAATTTTGCATAAAAGAGATGTTGAAATAAAAATTATGTAACTCACAGATTGTAGCTTAATTGAAACTAGTCGTTGGGGGCCACCGTAATACTTACCCATCATGGATATGTATATGAAAATAAAGCATGTGAAACTATTTAAACAATGCATTACAATTCATAAACAAAATTTAAATATTGTTAATATACATAGTAATGCTATATTAAAGAACTGCTGATGTACCAATTTCGACAAATTATATAAAACGCCAAACTACTCAAGTAGTACCGAAATGCGTAATAAAAACATCCTTATAACTCCAAAAATAATAATTCTGTTAACTAACAATTAACTGCGTCGGATTAAGCGTCTCATTTCCAATCAAAATATACTTCTGAATTGAAATTTGAATGAAATACAGGGTCATGAAAAATCGAAGAATGTGGAAAACAGGATTACAAATATCTCGGCAACTAATAATTCGATCGACTTCTTTTTATATGCAAAATGTGTGTCATTTTATTGCCTTTTACGTCCATTCCTTAGAACAAAAAAAATTCGAAAATTTTTATATACCTTTCATCAGAACGAATTTTTCGAGAGTCCGAAAAAAATAGTTCCGGATAATCGAGGTTGCTGATATTAAATAGGGTTCGTCCCATTCTTACATACTAACTACATACAAAATTTCAAGTCTCTATCTCAATTTGTTCGGGAGATAGAGCGTTTACAGACAGACAGACAGACAGACGGACGGCAAAAAAAATTTTCTAAAAATATGTTTTTCGTAATCTCCACTATCTAAAACGTGTAAATCCGTCAAAAAATTTTTTTCGATTTTCAAAACGATTGCAAGACTTACCCTATACTACGTATGATGGGTAAGTAAAATGTATCGCTTTGTCTAATTTAAGCTTCTTTCTTCTTTTCCGAACTCTTGTTTTATAAATATGGACACATTATCCCAATGAAAATTAGCACAACAAAAACAAAATGCAAAAGATAAAATTGTCTTACAAACAGGCATGATTCATAACACATTAAAATTGCCGATTTTTTTTAATTATTATTATTATTTTATTTATATCGAAAAACTGAATTCAAATAAGAAATATTGATAAGATAATTGTATTCTATTCTATTTTCTTTTTAGTTCAAGTGAAGAAAAGTCCAATAAAATAACTCAATACAGTTTTCTTCTGTATATATGAGGAGCCCAGAAACCAAAGGGTATAAGTGACAAAATTGAAAAAAAAATGAGTTAAGTGCACAGACTATCTGGAAATAAGTCTATTTATTTGTAGGTAAGAAGTTATGAGTGATTTTTTAATTATATACTGTGTTTTAGGTGTCAGTTACTTAACCTCTTTCCCAAAACTGTGAAACGCTATGAGGCCAAAGGGTATAAGTGCAATTGTATCCATTAACGTCTACAGCAGAAGCGCGACCAACGGCATACAAGGGCATTTGCTTTTTTATACATTAAATAAATGCATTTTAACTGTTAACATGTGAGAAAATCATGCTTTAAGTGTAGATTTTGAAACACTTTCCAGCACTCTCTGAAATCTTTGACACATTCGCTGCCGATCACGCGCCAACATTAAGGGGCCACGAGCCAGCGCGTGATGTTGGGCAATGTCTCAATAGCCAGTCACGTGCTGGCACGAGAAAATCTTTCACTGTTTCTTTGTTATAAAAAGTAAATCGGTTTCTGGGAAAAACCCACTTCTACAGCGCGGCATTAACTATCATCACATCTTCACGTAAGCAGCAGCGAACGTGTTAAAAATCTTTGCTATTTAGGGTAATAGAGTGTTAATGTCCATAACCAAGTATGTATTCTAATAATTTTGAACAGCCCTAGGTTTTATCTGTCGATTGCTATGCACTGCATAATGGGGAAATTTAGTTTAGCAAGAAAACGCATAACAGTTTGAAATTTCTCTTTCAGCAGTTTTTACTAATAGATGGAAACGCACTTGTATACTTTTGTTTATCCTGTAGTTTACCTTAAACCTTTATTATACGCCAGTATTTAGCTAAAATTTAGTTTAAACTAAAGCACTCTTAAGACTACTGGAATCACATTTCCAGAAATTATCATAAATAGATGACAATGCATAAAATTTTGTGCATGACCCTGTATATCATTTTATCAATGTTTTGCAAGCATTTCTTAGCAAACTGAATGTAGTTCAGCATAGAAATATATTACTTACTAGCTGACCCGCCCAGCGTTGCCCGGGTCCGTATTAACAATATTAAACGGAACTTGAAATTTGTATGATTTTATCATTAACTCGTTACATGCAGAAATGAATTGTCTGAAATACGTAGCCACTGACTGTGTGAAAAATCGGTTTTAAAAACAACAACTAATATTAAGCTCTAAAAATACTCAAAATGATCAATGAAAAACGCGGGAGGGAATATGTATCCAACGATTGCATGATTTTCGTGTTAAAAACTTGATATTTACCCGTAAAAATCACTCTTAAGTCACGTAACTAATTATTATTTTCACATACAAATCCCAAGTGAAATATTTTGAATTTCAAACTAATTATATCACTCTTAAATCCGACTATACCATGAATGAAATCGATACACGATGGTAGCTAAAAGATTGGTATATAGTATTATAATTTCAGAGCTATTTAACAAAAGTAAGTGTTATTTTTAATCAAATCTTGCGTAATGTTCACTCTGTGTATAAATTCCTAATCTTAAACTTTTGTACCGTAACCAGAACCTGTCTGTAACCTAACAGCGACATAACAGTACCCTACCGTAAATTAAATATAACAGAAATGTAACCTAGCCTTCACTTTATTGTAACATATTCTTATTCTAACCATAACATAAATGCAATTTAACTTTAATCTAACTTTAACCTAAATAATATAATGGAAATTTTTTTTAAAAAAATTACCATTTCTTCGTAAAATATGCTTCAACTGTAATTCATTTCTTTCAATTCGTTTTATTAATACAAAATTCCTTCCTCCTGCTTTTGTTTGAGGCATTAAAATTTCAGCGATAAATGGTTTAAAATTGCAAACCTTTTTTTCGGTTTACTTCGCCTCCACCTATCTTTTTCTCCATGGTGTACAGCAGCTGTGATTTTAAAAAAATCCTCATTTAAACTGACAGTTTGCCAGTCTATGAATTTTAAAGGTCTGTCCCAGCTTTTTTAATTATTTCTGCGAAAATTTTATGCAACCAATCAACCATAAGAAAATGAAAGGAAAAAAGACGAAAAAAGGCGATTTTTTATGAGAGTGAGCTTTGGAATTTAATTAATTACTCAGTTAATAAACAGAATTTTGAAATTCTGAGCTTCAGGTGCATCAGGAGAGACATTGGGCTACTCTCAAAAAAATTTTGAGCTTCGTACGTGCTGTAGATTTTGCTAGCCATCGCAGACACACAGACACACACACAGATACACACACAGACAGACAGAGCGTTTTGTTCTTTTATTAGTATAGATTTAAAAGCAATCTTTAAGTAAATTCCGCTCATATTCAGTACCCTTTACGAAATCTTTTGTATAGCTCTGTATATGAACTATAGAATTTATATGAACATATGCATATATATTAATATGTATAAATTTAGTGAAACTTAAAAGCGCAAATCATAATTAAAAATGCATTTCGTCCATCCATCAATCATCATCGATAATATACAGTACTTCGGATAGAATATACTATTTGAAACCTTTTTTGTGCCTCTGTAAGTACTGAGTACTTCGTATTATGCGCGAAATAACTTATATTAAGCGTCTGCAATGTATATCAATTTTATTATACATGAAAATTGTAATATAATTAAAATATGTTGTAAAAAATTCCCTCTTTATCATTAGGTAATGTAAATCTTTTGTGTAGCCCTGTAAATAAAAAATATCTATTCTTTTCACCTCATATTTTACAGACTGTTTATTTTAATGCAATTCGTAAATGCATATAAATTTTAATGTGTTTGACAGGTTGTAACTTCTTTAAAATTCTTTTGAAACGACTTTTCCCATAACCCGTAATTTAACGGAAAACTTTTGATTGTCCCTGTAAATAAACTAATCGTGTTAAAAACTTCATTTGCAATAGGTTCGTGTTGAGGTAAACGTGAATAATTGCCAAAAATTTCAGGGCAATCCGAGTATATTTACGAGAGTTAAGGCACGGACAGACAAACTAAAATCACATTCACTTTTCAATTTTGTTGGAAAGTGTTAAAAAATATAAAATTTCAATGTTTCAAAATTTATAATAAAATTTTAAAACTTATATTAGAACAACAGAATTTCCTTTCATTTATTTATATCACCATCGTTCAATTTTTTTTTTTTCATAAATTCATTTTTTATTTCATATTTTTTCCGTTTTTAGAATTCATATTAAAACAAAGTTTTGTCCTTTCATTTATGTGCATCAACGTTGTTCTTAATTTTTTCATAAATACAATTTTTTATTTCATAATTTTTGCATTTTTTGTGCTCATTCGACACTTGTATCTTTAGCTTCCAAGAACTTTTCATTACTGTTTGGAAGCCAAGGAATACAAGTGCCGAATGATGATAAACATTGCTTAGTTATAAATAAAAAGAAAATTTGTATTCCACATTTTTTAAAACAGTTATTGAAATAAGAGTTCAAAGATCATTAAGATTTAAGCAAAAGTTTCATATCTCAATTCATTCAATTACAATTGATGTTTAACTTTGAACTCAATTTACTCGAAATCTAAATTTTGTCACTTGTACCCCTTGGCTTCTGGGCTCCTCATATATCCTTTTTAGCATATTTCAGAAAATTGGAAGTTCGTGAAATTTTTCATAAAAAAGAAGTTAGCATAATTAGTGTCTAACTCTCAGATTGCACCTTAATTGAAAAATGAACCTCTTTGTCTAAATTAAACTAACATGATTCCTGACACAACAAAAATATTTTTTAACTATTTTATTTACATCGGAAAAAATGAATTCGGTGTAGATATACAGATAAAATATTTATATTATATTCTATTTTCTTTTCAGTTCCAGTAAAAAAAATTGAGTTCCATAAAATTTAAAAAAAAAATCTGTACAATATTTTAAAAAATATTTCATAAAATTAAAAGTTCGCCAAATGTTCCATAGTCAAATTTTGCATAAAAGAGGCGTTAAAATAAAAATTATGTAACTCACAGATTATAGCTTAATTGAAAAATGTATCTCTTTGTATAATTTAAGTTCCCTCCTTCCATTTCTGCATTCTTGTTTTATAAATATGGGCACATTATCTTAATGAAAATTAGTACAACAAAAACAAAATGCAAAAAATAAAATCGTCTTACAAACAGGCTCTATTCATGACACTTTAAAAATATTGATTTTTTTAACTATTTGGAAAATAGTTGTTGTCCTCGGTAGAGAATTGGTAAATCTGAAGTATATCTGAATCTTTTTGTTGGTTGAATTCCGCAACTTATTTTATTTTATCGTTTCCTGATTGGTCCAAGTTTAATGTCCAAAAATAGAACACTTCTGTTTTTTATTTTATTCGATTTCTGATAGGTCCAAGTTTAATCTCCAAAAATGGAATACTTCTGTTGCCACGTTGACACAAAGAGTAATAAAACTTTTTAAAAATTTAATAACTTAAAAGCAACTTGTGATAGAGATGTCAAACAAATTTCTTTAAAAAGTGCATTTCTTTCTCTACGCAATGGTTTAAAATTTTAAAATGTGCGATGATTAGAAGTTTAAAAATTTGCAGTTTCGGAAATTGTAAAACTGAAATTTCATTTAAAATTTGCTTGTGGGTGCAGAAATATTAATGTTTAATCCATCCCGTACGTAATATGAGGCGTTCTGAAATTCATTCACATTTTAAACAGCTAAATTTTTCTTCTGTTTTTTATTGTTTTTTTGTTTTTTTTTATTGGTCTAAGAATATTACTGTTTAATGCATGGCTTTTGTAACATAATGACTAGTTATGATCAGCCTAAAAAGCGATGTTTTATTATTAATTTAAATACAGAATTTATTTTGAAATGTTTAAAATTTTAGTCTTTGAAAATATCATTTTCCAAATAGTCAATGTAATTTGTTAAATTACAATATTGTTATTTTTTTTTATTATTGAAAACTCTTTTATTTATATCGAAACAATGAATTACGATAAAATATATAGATAACATAATTTTATTCGGTTCTAATTTATCCCTAAAAAAAGTTCAATATATTTTTTTCTTTGTGCATCTTTTTAGCATATTTCAGAAAATTTCATTTTCCCAAAATCTCCCATAATTATATTTTGCATAAAAGAGACGTTAAAATAAAAATTATGTAACTTACAGATTGTACCTTAACTGAAAAATGTATCTCTTTGCCTAAATAAAGCTTATTTTCTCTTTTCTGAAATCTTGTTATATATGTATGGACACATTATCTCAACGAATATTAGTATAATAATAATTTTAAAAAATGAAGCCTCCTTAAAATAGGCATAATTCATTACACAACAAAAATGTTGATTTTTTTTTTTTTTTTTTTTTTTTTTTTTTTTTTTTTTTTTTTTTTTGAAAAGCATTTTATTTATATCGAAAAAATTAATTCAGAGAAGAAATAGAGATAAAATAATTGTATTATACAGCATTTTCTATTTTAATTCCAGAGAAGAATATCACTGTTTTAACCCATTAGTGCCTAGCGTCCCTTTTTAGGGACGCTTCAAAAGGTCCATTCAGCACTGTTTTTGACACCGGTAAAAAAGAAAAGCAATAATTATTTTACTTAAATGATGCATTTTCGTGATTAATGAACTAAACTTAAATCTTCTAAAAACAGTGGTGCCAACCAAATAATATTTACGCAAAAGATGCTGGGCACGAATGGGTTAATTTTCTGTGAAAACCTATTTTTCCTGCAAACTAAGCATCAATGCGAATGCTTCAAATGCGAATTTTTTTTTCTTTGTACATCAACTTAAACATACTTCAGAAAATTCCATTTTTGCAGAATTTTTGATAATTCCATTTTTGCATAAAAGTGACTTTAAAATAAAAATTATCTAATTCACACTTCTTTTGTTACTAATTAAAAAATATTTTATGTTCAAATTAAGTTTCTTTTTTCCTTTGTTAAATCTTGTTTCATAAATATGGGCGCGTTATTATAGTGCATAGTTGCCAACTCTTACGCATTTTTCCTACCACAAAAATTTTGTTTTAAATATTTTCTTATTTAATAGTCTAAATCTTATGACTAAACAGATGAAAAATCTCTGTACAATTTTAGTGGTAGTAAAAATGCTTAAGATTTGGTAGCTACGATATTGTGAATTTCTGAATTTAAAGTAAAATGGAAAACAAAATTTCTTTGAAATTGAAATGGTTAGTAACATAATAAAAATGTTAAATATATATATATATATATATATATATATATATATATATATTTTATTAAGAACTTTTTACTTTTTAATATGGAAAATGAATTTTAAAAAAAGGACACAGAAACAAGATTTATATTATGCAGCATTTTCATTTTATATCCACTAAAGAACACGATTTAATTAAGATTTTCATTTCCTGAAAAAATTTATTAATTTGCACAAACATTAAAAAAAAATTTCAACGTAAATTTCTTTTGTGCATCCTTTGTAACATATTTCAGAAAATTACATCTTCGCGAAGCCTTTATAATTACATTTTGCAAAAAAGAGCCGTTGAAATAAAAGTTATGTAACTCACGGATTGCAGCTTAATTGAAAAATGTATCTCTTTGTCCCTTTATTTTCTTTCTGAAATTTTCTTTTATAGATATGGCACATTATCTTAAAGCAAATTAGTAGTTCTATTAATTAAATGAAGAATATAAATGAACACGATTCTCGACACAACAAAAATGTTTATTTTATTTATTTATTTTTTTTATTAAAAACTATTTTATTTATATTTAATCATGAATTCAAAGGGAATATATAAGGAATATTTTTTTATTATACAACCTCTGATAATAAAGTTCGATGAATAGTCCTGTAACATTAATGCAGGTGAAATATTAACGAAAGTTACCCTACCATCCTTTGAAATAGTCATCTCCCATAACTATGCACCGCTGAGATCTGCTATACATGATCTGGAAAATTCGCAAGAAGTCTTCTTTTGGGATGGAGTTCAGAATCTTCGTCACGTTTCGTTGGATGTCAGTAATGTGGTCTAATCTCTTTCAAAGAGGGTTTGAGTCGTGGAAACAAGAAGAAGTCTGGTGGATCGAGATCTGGCGAGTATGGTGGATGTTCAATTTGCACCGCCCTTCATTAATTTCTTTTGGTATTTTGCAAATCTTAAAACCAAACTTTAAACTGATCTTTTTTTCTTTCATTTTCCTGTTCTCAGCTAAGAATCAACAAACTGAACAAGCACTTTGTAAAGCCCGTCGTACGCAGAACGTAAACGACGCTCAACTGAACAATGGTGAGGAAAGATGGTCAACACTTGCTTCTATGCAGGTCCAGCGTTTTGTTTCCCTAGTGTTGCCAGATCGGCCGTTCTGAATTCATTCACCAAACTTTTTTGTCATAGGTAGTGTTTAATTTTCATTTTAGTACCAGTAAATATGGTTACTTCAATGGGATTTTTAATTTCTATGAAAACATATTAATCCTGCAAGCCAAACAAATGCAAGAAAAAAGGATGTCAATATAATATTTTAATCAATATATCAGTTTTAAGATACAGTAATCCTTCCACATTAGCGGATTAAAACATTCGCGAAATAAAAAATCAAGAACATATCAACATTAGCACTCGACAACATACAACAATATACAACAACCTGGCCTCTGTGCTTTCCAGTTATTACTCCTCTGATTATTTTCTCTTTTTTTTGGGGGGGGGGGGGGTAGGGGGATGTTATATCAAGGGCAGTGTCTTTTCCACATCAATTGCTGATTTAGAAGAGCTGGAGACTAGGATACATGCTGCCGTGTATTCTATAACAGAAGGCATGTTAAAAAGCCCCTGGCGGGAATTATAATACCGCTTAGATATTCTCCAAGCTGCAAAGAGGGGACACCTTAACATTTTTTACAACTTGCTTGTCCATAAAAACTAAGATTTTTTTTTACTAATTTAGATAAAGGTTTGATTTTTTCTTTACTTGTTCTCCATGTGATATTTAATAGTATTGTGCGTGGACTTAAGATTCAAGTTTATACTAATTAAAAAATATATATATTTAAATTGAGAGTTTGTTTAATTTCCTTCATTTTTAGGTTTTCGTTCATCTGACGTAACCCATTTCGTGTATGTCTTCTATCGGTCTGTCTGTCACAGAGTCCGTACACAAAAACTATATGCCAGAGAGTTCAAATTTTGTGTATTTACAGCTGAATACATCTTGTCACACAACAAATCATAAAATTTTTAAAAAGACTGTTATTTTAATGTAAATATTATTTTTTAAATCATCAGTTCATTTTGCAGTTGTTTTTTCTCTTCTAACTGTTGCCACGCAAATTTAAATAGATATAAAAATTATTTCGTTGTTTACCCTTTACTTTTAAAAGAGATGGAGTATTTCTGTTACCACAATTACAAAATTGGTATTACAAACTACAAAAAAATTAATATCTCAAAAATAAATTAAGAGACATTTTTTAAACAAAATGCATTTAAAAGTACATTTTTTCCCTATACGATGGTGTAAAAATTGAAAATGTGCGATATTTAGAAGCTTAAAAATTTGCAGCAGCGAAAATTGCAAAATTGAAATTTCATTTCTTATAATTGTTGCATGCAAGTTTTAATAAAATTATTATGTATGTAATATAAATTAATGGATTAAATAGATCACATAAAAACGTGCTTATTTGTTTTTATTTCATCATATTAAATCATATTTATCATCTATTTTGACTCACGAAATTAAATATTTTTTATATTTATTAAATTATTATTCACTTAAATTAAGAGCCGCCTCTGGCGACCAGTTTGGTCTAATTTAAATTTATGCTAAGCGTTACAATATTTTATTTTTATTCGTATTTTGTTCTGGTTGTCGAAGAAATCCCAAAATAGCGCCGAAAAAGCGTTTTTTATTTGTTAATTTAATGAAAATATGTGTTTTGAAGGAGATATTAAACGAAACCTTCTGGCGATCTTTAATCACACTTACCACCTTGTTTGATATACACGCAAGAAAAAAAAATCATATTAAATGTAAAATCCCAGACATCTAAAATTCCATCTCCAGTTTTATGAAGTATATTCTAATGAATATGGAAGAGAATTGAATCCAAAATATTCCTATTTATAAGAATAATAGGGATTTCTAAAAATTTATTAAAAAATGGCTGTTTTACAATTTGTTATTATTTTTTTTATTTTAATATTAAGTCTTATATTATCCCATATATTCAATTATTATTCAAAATTGAAGACATGGTTTCAAAGGTAGTGTGTCCCCTTAAAATATTTTACTTATTGGAGTTTATCGAACTTGCAAATAGTCAAAAATTTGGTTTTCCAGAAATCTCATTTAAAGATTTTATTATATCCTTCGGATACATACAAAATTAATCTATAAATGTCAATGAAAGTTTATTAGTGTTTTTATGTAAAAAAGTAAGAAACATATGCATAAAAATAATGTTTAAACTTCTACTGGCCATCTACGCCAAATTTTGGTGTTTGCATCATTACCGTCTCTTTCTTAAATTGGCCATAACTCTTTTTCTAGTAATCACAGAAATAAAATTAAAACAGATTTGGAATTGTTAAAAATTACTCTTTCAAATAAAATAAAAAAATAAATTCTTTTTCTTTCAAAGAAAATTCGTATTTTATTGTGAACTGTTATCTTAATGAAAATTTCCATATTGAAAACAAATTTACCTTTAACCCTTTATCTACCGGCGGTATTTATAAATATACCATAAAAATTACTTATTATAAAATTCTTTTATACGCCAATTAGTTGCAATACTGCTTAAAATGAGTTACAGATACATTACTTTATTTTGTTCCAAAAGCATTATTGGTTACGCAAAACAAAAATATTTTTAAAAGGATGATTTATTTTGCCTTTGCATCTTTTCAGCTTTCTTGGCGCTGAGGGAGGGGAGGGTGGGGATTTTTCAATTCGGAAATATGTCTATATTTATATTGTAAGAACATCCTATTTGTACATTTTATAATTCTACAAAATACTAAGAAAACAATTATAAATAAAAGGTTTGAGTGGGGTTATAAATATTGCACAAAATCCCTGTAAAATGAAATTTAATTAATCCTTCTAAATCCTTCTAAAATCCTTCAAAAATTTATTAAATGATTATGTAATTCTTTTAATTTAGTTTAAAAAATTTACATAAAATACTTTAGAATGTAAAATTTTCATGAATTCGTAATGCGGTAGATAAAAGGTTAAAATAGCCATAATTTCTAACACAAAAATATTTAATTTTAAAGATTTTTGAACTGTTCTATTTAACCTTTTGATTACGGAACAGAAATGGCGAATTTTTTATATTCATTCATACCACAATTTACAAAGAAAAATTGTTTGTCATAGATTTGTATTGAAATTTTTCTGGTGCAAGTGTATGAAACTGATTAGTTTTTAAAAAGTGCTGCGAATATAATAAACAGATCGTCTCTGGGACGACATGTATCCCAACCTCGTAATCAAAGGGTTAACTGTCTCGGTCATGCTGAATTTTATTGCATTGAATTTTCAATTTAGTTCCACTAAAAAGCACTGCTTAACCGCTACCCTGTTTTTTCCGCATGTTGCACGAGTAGTTTTTTTTTTTTTTTTTTTTTTTTTTTTTTTGTCAATCTTGATTTGGCTGTACCACGTACTCCAACCATAATTTAGCCCCACCAGTGGTCGAGAGGTTCTGACCTCTCAACTGGTAGACGGCAGGTGCTGGGTTCGAACCCAATCGCCGCTGTCGGCCTAACCGTTCGGAGTTTTCGTGGTTTTCTTCGAACCTTGCGTAAATACGGGTTAGGTTCCCTTAGAAAAACCCCCACGAAGGGCACCGCCCCCCCTGGGCCTATATCCCTAGTGTAGATAATCGGCCGATAAAAATATACCAATACACCATCCAACCATAATTTATTATTCGCACCAGTAAGTTTTTTTTTTTTTTTGTCAATTTTGTATTATTTAATCCAAGCATTTTTCTGATTCAATTAGGCACAAATTTCTGTTTTGAAAAATCTTTGATAAAAGATTAAAAACTCTGTGAAAAACATTTAAAATATATAGACATTATTTGAAAGTTTTTTTTCCAAACATATTGATCATTTAAGCGGTTAATAAATATTTTAATTTTCTATAAAAACAAATTAATCCTGCAATTATTAATTAAATTAATACTATAATAAAATTTTACTTATTTCTGGATTTCCTTTTTAAAATATTTCAAAAAATAAATTTTCGCGAAATTTCAAATAATTATATTTTAGCATAAAAGAGACATTAAAATAAAATTTATGTAATTGTGAGTTGTTTTACTAATTGAAAAAACAATTTTATCACTTAAATTAAGTTTTCCTTTCCTTATGGAAATTATGTTTCATAAATAAGGGCACGTTATCGTAATGAAGTTTAGTATATTAAAGTAAAACGCAAAAAGGAAATATTTCAAAGTAGACATGATTTATAGCATAACAAAAATGATTCATGTTAAACAATATTTATTTTAAAAAACTGTTTCATTTATGCTGAAACAATTAATTCACAGAAAACATGCAGAAAAATAATTATATTAAATTTATTTATAGTTTTGCTCAGCTAAGTAGATCATTTTATGAATATTTTAATTTTCTGTGGAAACATATTAATTCCACAAACACGAACTGGATAAATACAAACAATTCAATTTTATTTTTTCCTTTATATCCGCTCTTAACATATGATGGCTCTTTAACACAATTGAGAAAATTAAACTTGCCCTAAATGTTAGATCATTATAACTTAGCATAAAAGAGAAATTAAAATAAAATAATGAAATTCACTGTTTGTACCCTAATTGGAAAAGTAATCACTTTGCCTTAATCTTCCTTTTTCTTTTGTTACATTATGTTTAATAAATTTAAGCAAATTACTGTAATGCAAATTAGTCTGTTTAAAATAAAATGCGGAAATAAAAATCTTTTCAAAATAGACATGATTCATAATGCAACAGAAATGTTTCATAGTGAAAATTTAAAATCGCATGAAATTAAAAGTAAGAATTGTGGAATTTAAAAAAACATGGAATATTAACATGGAATTAAAAATAAGTATACACGTTCCATGTCAATCTGAGTATATTTACGTGAGTTAGACCACAGAAGTACAAACGGCAGATATGAGACTTCAGACATAGACAAACCAAAGCTATAAACACTTTTTACAACAATATATAAAATAATAAAATTACGATCTAAAAGAATACATCATATTTTAGCAATTAGATTATAATATATTGTTATTAATATTATTAGCTATTATTATTATAATATTAGATATTCGAACATAAGATATTAGCAATGGGTATCTCAGCTAATTCGAAAGCAATAACAGACTTCTAAAATCTCTTCACATAACATGTGCCGACTTTTCAACTGCAGAAATTTAGTAAATATTTTCTTTGACTTAACGCAAGAAGGGGTTTTAAAATGTGGAGTAGTCAAAGGAGTATGAAAACATTTTTGAATCAAACAACGATAGAAGAACGATGTAAACAAAGAACATATGGTAGTCTGGCGCCCTTTTAAATTTAGTAAACGTCGTTTCAGCTTTGAGTGGTATAATTTTAAAAGCTATAACTTCTGTTCTAATAGGAATTTCAGTAAAACATTTACATAAAAATGTTCGAAAAATATTGTAGCTTAATATATAAATAAATTAAAATTCAAAAATTTTAAAGGTTTAAGAGTCCTGAGACACCTTAAAAAGAAAAAAAATGATTGTTACATGCATAGGAAGTAAAACTTCTGAAAGTCAATTTATATACCAGGTCACAAATGTTGACGACGCCATGGCAATTCTAATGAAGTTAAAATATATAATTTACAACAATGGAGCTAATATTTTAATTAATAATGAAATAACACTGGTCGAATTTCCACAAAAAAAATCACCTAAAAAAGAGCTCATACATTGGTTACCCTATTAAAACAAATATTATTTTAAACTTAAAGTTACCAAGTTGCTAAATCCATAAGTGTCGACAATTCAAAGTATCAAAAAATTTAACTCTATTAGTATATCTAATCGAGATAAGTAATTATAATGAAATTAACCATTGGGGGTCTTATGTTTGAAATTACCGATTAAAAAACAGCTAAAATGAATTCATCTCGCGTCAATCACAGAATTATTTTTTCGCATGAAATCAAACTCAACATCATTTTCACCATCTTATACTTTACATATATGGAGATTCTTCTTATAAAAGTTCTTTCGAACACATAAGTAAATAAACTCGGAGGTAAATTAAATTCTGACACCGTTTTTAAACTTTTAAATGACTTATATTAAACGTTAATATTTACAAAAAAGATATTTACATATTAATATTTACAATTCGAACATTCAAAAGGAAACTTTAATTAAAACATCTTAATCGCGTCATCTTAATCAACATTCTTCTAAAGTCAACACCAACTCTCTCCACATTCCATCCAACGATCTCTTCCGTTCATTTCTTTTTTCTTCGGCTTTTCGTCTGAATGGAGTTTTTTCAGAAAATCGTCTGCTTTCTAAAGACCTTTTCTATCAGAGTTGCGATATGAAGAACCTTACAAGACATGATACTTGGCTGTTGGAGAAAGAATCGCTCCCACAACGGCCGTCCTGACTAGGCTTTCGTCCTCGAATGCTCGTCCCTTTGGAGGCAGCAGCAGTTGGATCATCTGGAAAGATAAAGAAAAAAAAAACACAGCAGCATCCAAAGTCTTAATTGAAAAAAAGAAGTCATTATTCAAATTGTTTATCAAAGCTTAGATTATTTCTTGAAAAAATTCATATATTTTTTTTCGCGTCTTTTCGTCTTCTCTTTCTTACGTCCTTTCATCTTCTTTTATCTTACGTCTTTTCGTCTTCTTCTTTCATACGTCTTTTCATCTTCTATTACCTTACGTCTTTTCGTCTTTTCTTTCTTACGTCTTCCGTCTTCTTTTATCTTACGTCTTTTCGTCTTCTTTCATACGTCTTTTCATCTTCTTTTACCTTACGTCTTTTCGTCTTTTCGAGAATAAAGTTAAAATTCTATTAGTTTTCAGTCCAGAGGTTTGTCATAGTTGGTATAGTGTCACAATCGGTGAAATTCTTTTTTTTTTTTTTTTTCAAGCTTCGTCCGTCCACGGCTTCATGTACTCTGCACATGTACTGGTGACCATGGGTCCTTCGTTGAATCCAAGTTTCTTTACATCGTAGGTGTCATTATTTTTTACTTTTCTGACTTTGTACGGACCTAAATATTTTGGTTTTAACTTCAAACCTGGACCTTGTTGTGTGCGTTTTATAGCAACCACATCATTAATCTTAAATTTGTTAGCTTTCTTTCGTCTGAGGTTGTAAGTTTTACGGTTCTCTTCTTGGACTTTTAAAATCTGTTTTTTAGCATTTTTTCTCATATCTTCGCGATTATTTGTAAAATCAGATTGTATTTCAGCATTCAGAAGACTAGTAATTTCAATGTTATTTTTTAGTTTCATTTTAGTACCAAACATCAATTCAAAAGGAGTTGTGCTTATACTTCTCTGAAAAGTCGAATTTATCACCTGTTGGACGTTGCTTACATGTGTATACCATTTTTTAGGATTATCGACAGACAATTTAGACAGAACAGATATTATGACAGAATTTAGACGCTCAACTTGGCCGTTAGACCTGGGTAATCCAGTGGTAATCGGGATATGTTTAATATTTTCATTGATGCAATAATCTTCAAAAGCTTTAGAGGTAAATGCAGGACCTTTATCTGATATAATTCGAACTGGATTTCCAAAGATAGATTTTTGGATTTCTAATTTAGAAATTACTTCGGCAGCATCGGTAGATTTTGTGGGATACAACCAAACAAATTTTGTGAATGCGTCAATGACCGAAAGGATATGTTTGTAATTTTTATTAGTGCTTTCTAATGGACCTAAGTGATCAACATGGTACGTATGTAATGGAGTTTCTTCTTTTTCTATTGGGTGAAGTAAGCCTTCTTGTTTACCACATTTTCTATTAACTAAAATACAGGGAACACAATTTGCTATACATTTCACAATTTTTTGTTTAACTTTAGGGATGTAAAAATTATTTTCTAAACTTTTCTCTGTTCTTGCAACTGCGTAATGACCTTTTTCGTGAGCGGCCTTGATTATATTCATTTGCATGTCTTCCGGTACAACTAATAAATCATTACCATTAACACATTTATAAAGAACATCATTTTTAACTAGATAATCATCATAAGATTTCACCTTTAGGATTTCTTTTATTGTTTTAATATGGTCATCGGTTTCTTGAGCTTGGATAATTTTTAAAGTTAAGCTATCTTGGATTACCATACAAATAGGATACCTACTTAATGCATCGACATGTCTCATACTGCTACCCCGTCTATGTTCAATAACATAATCAAAATCGGATAACATTATTGCCCATTTAGCTATTTTTGTACTCATTTCTTTTTTATCCATAGTCATTTTAAATGCATTACAATCGGTTACAATTTTAAATGGGATACCTAGCACATATACTCTAAACTTTTTCAGGGCTTCAATTACAGCTAAAACTTCTAATTCGTAACTAGTGTACTTCCGTTCAGCTTCGGTGGTTTTTTTACTTGCGAAATAAACTGGATGAAATTGATTATCTACTGGAGATTGTTGCATTAAAACAGCTCCATAGCCATCAATACTGGCATCACAATGGATTTCGGTCGCACTTTTGGGATTGTAAATTAAAAGTACTGGTTCTGACGACAAAATACGTTTGAGTTCATTAAAAGCTCTTTGTTCTTCTATATCGAATTTAAATTTTGAATCTTTTCTCAGCAGGTCACTTAACGGTTTAGCTATAACCGAATAATTTCTTATAAATTTTCGAAAGTATCCTGTCAATCCTAAATAACTTTGAACATCTTTGGTACACTTTGGTTCGGGAAAATTTATTACTGCTTTAGTCTTCAGTGGAGAGGGATACAATTTACTATTTATGATTCTATACCCCAAGAAATCAATTTCACGCTTCAAAAAATTGCATTTTTTAAGATTTAATTCTAATCCATATTCCAATGCAGTTTCGAGTACAAGTTTTAATTTTTCTAGACCTTCAGCTTCGTTTTTAGCAGGTATTATTAAATCATCCATATAAATGACAACAATGTGATCTTTTAATAGGTTTCGAAATACATTATAAATATACTTTTGAAAAACACTAGGGCTATTGGTCAACCCGAATGGACATTTCAAAAATTCGTATTGTCCTTCATGAGTAACAAACGAGGTGTATTTCCGCGAGTCTTCTTCAACATCTACATGAAAGAAACCGTTTTTCAAATCTATGGTGGTAAATACTTC
This sequence comes from Maratus speculifer, assembly GCA_964019185.1. Taxonomy (NCBI): domain Eukaryota; kingdom Metazoa; phylum Arthropoda; class Arachnida; order Araneae; family Salticidae; genus Maratus; species Maratus speculifer. The sequence goes on from OZ025303.1 coordinate 232,309,138, forward strand.
GGCAGAATGTAATTGGTCTATTACATCTATACATATAATAAAACAGTAGGACCCGGTGTGTCTGTACATTGAAGATAATTGACAAAAATGGAGTCAGGGCGATAAAAGAAAACCAATGAAACACAAAAAAAAATTTTTTGAATTTTTTGTCTGTCTGTCTGTCTGTCTGTCTGTTTGTTCGAGGTTATCTTCGTAACTACTGAATGGATTTTTATGCGGTTTTCACTAATGAAGAATGTACACTCCCGGGCAGTGTATAGGCTTTGTTTCATCAAAATCGGACAACAGACAAAAAAGTAACAAAAAGAAACAAAAGAAACTATTAGGTGCGCTGCTCACGTTTTTTAGTACATAACGTTTTTTAGTACATATAAAATCCAATAGATGTCACTGTGCGATTTTAAAACGCGCTATCGTTATGTTTTCGCCAGTCTACTTAAGTATGAGAAAGTTTCAAGCTGGCTGTCGTTCCATGTGGTTTAGTCGGTAGAACGTCAGTGCGCCATACTGATGGCCCGGGTTCGATTCCCAGCATGGAATTTTTTTCACTATGTTGGCATTAACGCCTATAAGCAATTAAAAGAATTTGAAATATTGTATTCAAGGCGAATTTTCTCTCTGGGAAAATTTCCTTGCATTAATATGTCAGTGTAATTTTTTTTTCGATTTAATTTTTTTTTTCGAAACTTTGTTTTTCTTAAAAAATTACAGTAAATATTTGATATTTCCCAACGTTTTTTGAATGATCGACTTGCTTTTTTTTTTTTTAATGTATGTCTGAACCTTATCTAACTACTTCTTCAAGATTTCTTTAGATAAACCGACCAGCGTAGCGGGCGAAGGCCGCTAGTCATCAATAACTGGCAAGGGGAAATGCTCACGTACTGTCTTTTTGTTAAGACATCTGTAATCAACACAAAGTCTCATTGTGTTATCTTTTTTCTTGACTAACACAACCGGCGAAGAAAAATTAGAAGAACTTTCTCGAATTATTCCCTGAGCTAGCCACTCCTCAATTTGGTTTTCGACTATTTTTTTCTCGCATGGCGGTAATCTTCGAGGAGAAGAACAAACTGGGATTTCGTCAGTTAAATTAATTTTCATTTTAACATCTACTGTTTTAGTTTTAATTGGTACATAATTTTCAATTAAAGAGTATAACTCTGAACGTAATTTTTTGTCAGCAATGTGAGTTAAATCAATTTTAGGCTCATCCAAAACATTTACAATATTAACTAAAAAGTCATTAGACTGAACTTCAGCTTTAAACTGTTTCACTTTATTCTCAGAAATAGTTAATGTACCTTGATGAATAACATCAGTGCCAATAATTAAATCGAAATTAATGCAACTGTCCTTAACGACAAAAATAGTAACTTTAAATTTTGAACCATCTACTTCGATTTCTGAATTGAAACAACCTTCTGGTTTAATTGAGGCTTTTCCTAGACCGGTCAAAGAGATACTCGTAGGTTTTAATTCTACAAAGTTCTTCAAATTATCATAAATACTTTTCTTTAACAAAGTCTTTTGGCTACCAGTATCTATTAAAGAGATTAAACGCAAAGAATAAAGCTTTATCTCTTTCAGAATTAAATCTTGGGATGTAATAATGTTTACTTGTGACTGAGCATTTTTAACACTTGTATCTTTAGATTTATTACATTGAAATGATTTATGACCATAAGCGTTACAAGCAAAACAAAGCGGCCCTTTATCTTTATTTACACAGTTAATACTCTTATGATTATTCCCGCCACAATTAAAACAACGCATATTTGGCTTTACAGGCTTAAATTTGTTCTTAACTTCAACTTCGGATTTAATTTTAGGCTTAGCTCCTTCATATTTATGAAATTTTGCATTTTCATACTCCGATCTTATTTTTTCATAAATCTTTAATTTTTGTTTAAATTCAGCAATATTGGGACAACCATACAAAAAAGATTTTTTAGAAATGGGGTCATTAATTCCATTTATTACATACTGAATAAGGGCAGAATCTTCAATATTGCCTTTTGAGCATAATTGTTTCATATTTAAAAAATATTCATCTAACGATTCATGTGGTCTAATTTTTCTTTTGGACAGCAATTCGTGTAATTCAGCTGAATTGCACGTTTGACCAAATTCAGATATGAGTAGGGCTTTTAATTTAGACCACGAATTAATATTTGTTTCACTTTCAAGAAATAATTTTGCTTTGCCTGTCATACGGCGTTTAGCCAAAATCAATTTGTGCAAATCACTAACGTTAAATAATGAAACAATATCTTCAAAATCGGCAATCCATTTATTAATATTTTGTACTTGAGTACCTTCAAACATTGTAATCATACTTTCAATATCATTAATAGAAATGCTTGGTTTAATAACATAATCAGGAATTAGAATTTTCTGATTTTCATTACTTTCACAATTAGAACTACCAGAATCATTTCTCATATTATTCTCAAAAACAGTTGAAATATTTTTAGTTTTATCTTGTAAATCATCATTAAATTCATCAACACTTTCGTCATCACTAAGAGTACCTACATCGGCTATCATATTAATTTTTAAAATATTAAAATCACATAAACTAGAAATTATTCTGGCAGCAATTTCATCAAAAGTTCCCGAATTATTTATACACAAAACATTGCAAATGGTAATTAAGTCGTTAACGGAAAAATTATCTTTAATTTCTTTGAATTTAGTTTGATATTCATCGGAATCTACTTTAAACGTAAACCCAGTAAAATTCCGAATTCTACGTCGATTATTTCTGTCACCGATTTCTCCAAAAATTAATTTGTGCAATATCTTAATACTAGCTGATTTTTCAGTTTTCAAAGAAAACTCTAATTCCTTTAAATCAACTAATTTTTCCCTTATTGAAAAGAAAAATGAAATAATAAACTCACTTCATAATCAGATGCTCAGCTTCACACATTTAAACAGCATTGTTGTCGCAGTATCCAACAACTTCATATCATTAAACATATATTCAAAAAAGATTTCCTCATAATAATTTCCAGCAAGGATTCCATCACAATTCTAAATAATAACGGCTTCCAGATTATTTAAAGTATATATATATTTCTTCTCTGTGGGCGTTCGTTTGTCTCGGTTCTGACACCAAAATTTATGGAGATTCTTCTTATAAAAGTTCTTTCGAACACATAAGTAAATAAACTCGGAGGTAAATTAAATTCTGACACCGTTTTTAAACTTTCAAATGACTTATATTAAACGTTAATATTTACAAAAAAGATATTTATATATTAATATTTACAATTCGAACATTCAAAAGGAAACTTTAATTGAAACATCTTAATCGCGTCATCTTAATCAACATTCTTCTAAAGTCAACACCAACTCTCTCCACATTCCATCCAACGATCTCTTCCGTTCATTTCTTTTTTCTTCGGCTTTTCGTCTGAATGGAGTTTTTTCAGAAAATCGTCTGCTTTCTAAAGACCTTTTCTATCAGAGTTGCGATATGAAGAACCTTACAAGACATGATACTTGGCTGTTGGAGAAAGAATCGCTCCCACACATATACATCTCTCATATTTACATTCACCATTTCAAAAATATCGCAATGCACATTAGGTTATAAAGAATACATATATTTCTCAAATTTAAATCAAGTTTGTCAACTACGACTTGGCATGTGAGCAATCCTACCCCTGGTTTAAAATTTTAATCTCTGAATCGGTGAGTGGAATTTCTGAAATTTATATCTTTCAGCGATATTCGTACTGAATCATGTTGTTTCATCAAAAGAACTTATCGTGTTCATTTAAATATTTCATTATACAGTAAAGCATCGTTTATACGACGATCACGTATACGACGTTTACATTTATACGACGTTTTAATGCGGTCCCGATTCATTCCTATTCATTTTAATGTAAAAATATATCTTTTATACGACGCCCAAAATCGTTTATACGTCGATTTTTCGATTTTGTATATTTTTATTTTTGTTTATTTTTCTTGTTTATTTTACGAACGAGCGGAAGTTGGCAGCTATGAATGACATCAAAGAGCGTGTTTAAATGCACTCCATATTATAAAAATATGGGCTGGTGTTCAATTAGTCTGAAAAATCAGCTTACATGTAACAGATTACACTGGGAAGGGTCATTCTTTTTTTCGGGGTTGGTCAGCTTTCCCGACCTGTTTTAAGTTGCAAATAGACTATCCTTCTAACTATTATCTGTATTGGTGACTTTTAGTTGGCCACGCAGAGTTTTTGATCTTTGACTTTAAATGGAAAGGAAATGATGTACTGCAAATGAGAAACCACTCGGTGAAACATAAATAAAGGTATGCATATTTAAATTGCTTACTAATCCCCCCCCCCGTTTTTTTGGTTATTTGTTTATTTTAGTTAGTTTAATTTACAAATTCATGCATACCATCCCGTTAAACATTAAAATTAAGTGAAAACAAAATTAATTCTATTTTTGGAAGTGAAAATCGACTATACGTCGTTATCGTTTATATGACGTTTTTCGGTAGTCCCTTCGGCGTCGCATGAACGATGCTCCACTGTACCATATAAAGTGTTTCACAAATTCAATATCAGCGGAATGACTTTTTGGTGCGTGTTTCTTTAAACGTTACTTTATTGTTTGTTAATTTTCTTTAAAGCTTATTTTGAATTTCTATGAGAATGACATCAATTAAGACAGACAAAAAATTTTCCTTTCTTTTCAACAATGGGAGATTTAAACTAACAATGTTATCTCTAATATAAATTAAAAGCCGATATTTTAGGATGTTAGAGTTGACCGAATATTTCTGATTTTCAATAACTACCGAGATTTTGGCAATGTGGTCATCCAGCTCATTTTCTGTGCCGATGCGACAAATGTATTAGACGCTATCGTGTTCAAAAAAGGGGAATTTTTGCATTGTAGCGGGAGCTGTGCTCCGACAATTACAGAGACAATCAAAAGTATTCTGTTACATTACGGACAATGGGATAAAATAGTTTCAAGTGCATTTTAATGGTGTTACACTCTTTCGAACATAATAAAATTGATATGCGTCTATGAAGTATACACTATCTACCAATAAGTATTTGAAAACTTTCAATTTTTGACATTTTGTCAAATATTTAAAAATATACTCGTCGGATTTTACTGAAACTTCAGGATTATGAAGATTATGTCGGACTTCATATTTATCAACATCCATTTGATAAGCAGGGCAATTAGGGGACCGATAAAAAATTAAAGAATAACAGAAATATTTGGGATCACCCTGTACATGAAAATGCACGAAACGATTTATCGCTGCAGAATACAAATATGTGGATACTGCACAATATGTACACTGTTTTTTGTAAGAATAACATGTATATTCATGGAGAAAGAGTGATTTTAAAAAAAATCAAAAATTCTGGTATGTTTTTCGTTTATATCATGCAGGGCTTTAACGCAAATTTCAGAAATATTGGCAAAATCTATTAGAAAAAATATAGCGCAATTGGAATATAAATATATTAAATATTTTATGAAATATGAGTAGTTTTATGAAATAATTTTTATCTGCGCATGCGCGAACGATAAAAACGATTCTTTTACATCATTTAATAGTCAATTCTATGGAGTAACTTATAAAAAAAATCCAATCAAATATCATGAAAATTCAAAAAGATATCATTATTATAAGCAAGCTGTTTTTACATAGCTCTCTAAAAACGGCTGAACGATAAGGGATTCTCCACAAATTGACATTTTTTATTAATTGACTTTTAAGGAAAAATTAGTACTATTTAATGAATACAATATCTAATACAATATTGCTGCTAATAAGTATCTTGACACCTGTGATAGAAAAGGAAAAGAGCTTTTATTCTTTTCTATCACAGATGTCAAGATACTTATTAACAGAAAAAATTGTTTTAGATATTGTATACATTAAATACGAAATTTTTCCTAAAAGTCAGTTAATAAAAAATGTCAATTTGTGGAGAATCCCTTATCATTCAGTCATTTTTAGAGAGCAACGTAAAAACAGCTTACTTATAATAATGATGCCTTTTTTGAATTTTCACGATATTTGATTGGATTTTTTTTATAAGTTACTCCATAGAATGGACTATTAACCCATTAACGCCCAGCGTCCTCGTTTGAGGACGGTTACAAAAACAACAAGAAAGCGGCTTTCCCACCAGTAAAGAGGAAGATAAATATATACCTTCTTTCACGACACAGAATCCTCGATAAATTTAGATAAAAGCTACTTTGATTTTAAAAGTGGTGGGAAATACAAAATTTAAATTTTAGCAAAGAAAATAATTCGGGCGTTAATGGGTTAAATGAGGTAAAAGAATCGTTTTTATCGTTCGCGCATGCGCAGATAAAAATTATTTCATAAAACTACTCATATTTCATAAAATATTTAATATACTTATATTCTAATTGCGCTATATTTTTTCTAATAGATTTTGCCAATATTTCTGAAATTTCTGTTAAATTTCGTCAAAAACCCTGCATGATATAAACAAAAAACATACCAGAAGTTTTGAATTTAAAAAAAAAATCACTCTTTTTCCATGAATATACATGCTATTCTTACAAAAATACATGTACATGTTGTGCAGTATCCACATATTTGTATTCTGCAGCGATAAATCATTTCGTGCATTTTCATGTACAGGATGATCACAAATATTTCTGTTATTCTTTAATTTTTTGTCGGCCCCCTAATTGACCTGCTTATCAAATGAATGTTGATAAATATGAGGTCAGACATAATCTTCATAATCCTGAAGTTTCAGAAGAATCCGACAAGTATATTTTTAAATATTTGACAAAATGTGAAAAATTGAAAGTCTCCAAATACTTATTGGTAGATAGTGTATACCAAAATATACATTCTGTACAATATGTGGCCAGAAAAATAATTGTTATGAATTTACAAGGCTACACAAAAGTATTCTATTATATAATGGTGTAGGGGAAACATTGTTTGGGATGCACTTTAATAATATTAAACTATTTCACATTTTATGAAATTGATATACAGCTCATATTCAAAATATTAGAATAATTAACTTTTTTTTAGAAATTGAAAATATCGTTTGGTAATTTAATGTCTTTTAATGAAAATATGCAAACGATATTTTTATTAAGAACTTATTGTTGATTAAACTTACTTGTTATCTTAAATTTAATATCATTTTTGAAAAGATTAATTGCAAAAAAAATTATTTTGAAAAGTCAAAATATTAGAATATTTATTCAAGTGGTTCAAAATATTAGAATATTTCACATTAATTATCCTTTAATTATTACCAATTCTTAACTGGTGGCATCATTGATTAAATTCAGACTATTTTATTTAAAATAAGTATTCTTTCTTGCAGTTTGTTTCTTTTTCGTCTTAAAATGGGCCGTGTGAGTGATATTCCTGAATCTACTAAACTTCGTATGGTTGATTTGTATCGGCACGGTAAAAATCAATGTTTTATAGCGAATTATTTACATTGTTCGCAATCGAGCGTTAGTAAAATACTAACACAATGTTCAAAAATTGGAAAATTTCAAAATAATCGCCGAAATGGTGGCCGAAAACCAAAAACATCTGCTAGAGATGACAGGAAACTGAAGCGTATAGTTAAGAAAAACCGTTTTAAAAGTGTGCGATTCTTGCACCGAAAATGGAAAGAAGAAGGAGTTGAAGTTTCTACATCGACAACATTAAGACGTCTCCATAAATTTAAATTTGAATCTCGTGTACCGAAAACAAAACCTCTCATGACTGCAAGACAAAAGCGTATAAGATTGAATTGGTGTAAATCAAGACATTTATGGTGCAATGAAGATTGGAAAAATATATTATTTAGTGATGAAAGTATGTTTTGTGTTTCATATGGTAATCAATGTATTCGAGTTTGGAGAATGAAGCAAGAAGCATTTGATAAAGAATGCCTTAAACGTTTCGTAAAATTTGCTGCTAGTGTCATGGTTTGGGGTTGTATGAGTGCAGAAGGACCTGGAAAGTTATGCATCGTCTACGAAAAGGTTAACTCTCTGATATATCAAGAAATTTTAGAATATTACATGATTCCTTCATCAGAAGATTTATTTGAAGATGATTTCATCTTTCAACAAGATTTAGCGTCCCCGCATACCTCGGTGTCAACTAAGAATTGGTTCCGCCAACGCAACATTAAGGCACTTCCTTGGCCACCAAATTCACCAGATCTTAATCCCATCGAAAACTTATGGTGTATAATGAAGAAAAAACTTCAAGAAAATCCTCCTTCAAGTAAAACTGAGTTAGTGACACTTATAAAGTCTATTTGGGCTAATATTGATAGAAATGTTTGTAAACACCTTTTATATAGTATGCAAGATCGATTGTACGCTGTTATGAAAGCTAAAGGGGATGCTACAAAATATTAACTACCATTTACTTCATATTCATAAGGTAATATTGTTGCGTAAAATAAAATATTCTAATATTTTGAACCAATCTAAATTTTATTCTAATATTCTGGTGTGTTTAAGGAAGCTGTATACCTAATTTATTGTGCTGTATTTTATATTTTATAAATGTTAAAATCTTATCTAAACATTCCAGATTTAATTTATAAGAAATTTAATTGCATTTACTTAGTATAAAAAATAAATAAATGACAAATAATTTTTTCTTATTACTTTTTCTCAATTATTCTAATATTTTGAATATGAGCTGTACATTGCTCAGGTTTACTACAAGTTACTTTCTGTATAATAGAAAGCAGCACCATGATCTGAATATTTTTAAAACTTCCTTATAGTACGAACGCATCTCATTTCCTACGCTTGACGTGCAATTTCCAGCTTAATATGTTTATTATGTTTTCAAATCCATGTGGCAAATGTTAAGGGGATCTGTTGTATAGGCTTATGTAGTGATTTATACTACATCATTTTTAATTTGTATAAATTCCTTTTTCATTTACTCTGTGAAATTTTTTTAGGTAATTTGTAATGGTTTATAATGGTTATGTATGCATATAATACCGGGTGTCTCAAAAATGACTGATGGATTTTAAAATTGAATAACTTGCAAACGGTTTCAGCTATTTAAAAAAAAAAAAAAAATCAGGAGGGTTATGTATAATGTCAGGAGTTTTTTACCGTAATTTTTTTTAGTTCGAATTTCAAACAATAGGTGGCGCTGACGCCGATTGAAGGCCAGGTGATCAGTGCTGAGTGCTCGACGCTTCACTTAGCACTAATCACCTGGCTTCCAATCGCCGTCAGCGACACCTATTGTTTGAAATTCGAACTAAAATAAAAAATTACGGTAAAAAACTCCTGACATTATACATAACCCTCCTGCAAAAATTTTTAAATAGCTGTCACCGTTTGCAAGTTATTGAATTTTAAAATCCATCAGTCATTTTTGGGACACCCGGTATATACATATGTGCAGTGTGAATTCGCAAAAATAGTAGAAAGCATACGGTATAAACAGAAGGTGTACGCTGACGTCATGAATGTTCATAAATAGGTTATACGATAATGCTTTGTTTGAGAAACAAATGGTATACGGAGTTTCTTAAAAAAATCCAGAGGACACAAGGCGTATACCTCCGTATACCCTTTTCTACATCCCTGCATATATGCACATATGAGTTAAATGAATCACTCTTCTTTATTATTATTATTATTATTATTATTATTATTATTATTATTATTACATCTTTTTTCCACAGTATTCCTTACGTTTGCTACATAAAAGTTCATTTTCATTCAAACACTTCTAAATTCAAATAAAGGGAATTTGTAAGAAATGAAAAAACATTCAAGTGAACTTGAAATGAAATATTTCTTATCAAAAGAAGCTCATTAAGACTTTTCCTCTTATCTATACTTGTCAAAGTTTTCTAAGGAGTTGGGTTTTCAATGACCGTGTATTCTTTCATTTGATGCAAAAAATCGATTTTTTTAAACTTTTTTTCTACCTTAAGTGTAGCTAAGTGTTTTTCAATTATACGACAAAATTGGGAAATATCGATTGTTTAAAATAATTACGAAGTATTAAACAAAATTTTAAAAATAGAATTATTTTCATAAAAATTTAAAATATAAAATATTTCTTGTAATAAAAGTAACATCGCATCAAATTTATGTGCCCAAGTTGTATAACAGCTTTAGTTTGTAATATTTTAAGGAGGATATATACATTCAAAATTAGATGTAAACCAATTGTCATTGGAGTATTTGTTATTTCACGAGAATTGCTGGTAGGAACTCAATATTCAAGATGTACATAGGCATTGGCGGTTTCAGTCAAGATATCCCTGGTTCGAAACCTGGCCTGAAACCTATTTTCACCCACTTGATAATTTACAGCTGTTATTTATTTTGATATTAGTACAGAATAAATTTTTATGTAAGCTCACGAAGAAAAATTTAAAAAAAAATAATTATTAAGAATTGCGAAAAAATTGGGAAAAAAATCTGTAAAAATAACCAAGACTGAAAAAAAACTGTCAAGGAAAAGTTTGTGGAAATGCCTCCAATATTGTAAAAAGTGCAAAGGTTCATTATTTGTGGACTTGGAAATTTTGAAACGGTTGCTGCAAAAAATATCTTAGAACAGGTTTGTGTTTGCAATAAATCAAAATTTTGTTACTCTTGTGATCAAATTGTCACAAGAGTAACAAAATTTGAATTTAAAATATAAACACGTAAAATTCTTTTTGTTCCAAATTCGATACATGTTACGTGAGCGACTACAATAGTGATATTTAACTGGTTATGTATCAATTTTTAGGTGCGTTCGTAATTATGTAAATACGTTCGAAAAACATATAGTCGTCGTTCAGTCCGTCCGTCCGTATATAACAACGCAAAAACTACCCAACCGAATCGTTTGAAATTAAAATTATATAATTATAACATAGTTTTGTGAGTCATTTCAAATTTTATGAAAATCGGGTAAATAGTTCAATTACAAGGACAATCAAAAGTATTCCATCACATTACGGCCAGTGGGAAAAAATAGTTTCAGGTGCATTTTAAGGATGTTACACTCTTTTGAACATAACAAACTACATATGCATATTTGAAATATATACTAAAATATACATTCTATCCAATATGTGGTGAAAGAATACTTTTTTATCAATTTACAAGGCAACACAAATGTATACTATGGCGTAGGGGAAAACATTGTTTGGGATGAGTTTTAATTATAATTATATTAAATTATTTCACATTTTATGAAATTGAATACATTGCTAAGGTTTATTACAAGTTAATTCCTGTATAATAGAAAGCATGTAGTATTTACAGGGACACGCAAAAGATTTCGGCTATTGTGCTGTATCCTAAGTACTGTATGTTTTAAAAACTTCGTTACAGTACGAACACACTTCATTCGATACGTGTTACATGCAATTTTCAACTTATTAGCTTAATTATGTTCTGTAACAAAATAACGGGAATTGTTTATCAAAAGGTACTTTAACTGTCAAAATATTAATGAATGGATGTTCCTGCATATAAAATATATGAGATTAATAGTTCATTTACAATTGCACTCAAAAGAATTCCATTACATTATGGTATATGGATAAGAATTGCTTTCAGAGTATTTCAATAAAATTACACTACTTCAAAAGTTTTGAAACAGATATAAAAAGCTGAATTGCACTAAGGTTACGTTAGAATAGAGTTTTCATAGCGTATACCACTTGTTTACAGGGGCACATAAAAGAAATCGATTACAGTACTGTTTTAAGTAATAATTGCTATAAGAGCGTTTTGAAATTCTGTATGAGCTTTTAAATTGAATTACTGTTTTGCATTTACTTTATATATATATAATTCTATACCTCATATAGAGGGTTACACATTCACCTACTCTTCCCCTTATTAGCGGAAAATTCAACAGAGGTATATATGTGACATTTTAGAGAGAAACTCGAAAAATCTTCACTGGTTCCCCTTTCTTAAAACACACAGTCGTGGCAAGCGAGGGAAAAAACAAAATACATAAAAGTAGAAGATTCATTAAATTACACATTGGCTGCTGAAAGTTAGTTTATTAAACTGTATTAATAAGAGAGAAAAATGTTCTCTTTGCAAAGCCGTCTTGAACCGAAAAATCAAAAAGAATATTCCATCATTACTCAGCAAGCCGTCCTTAACGTACGCACCGAAGAAAAGCAAAAAAATTATCTCTTCACCTCCAGGCTTCCTTCTTAAATCTAAAAACAAAGTTCTAGAAAATTCTCTACCCTCGAACCATCATTTTTTCATGTAAACATAATTCATGTCCAGGGTCGAGATTTTTATTCCATTCAGACGATAATTTATTTTTTTAAAAATATTATTTAACTAATTTATAATCGACTCAAAATTTCGAATATATTAGGCACACGATATTTTTAGAGACGATTAATTTTAAGAGAAAAAGAAAAGGAATGAATTTATTGATATGCACACATATCAAATGTTGAAGGAGGGAAAAAATAAATAGATAAATAAAAATAATGATATTTTTAAAGGTATGGTTTTGGAATAAATCTAATAAGACTTTCTTAAAAATGGTTGATAAAAACATAGAAAAAATGAGTTTTATTTAGAATATTAAGAAATAAAATTTAATTAAGAATATTTTTAATTTAGAGCCATCTTTTTAATTTATGCATATTGGAATAAATGCTTTTTAAGGCGAATTAAGAATTTATATCGTTTCCATAAAGATTAATAGATTAGATCTAGAAACAAGATTTTAATTTAATAAGTTGAACTAAGTACGGAATATTGTTATAAGGAAATTAATATAGTATAAAAGTTAATCTTGCCAAAAAAAAAATAAAATTTTGTAATATACAGGGTGATTCCAAATTTTTTTTTACAATAAAAGAGGGGTGATAGTACACATCAAGACAAACAATATTAAATAGGAGACCAAGGGTCCAAAACGTTTTCCTAAGGAAATAGCCACCATTAAAGTTTAGGGATCAAATTTTCAAATAAACATAAAAAACGGAAAAATCGGTCGATTGATTTGCCGTTTTCACTAAAATTATTCTTTATGTCGGCATTTTCTTGAAATTAAATTATAAAGATAAATTTCAAAAAATGCCGATAGAAGGCGCTTTAGACTTTGGAGTAACGAACAACTATTTTTTGCCGGTATTTTTTGCATCTCATTAAATGTTTTCGTAAGCTTAGACTCAAACTTAAATTTTGAGCTCAAAATCTGTACTTGGGAGTGGTTAAGTAACACAAACTGAGCTGTGTTCAGAGGTTTCAAATTTCAAATGATTATAAAAAACGGAAAAATTGGTCGATTGATTTGCGGTTTTCACTAAAACTATTCTTTATTTAGGTATTTTCGTGAAAATAAATTAGAATGATAAATTTCAAAAAATGCCGATAGAGGGCGCTTTAGACTTTGGAATAACGAAAAACTCTTTTTTGGCGTTACTTTTTGCATTTTATTAAATGCTTTCGTAAGCTTAGACTTGAACTTGAATTTTGAGCTCAAAATCTGAATAGCTGGGAGTGGTTAAGTAGACAAACTTAGTTGTGTTCTGAGGGTTCAAATTTCAAATAATTGTAAAAAAAACCCGGAAAAATTGGTCGATTCGTTTGCGGTTTTTGCTAAAACTAATTTTTAAATCAGCAGTTTTCTTGATCAATCAGTGTTTTCTTGAAAATAATTTTTAAAGATAAATTTCACAAAATGCCGATAGAGGGCGCCTTAGACTTTGGAGTAGCGTACAACTATTTTTAACTGTTATTTTTTTAATCTCATTAAATACTTTCAAATGCATAGACTTAAATTTTGGGCTGAAATTCTGAATCGTTGGGAGTGTTTAAGTAGCGAAAAATTGAATTGTGTTCGAGGAGGAAAGAGGGTTAAATTTCAACTCTTGAACACATTTCAGTTTTCGCTTCTTAACTCCTCATAACGATTCAGGATTTGAGCTCAAAATTTAAGTTTAAATCTAAGCTTCCGAGAACATTTTAAATGCTTTTGCAAGCAAAGAACCAAAAAATAATGGTTAAAATGAATTGTTGGTTACTCTGAAGTTTAAGGCGCCCTCTGACGGAATTTTTTGAGATTTATCTTTAAAAATTATTTTCAAGAAGATACTGACTTAAAGAATAGTTTTATTTTAAACCGCAAACGAATCGACCAATTTTTCCATTTTCTATAATTACTTTAAATTTGAACCTCCCCCTCCCCCTTGAACACAGTTCAGTTTGTGCTACTTAACCACTCCCTACTATTCAGATTTTGAGCTCAAAATTTAAGTTTAAGTCTAAGCTTCCGAAATCATTTAAAGAGATTCAAACAATAACGGCAAAAAATAGTTGTTCGTTACTCCAAAGTCTAAAGCTCCCTCTATAGGCATTTTTTGAAATTTATCTTTATAATTTATTTTCAAGAAAATACCTAAATAAAGAATAGTTTTAGTGAAAACTGCAAATCAATCGACCAATTTTTCCGTTTTTTTTTTAATCATTTGAAATTTGAACCCTCTGAACACAGCTCAATTTGTGTTACTTTACCACTCCCAACTACAGATTTTGAGCTCAAAATTTAAGTTTGAGTGTAAACTTACGAAAACATTTAATAAGATGCAAAACATACCGGCAAAAAATAGTTGTTCGTTTCTCCAAAGTCTAAAGCGCCCTCGGCATTTTTTGAAATTTATCTTTATAATTTAATTCCAAGAAAATGCCTACATAAAGGATAATTTTAGTGAAAACCGCAAATCAATCGACCGATTTTTCCGTTTTTTATGTTTATTTGAAATTTTGGTCCCTAAACGTTAATGGCGGCTATCTCCTTAGGAAAACGTTTTTGACCCTTAGTCTCCCATTTAATATTGTTTGTCTTGTTGTGTACTATCACCCCTCTTTTATTGTAAAAAAAAATTTGGAATCACCCTGTATATATACCTTTTATTCGAACTAAATTTTGGCATGTATACATAGCTGCCAATTTTTACTCATTTTTCCTACCACTAAAATTGTACAGAGTTTTTCCATTTGTTTAATCATAAGATTTTCACGATTAAATAAGACAATATTTATTGTAAAATTTTTGTGGTAGGAAAAATGCGTAAAAGTTGGCAACTATGCATGCATGTAATTAATCTGCTCTTAGGTCAGTAAACGAAAATATATCACAAAATAATAGCTAAGAAATTATTTATCATTAATGAATTATAACATTTTAAACAGAGCATATATATATTTATAATGTATTTTTAATTATGTTAATTAACCATAGCAAAATAAAAATGCAACAATGAACGCTTCAGAAATATTAAAATATTTTTAAATACATATCTAATAAACATTTAATGTAAAAACTTTCAGCAACAAAACAAATTGATGATAAAATCAATTCATATGAACATGAAACTACATTTAACCAGAGTTGGCACTTGAAGATTTCATTATTGTGCTTTTGTAAATTCAAAAGAAGATATATTTTCAACGACAGTTTTATTCTTAATTCTAAACGAGCGGATTTCCATTTGTTCTTCTTTTAAAGATTTCCATTTAAAGGCTCTAATTATAGATATCTTTTTAACCGACTTCAAGGAGGAGGTTATGATTTCGACCTGTATGTATTTGTTGTTCACTCATAACTTCCGTAAATATGAACCGTTTTTAATAATTATTTTTTTGTTTGAAAGTGTAAGATGCCCACATGGTCCCATTTCAATTTTATCAAATACTTGCGATTAAAACTTTTAAAAAATAAAAACATGAAAATTCCAACTATTTTTGAAGCAGTCATCCAATTAGAAGCATTCATTTTTCAGGTAATCGCAGGCTTTCATGTCGAGCACACAAGTCAGATGTGTGTGTACAATAAACAAATAAAATTTCAGGCTATAACTCTTACACCGATACTAGATCTTTTAATTTCATTAAATTCTGGTGACTAGAAAGTTTTTTAAAAAACAAAGTGTGGATTTGTTAAAAAATAATAATGATTTGTCACAAATCATCTTTCATTGTTGCAACGTTTTCAAGTCATAACCATATTAAAACTATACATTCATATGCGTTAGTGCCAAGTTGTCACCAAGCTTGTTTTTTTTTTTGTTTTTTTTTTTTTTTGAAGTCGGTTAGTATTTTTTTTTAAAAGCATATTTTATCTATTTGTGTTTTTAAATCGAATTTCATGCATCATTAAAATTACATTGTATGTTTATTCAATCATATTTATTAACACTTTGCAAGAAAAATTCAAAAGTGTTTATGAATTCAGTTAGTCTATTGAAATGCTTTCTATTCCTGTGTCATCTGTATATCCCATGGAACTATTAACTATTGAATTGTTTTTTTTTTTTTTTTTTTTTTTTTACGCATGATAAATTTAAAGTGTGGGATAACACCATTTTTTTAAAGTAATACAGCCCATATTCAAAATATTAGAATAATTGAGAAAAAGTAATAAGAAAAAAATATTTGTCATTTATTTATTTTTTATACTAAGTAAATGCAATTAAATTTCTTATAAATTAAATCTGGAATGTTTAGATAAGATTTAAACATTTATAAAATATAAAATACAGCACAATAAATTAGGTATACAGCTTCCTTAAACACACAAGAATATTAGAATAAAATTTAGATTGGTTCAAAATATTAGACTATTATATTTTACGCAACAATATTACCTTATGAATATGAAGTAAATGGTAGTTAATATTTGGTAGCATCCCCTTTAGCTTTCATAACAGCGTACAATCGATCTTGCATACTATATGCAAGGTGTTTACAAACATTTCTATCAATATTAGCCCAAATAGACTTTATACGTACCTTTAACTCAGTTTTACTTGAAGGAGGATTTTCTTGAAGTTTTTTCTTCATTATACACCATAAGTTTTCGATGGGATTAAGATCTGGTGAATTTGGTGGCCAAGGAAGTGCCTTAATGTTGCGTTGGCGGAACCAATTCTTAGTTGACACCGAGGTATGCGGGGACGCTAAATCTTGTTGAAAGATGAAATCATCTTCAAATAAATCTTCTGATGATGGAATCATGTAATATTCTAAAATTTATTGATATATCAGAGAGTTAACCTTTTCGTAGACGATGCATAACTTTCCAGGTCCTTCTGCACTCATACAACCCCAAACCATGACACTAGCAGCAAATTTTACGGAACGTTTAAGGCATTCTTTATCAAATGCTTCTTGCTTCATTCTCCAAACTCGAATACCTTGATTACCATATGAAACACAAAACATACTTTCATCACTAAATAATATATTTTTCCAATCTTCATTGCTCCATAAACGTCTTGATTTACACCAATTCAATCTTATACGCTTTTGTCTTGCAGTCTTAAGAGGTTTTGTTTTCGGTACACGAGATTCAAATTTAAATTTATGGAGACGTCTTAATGTTGTCGATGTAGAAACTTCAACTCCTTCTTTTTTCCATTTTCGGTGCAAGAATCGCACACTTTTAAAACGGCTTTTCTTAACTATACGCTTCAGTTTCCTGTCATCTCTAGCAGATGTTTTTGGTTTTCGGCCACCATTTCGGCGATTATTTTGAAATTTTCCAATTTTTGAATATTGTGTTAGTAATTTACTAACGCTCGATTGCGAACAGTGTAAATAATTCGCTATAAAACATTGATTTTTACCGTGCCGATACAAATCAACCATACGAAGTTTAGTAGATTCAGGAATATCACTCACACGGCCCATTTTAAGACGAAAAAGAAACAAACTGCAAAAAAGAATACTGATTTTAAATAAAATAGTCTGAATTTAATCAATGATGCCACCAGTTAAGAATTGGTAATAATTAAAGGAGAATTAATGTGAAATATTCTAATTTTTGAACCACTTGAATAAATATTCTAATATTTTGACTTTTCAAAATAATTTTTTTTGCAATTAATCTTTTCAAAAATGATATTAAATTTAAGATAACAAGTAAGTTTAATCAACAATAAGTTCTTAATAAAAATATAGTTTGCATATTTTCATTAAAAGACATTAAATTACCAAACGATATTTTCAATTTCTAAAAAAAAGGTAATTATTCTAATATTTTGAATATGAGCTGTATTAAGTCTAAACATATCTGCCATTAAATAGTATGAAAATGTATTTAAAAAATATAGTGGTGTCAAAAAGCTTTAACCCCTTAACTGGTTTGCTCGAACAACGTTCGGGCAAGACGAATTTGCTTATTGCATCGTTTAAAGCTTTTTGACACCACTATTATTTTTAAGAAAATTTTCAACGTATTGAAAGGCGGAAATGTTAAGACTAAATTTTACGAATATTTTATTTAAATAATAGTGGTGTGGATTCGCTATTTTCAATTTATTGAACGGAAAAGAATTAACCAGTTAAGGGATTAAGTGATGGATCAAGCAAACTCTTCTAGCCTGTACGCTGTACGGGCAAATCAGTTAAGTCGTTAAGAATGAGGAACTGACGTATTCTTAAAACAGTGAAGCTTTATCTATAACCGCATCCGAACAGGATTCATACTACCGCGGTAAGTTTCCACCAATAAATTTTTGTAGAAAATATCCCACTATTTAAACGCCTCATTAATGAAAATTTTCAATCAAAATAAATGGCAAAAACTAGTATTTATTTTTGCTAGTGGAAGTTTGTTTTGTCGGTAGTAGTTCAGTCATATTGTGACACCTAATACTACCTCCTGTCAATGTCAAGAAAAAGATTATAATACCTGAGTAAACTGGCACCATTAAAAATAAATAGAATTTTTCAACCATATTTGTGACAGAAATTACCTACAAATAAGCCATTTACATAAGACGAAATTTTCTATTCAAGTTTACTGGTGGATATTTTCACTGACGTTAATCTGAAACTGTGCATTCGATTTTTAAAAACAGCCGTCATCTTGTAACAATCTCTTCAGTTACTCACTCGCAAATAAAAAACAATCCACTATGTGCCTCGTCCTTTTTATTCGTAACTCTATTGTCTAACCGTGCTCCCAACTCGAGTAAAAATACTCGGATTAACATGTAATTGATTTACGTTATTGAGATTTGTCAATTCATGTTTGGTATTCAAAATTAAATCTGTAAGATTCATGATACATATACGGAGACACTGAAGAGTAATCCACTAAATTATGAACTATGGGGGGAAATCGTTTGCTGTATATTTTAATGATATTACACTATTTTCAATTATTATGAAATTTATATATACTATTGAGATACATTGAACAGAACTAACTGTAGAATTGGGAGTTCATAGATTTTAAGTACAAAATAATTCGGTTTTAGAAGAAATTGAATTATTGAAGCTTATAAACACTAATTGCTGGAAGTGCGTTTTTAGATGTAGCGTTTTTATGCTGAAATATACACGGGTGTTCGAAAAATAGCGCCTAAACTCTGCATAGCCAGATTCCGTTTTTGGGAATACGTACAAAATGCCCAAATAGCTTGTCTAAATATAAATTTAATTTTAAGAGGTTTCGATAGAAATAAGAATGTACGATCCATAGTTTACGAAAAGAATACGAAAACAAAGTATGATGTTCTGGGCGATGCAAAAAAAAAAAAAAAAAAAAAAAAAAAACACTTTTTTGGTACATTAACAGCAGTATTTACATATCTTTCAAGACGATAACGTGCAAAACGTTCGCTGCGCATATCGTGTGCACATATAGCATGCGCCTACCTTGGAATGACGTTAAGACGCCCTTGAACTCTTATTTAAAAGACTGGATCTTGTAGCTACCAGTATTCTTGCATAATTATCATGTATTTCGTTATCCCGTCATTCCACGCGCTCGCATGCATGACGCAATATGTGTAGTGAACGTTATCGTCTCGAAAGATATACAAATAATGCTGTTGATTTGTCCAATACGTTGTTTTTTCTTTGCCGTGACGTCATACTTTGTTTTTCGTATTTTTTTCATAAACTATGGTTCGTACAGCCACATTTCTTTATGCGATTTTTATGTAATCCCAACTAGGAATCTGACAGTGCAGAGTTTGGGCACTAATTTTGAAATACCCTGTATTTTTAAATATTATTTGATGTTCATAAATTCTATAAATCATGTATAGGACTACGCAAAAATTCTCAAATACGCTTCCATTTAATCACAAAAATTGCTGAATGGAAAATTTTAACCGCTGTATTCGTTTAACGGAACTAATTTTTATCATACTACGTAATAGGCATACAAACCTATAGATCAAAAACAGGATTGCAGAAAAAAGACAATAAACAAAAGAATCTTTTTTCTGACTATTGATTTTAATGACATAATTTAGGTTTTCATTTGTGTTGTATTTTTCAAATTATTTCACTTTGATAAACTGTAAAATTATTACTGAATTCTAAATGTGTTAAAAAGTGCTACATAATCTATGCTCGAAGCAATAATTTTTTTTTCTTGTCTTGATATAAATTTAATTTTTAGAGGCGTGGGTAGAAATAGAAAAGAATATAAAAGTCTTTTCTATCAAAGAGAAAAAAATTTATGCCATTGGGTGCTAGATATTTTAACTCATTGCAAAAATCTGCTCCTAGCATCAATAAAGGAAAATACAAAAAATAGGTGAGAAATTATTTATTATTAAACACTTGTACTACTTCAACAGTACATTTAAAATATTTATACAGGGTATTTGAGCACAACAGTTACAAAGGTTTAGGAGAGGTAGAGAACATCAAAACGAAAAGAAATCACATAGATCGGAAATAGTTTCCTGGCATAGTAGTGACAACGCAAAACATAAGAAAAGACATATGACACGAACAGGGCGAGAAAAACATGTTTAGTATTCTTTCTAGCGCAAAGAAGCTGGCACTATTGTGGATAGTGTTGAGGAACTTCTTGCACGCATCCTAGCAGCTGCTGAGAAAATCCGGGACACACCCTATGCATTCGAGATCATTAGATTTTCAGTGAGCTGAAGATCTGAAACCTACATCACGGACCAAGGTCACAATTTCAAACACCTTTTTTATGATGATCGTTGTCTCTCTTTTTGCTTTTATAACTTAGTTTTTTGTTGTACTAAGATTAATAAATACGTTTTCTTACTCTACTCGGTTTACCCTGCTCGCTTCCGACGTATCATAGTCTAGGTGTATTCTATCTATTCTGAAACTTTATAACAATTGTGCCGAAACACCCTGTATATTTCATTATACGGGGTATAATACTTAACTTATTACCACATGTATTACCACATATAAATACATTTTTTAAGTAATACACCACTAATAAAGCTCGTTCGGAGAATAAATATTAAAATATAATCAAAGATTTTTTATCCCGAAAGCTTCATTTTAAAATAAATCAATAATAACTATTTATTATTCATGAAAAGCTTTCCGTACACTGTAAAAAAAAATCTGGAAGACTACAAAACTAGTTTTTGTAAAGCTGCAGAAATCTGCATGTTTACTAAAATTTTATTTGTAACCCGGTATAATATTTACCACCCGCATAGTACAAATACATGAAATGTCGTAGTTTCACCTGTAAGCCAATCAGAAAGAGCTTCAGTAGTGACGTAATCGCTATTTACGAAGCCACAGAGGCGTGAAATGCATCCATCTTGAATCCGGTATGGATAAACATTTCTAGTTACTGAATAAGTAAAGTTTTATTCTGTATGAGTTACATTTTATTACATTTCCTTTTTGCTTGATTCATAATAAGTAAAAATCAAAACTCAGAAAAGACTATTTGATTTTTTGTTATTGGCAAGCTAATCTGCAATTATGTTCTGTTTATTACATATTTATTTTTCGGTGAAATAACTATTCTTTACATCTGTGTTTAATACATGTGAAATTTCTAATGTTTTATGTAATAAATCAAATTTATCTGCTCTTTTTCTAAAATTTCACTTTCCTTTATTGCCCTCTTCTCCACAATGCAAAAATTTAAAGTGTTTAAAACTTGCTTTAAAAAAATATTACTCAACTGTGTCTTCATAGTAAATAAATTTCATTAATCATTCTTACATCACATTCATTTCATTAAAACTTCATATGTATTTCGCTTTTAAAATTTTGCTTCCGAATTTTCTTCAAAAACTTTTCAAAACTGCTTAATTTAAAATAACATAAAAAGTATAATCTGTGCTCTATGTGTTAATTTATTGTCGTAATGAAATATCAATTAAGTCTTTCCTGTTCTTCCCCCCACCCCTTTTTTGACTAAAAGAACGAACAGAATTACACACAGAAAGTATAAAACTCTTTTAAACTCCAGTGGTAGGAGAGGAAAAAGCCTCAATCAGAATTATTTAAAGGAAAGCTGGAAATTATTTAAATTCATTTAGTTTAGGTCTAGGATGAATGTATTAAGTTTCCCCCCTCTTGCTAGGTTGCGTTACAATTTTTTTAATTACCATTAAAATATCTATTAAAAAAACTTAATGAAAAACACTGTCAATGCAAAT
The DNA here is from genome assembly GCA_964019185.1 of Maratus speculifer. NCBI lineage: Eukaryota > Metazoa > Arthropoda > Arachnida > Araneae > Salticidae > Maratus > Maratus speculifer. Next base: position 232,331,576 of record OZ025303.1, read on the forward strand.
GTTGTAGAACTTAAAATTATAAATAAAATGATAACCGATATTTAACATTTTTGTTTAATTTTCAACAATTTTACTTCAAAGTATTGGCTAAATCGCTAAACAAGAACTTGAAACGCGAAAAGACAAGGTTATCAGTTTACCGTGCTTGTTATTATGTACATGCAACTTTTTTTAGTTACTGATGCATTATTTAGAATGGATATTTTTGAGAAATATGGCTTAATCTCTTCATTGCGGATTATAGCCCAATGGTGGGGTATACAAGAAAGGCCAAAAGTCTGGTTTAATTCCAAGAAATCTGGAAATTATTTTAATCCTATCGACATAGATTAGAAATTAATGTATCAAGTTTCCTCCTTTTGTAAGTGAGCTTTAGCAACTACAAACAAATTAACTTTAAAAAGTGGATATTTTCATAATTTTTAGAATATTTCAAAAATGTCTCGTAAAGGATGGGAAATGCTGCTTATTACTTCCGATATTGTATTTAAAATATGTATAGCATTTAATATGATGCATATAGAGTGAACAACAATGCGTATGTATTAAAATTAAGGATATTGAAAATAAAGAGCAAGGATAGGGGGAAGCGGGGTAGAGGAACAAATGGGTGTGCATAAGACTTTTCTCTAGAGGAATTCAAGGTCAAATAATTGCACGATTATAAATTTCGATATTTGCGTAAAGGACAAAAATGGTTATAATAAAATGATTTTTGACAAGTATACAAGAATCTTCAGTTAAATTCATAAGTTTCAAATCTTACAAACATGGAAAAAAAGTATTATATTCTTTACGTAAAAAATCTTTCACTTTAAACTATGGTTTAAGGTTGGCGGTGTTCGCTTCAAAATGAAATAGAAAACAGCTATCATTTATGCAACACTATCTCGAAAACTACTAAATTATAATTCTCAAAATAGACAAAATAAATTCCTAACATAATTACAAAAATATCGTGAAGGCCTCAAGAATTAAAAATGTATCTGTACACGTATGTAACAAACGTAGAGAGGATGAATGGGTAACTTGGTGTCTCCTTGTTCCAAGCTTTGGATTAGCGGTTAAGGCAAAATTTTGAAATAGAATTGCGACAAAATTATGAACATGGGTATTCATTTTATTGCAAATTTCAAACTCTAAGACATTTGAATTGTCAATGATTTTTACAGTATTACTTGTTTTGAGATATTAAGATAATTAAAAAAAATGTAGGGACATGGGGGGGGGGGTGAGGATCTATGTTAATTCTAGATCTAAACTGGAGGGATTAAAACAATTTCCAATTTCCCCTAATTAATTTTGAGTTAAACCTCCTGACCACTGCGATTAAACATTGAAAGAGAATTGCGGCATTAATGTTCAGCAAAAATATTAAATGCAGATGGTGATTTTACTCAGAATTTTAAATTTTACAACATCCGTATTGACAATGTTATTTAAAGTTAATTCTTTTGAGATATTTTTATGATATTAAAAAAAAAATTACTGTGTATCTATATCTTTTTTCTAATTCTCACCTCGTAGGGGGGAAAAATTAAATACATTCATTTTAGATCTAAGCTGATGGGATTAAACCAATTTCCTACTTTACCCTAATAACGAGTTCTGCAAACTAATCACTGGGATATTAGTATTTTACTTATTTCTAATTTTTAACTTATGTAAATAAGTCATCTAATACTCTCCCTTTCTTAAAAAAAAAAATCCTGATCTGTTACTTTATTGTACCAATAAGTAATAGATCATATGCTTTACCCCTCCTCTCACCGAAAATGACGTTATCTCTTCCTCTCTCTCCTTAAAAGCATACAAAGTTTAGTTTTTTACAGCGATTAATTTTCATTTTTTGCACAATTTGTAAGTCTTCAGTAAGTTAAATTGTCAACCGTTTGGAAATTCTTCCCTCCCCTCCTTCAATAATACAAAAAGAAAATATGGTTATCTTTGTCGCCATGCTTACTTTTTAAAATTATAAATCTTTACATGTCTATTTTCTTCCTGCTGTATTTGTTACTTTATTATGACAGTAATTAACCACCTGAAATCTTCCCTAAGTCTCTCAACCTAAGATTTTATTACTTAGTAAGGGAGAGTGGGAGTAAAGGAGAGTGGAATGGAGTGGAATGGGACAGGAGATTTTTCTGTTTGTCTCATTTATAAATATTTCACCAGTCACGTATTAGATTAAGGAAAAGCATCCACAATGTTTATTTGAATAAAGTAGCTAATTTGCACAACTTGTAATTGTAAAAAGAAAAAGATTATTTCAAGAACCAAAAGTAGATTTGCTTTATAATTTTTTATGCTTTCTGTATATTAATGACTTGTTTATGTATATATGTAATTGTTTCCTTTTTTATAGAGCATTATACTATATATCATCCATAATTTAAACTATGTCTAAAAGCAGCATTTCTGTCTATACAAGAAATTTAACGTAGAGTATAGGGAGGAATGGGACTTGCCAGCAAACGAAGAATTAGGACAAATCAAATTTCTTTACTTTTTTTCTCTTAGTTATAATTTCATTATAATTATAAAATCGTTTTGAAAATTATGTTTCAATAATGTTCAAAAACATTAAAAATGTTTCATTTTGTATTTTATAAATCGAAATTTTGGTTTTTGTGTTAAATTTGATATTCTCATCTTTGAAAGTTGTCTCATTCCTCCCCACTCTCCCTTATTTTTTTATTTTATTTTATTTTATTTTTTTTTTAATATTCAGGTAATTTCAGAGCTTTAAGCGAGTAATTCAGTTGCATGTCTGTTAATTTAATTATTTATAATTAATCTGTTAATTTAAGTTTTATTTTTATGTAAAATTAGGAAAAAAAGAACTCTATGTTTTAAGAGCAAACAAATTAATCTTTGGGGCTAAACAAATATAACGTTTTTTTTTTTTTTTTTTTTTGGAGGGCGGTTGTTATTTGACATCGATGTCATTTCTGATCATCAATTTTTTCTCTTTTTATTTGTAACATGGTCTTTGGTACAAAATAGCATGTTATCTTTTTAGCCTGTTATTTATTTTTATGAAAATACAAAGTTATTAAAATAACTGAATTATTATAAAATTATTTAATTCTAAAATATAGTATACCCGAACGTTTAAGATTCCTATTTTTCTTCATATGTGTATGCATATCGCAGTTCGAGAATCCGTATAAAAAATGTACTTGAAATGAAGCTGTGTTTACTAATAAAGAAAAAGAATGTTGTCCTTCTTTTGCTGGTATGAATTTCTATTTGCACCTCACCCCTCTCTGTTCGGTGCAAGTACGACAGTTCTTTATTATTGTTGCGAAGTGATCTGCGTTTACCAGTGTATTTGAAAGAGTTAAAGTTCATATTTTAATAATCAACTGCACTATCAATTTTAGCATTTCAGCTTTTAAAGCATATATTTTGTTTATCGGAACTTTAAAATAGCATCTTGTAGTTGCTTAGGCAGTAAAAAGATTTTGGAGAAATAGTTTTTTTTTTTTTTTTTTTTTTTTTTTTTTTTTCCAAACGGCTTACTGTGGGGGCTTGTAGATATCAGAAATTTAATATCAGGATATATAAACATGTTAAAATTGGTACGGATGATATATTGCGATAACTATCTTAAACTGTATGGGAATAGAAAAATTGCCAATTTTAAAAGATAAATGCATAGCAGATATTTATGTACAAATAGATGCAAAAAGCAGCTAATCATTTATTTGCTCCTTAAGCATCTTTTAAATCTATGTGTATTTTTACTTAATAGAAGTATTTTTAAGCAAGCACTAAAAATCAATCTAAAACCATAGATTATAAAACACTTTCCAACGCATTCAGAATTGTATCTAAAATTTCCACCGCTTAAAAAGGTTAAGTATGATGGCTAACTAAGCATTTTATAAAACACATAACGCATTTGAAAACTTAATTAAAAAAATTGCTATCAGTTATCGGAAAAATATCAAAATTATTTTGTAGAACACTGTATATGATCTATAGCTTTGTATGTACACTACATGGCCAAAGATGACCGGTCACTTGCGATTTTAGACATTTTGATAAATATCTAGAAAAATACATGAGGAATTATCTTGAAACTCTAAATGTGTAAATATAATAGTAAGTCATACATTTCCATGAAGTTTTTTCCCCCAAAACTCCAAAGGGGGCCGTCAACAAATTAAAAAAATGTTTTAGATGACCCTGTCAAAACTAATGTATCAAAAGCGTTCGAACTGTATATTATGATTAAGTGGGTTATTCTAATAAACTGTGCTTATTTTTATGTGGATAGCATGTATACTCTTAGAAAAATTAAGGTTTTTATAAAAACAGTTCTAAATTTTTCCAAGTTTTGACGGATTCTGTCAGCTAATTTTGAAATAGATGTACCATTCGATACTAAGATGAATATTAGTTTTTCTATAATAATATTCATTATAAATTTTATTTAATTTATGTTAACATTTATCTTTTCTTTTTAGATGCATGAAGAAACTGAAGTACATCTTAAAAACAATGTGAGCCTGCTTGACGGCGAAATTTGAGGAAAAAGCTCTATCAATCAGAAAAATCTCGTGAACATCATTCTTGCGCTTTAATATATTCTGAAGCACTGAAGTTTTCCAGTAGTTTTATTGTAATGACATTTTGACAATCATTGTCTAATAGTGTTTTAGCATACATATACATATGAGTTTGATTATTGTTATTTAGACAAAGCATGACTTCAAAAATATAAAGTATGAAATCCATAGGCATTTGTATAAATACTAATTATGTAATACTTGCAAAATGTGAGTTGTATAAAAAATATGCTTTTTTATTGCAATGAATTTAATAAATAGTTATTTAATAAATTTACTCATATATTTTATTGTATTTTGTTATTTATTCATATTGCATTTATTGGTTGTACAGATATGGATATTATATTTATATCAAACGACAGTTTATAATATTTTCCAAAGCAATATACATTTCTTTTTGTTTCCATTTTAGTTTCCATAAGCTTTCTACTTTTATAAAATTGCTTAGTTATACTGATAATACAATACTGATAAACATTAAAAAGTTCGAAACCTGCCCACAATTACTGTTGATGTATCAAAGGTGTATTTTTTCCATATATATGTTAAGGTGTATATCAACTCTCATATATGTAACTATTTGAGTTAAAGATTCTAATTCCAAAGGAATGTTAACCAGATAAGAATTCTGCTAAATTCATACATATTTGATCCATTCTTCGGGATCTTTAAGTTAGGTTAGTTTTAAATTCCTGGTCTTGTCAATAATTTTTTCCTCTTTAATATTTATATTTGAAACAAAACTCTCAAGCAAATAAAGTATTAAAGACACATGTAAAATATGTAATGTATTAAGTGTAGGGGGTGCAATAAATATATGAAGAATAAGTCGTGGAAAAAGATCACCCCCCCCTCACAAAAAAGGGAGAGAAGAAAGATTCTAATAATTAGTTATAATTTCACTGCATATTCACCTGAAATAAGAATATATAAGATGTAAAAAAATCTTAAATGCGACATTCAGGTAAATACATTAATTTTTTTGCAGATTTCCTATCTGTTTTTGTGCCATTGAATCGGTTATTATGTAGTGTTCAAATATATGTACAGGAGTTAATGAAGTTCTTACGACCGTAGAACCGAACAAAACTTCTTTAAAAAATATATATGACTAAATATATATTTTTTATTTCTAGTTTAGTTTAGTAGCATATTTACATAAAATGAACAGATATTTTCTCACAATATAAAAGTTTTTAAATCATGTATTGGATCAGATGAGGCACAGTGCTTAATTATGTATATATATATATATACACTATATTGCCATTGATTATGGGACACTTGCGATTTTAGACATTTTACTAAATATCTAGAAAAATACATGAGGAATCATCTCGAAACTCTTAGTGTATAAATATAATAGTATACGTCATACATCTCCGTGAAGATTTTTTACCGAAACGCCATAGGGGACCGTCAACAAATTAAAAAAGAATGAATATCTTTTGAATAACCCTGTCAAAACTAATGTAGCAAAAGCGCTCAAACTCTAGATTATGATTGAATGCCTTATTGTAATACACTGTGTTCATTTTTATGCAAATAGCATGCACACTCGCAGAGTAATTAAGGTTTTTTCAAAAATGGTCCCAAATTTTTCCAAGTTTTTTCATTATAATTTTCAGAGTTCTTAATATAAAATAATATTTTTTTCAGAAAATATGACAAACAACATTGCACACAGTATCCTGTAATCAGAATTAAAAAATAATGAAGATTGTATAAAAAATGAGCTGGTTTACTAAATAATTTTTTACTGCGCATGCGTCAACGATATCAAAATTTCATTTGCATATTATGTTAGCTAAATGTATAGAGCAACTTTTGTGAAAGTCACAAAATCATAACTTGAAAATTCTGACAATAATCGTCAATTGAATAAGTCGAAAATCCGTTATTCTCAAAATGAAGCAAAAACAAGAGGGGTTGTATCCATATATTCATTGATTAGTGTCAATATAGAATACACAATATGGGATGTACTACTGCATTTGGATAAAATCCCTCATTTTTTTGCTTCATTTTGGAAACAACGGATTTTGTCCTTTTTCTATAGACGATTACTTTCAGAATTTTCAAGCTATGATTTTGAGACTTTTACAAAAGTTGCTCTATACATTTAGCTAACATAATATGCAAATGAAATTTTGATATCTTTGACGCATGCGCAGTAAAAAATTATATAGTAAACCTACTCATTTTTCATACAATTTTTATTATTTTTTAATTCTGATTACAGGGTACTGTGTGCAATGTTGTTTGTCATATTTTCTGAAAAAAATATTATTTTATATTAAGAACTCTGAAAATTATAATGAAAAAACTTGGAAAAATTTGGGACCATTTTTGTAAAAACCTTAATTACTCTGCGAGTGTGCATGCTATTTGCATAAAAATGAACACAGTGTATTACAATAAGGCATTCAATCATAATCTAGAGTTTGAGCGCTTTTGCTACATTAGTTTTGACAGGGTTATTCAAAAGATATTCATTCTTTTTTAATTTGTTGACGGTCCCCTATGGCGTTTCGGTAAAAAAATCTTCACGGAGATGTATGACGTATACTATTATATTTATACACTAAGAGTTTCGAGATGATTCCTCATGTATTTTTCTAGATATTTAGTAAAATGTCTAAAATCGCAAGTGTCCCATAATCAAAGGCAATATAGTGTATATATATATATATATATATATATATATATATATATATATATATTTATATATATATACACACACACATATATATATATATATATATATATATATATATATATATATAGAGAGAGAGAGAGAGAGAGAGAGAGAGAGAGAGAGATAATATAGTCCTTACAATTTGTAAATTTTTTTTGTCACAATTATACCACTAACATATTTTAGGCATATTTTAAAACTCAATGATGTACCTTACTTTGTTTTTATTGGCTTTTTTTAATTTAACTAAAAACCGTAAGATCTGCTTCAGCTTATCTGCTCATTTAGTGCTGTTGTTATAATGCCCATTTAATATAAAATATGATTTTGCACCTATTGAAATGTCTAAAGTAAAACTTTAGTGCATAACATACAAATATTTGTGTCAATTGCTGCGGTGATATTGAAACATATGCCAGGCCATATTGTTTATTTTGTTTCGAAGTATTTTGATACATGAGGAAAACTTCACTCTGAATATCTAAAACTCTAAAAAATCAACTTCATATTGAAAGAATTCGTAACAACTCCAATTAATAGAAGTATTAGTATACAATATATTTATATACACGTAAAATCTTTTGCTGGTAAACCACTGGTAATACAACTGGAAAAATATTTTACAGTTACAAATATATTTTGAAAGTGCAAATAAAATGTTTTAAATACAATACTAAAAAATCATTAGCATTTTTAATGTATTAATTCTTGTACTGTTGCAAAGAACTTTCTGGCGAGAATACAAAAACTGGCTCAACAACATATAAAACAAAAAAAAAGTAATTTTTCTGACGGTACCTTAATAAATTTCCATTTTTTATAAGTACATTAAAAGTTTAGTTTGCAATTTTGAAAAATTCTAAGTAAATGTGCCATGAAGTCCCTTGCAAATGTACAAGAAAATTCTCAATAAATTTACTATAAAATCATTTGTAAGAATACTAAAAATCAATAGAAAACTCGCAAAATATTGTTTAGAAAACTCCCTAAAAATCATTTGTACGTTTACTAAATAATTCTTAGGAAATTTACCAAAATATATTTAGTACTCGCCCTAAAATATCGCTAGTAAGCTTACTAAACAATATCTAGTACTTTTATAAAAACTAATATGAGAAACTCCCTTAAAAATCATTACTAAATTAGCTCAAAATTCTTTAGTAAACTCCATGAACAATCATTAGTAAGATTACTAAGTAATATTTAGTAAATTTACAGGCGATTCTTTGGGAAACTCGCTAAAAGAAGGTTAGTATGTTTCCTAAACAATATTTAGTAACAGTTACTAAAGCAACTTTTGTAATATTACACGATTTTCTTGTGTTGCGGTTACATAAAAAATTCTAGGCATCCCAGTTTCCTAGAAAATTCTTAGTAACCTCACAGATTTTTTTTTACAGTGTAGGAAAACAATTTGATAATAAAATCTATTGATACGAACGTGAAATTATATTTAACAAAAGTTGCCACTAGAATGTATTATAATGTGCTGCTGTTTTCTAAAGGAGATGTATTTTCAATTAAAGTTCTTTTGTTAATTCCAAGTGAGTGGATTGCATCTCCTTTTGTTATTTTATTAAAGATTACCACTTAAAGGTTCTAATTACAGATTTTTTAAATTTACGTTTCTAAATCAAACTTTAAATGGATATAATTTTATACGGAAAACTACATCATCAAACTTTACTTTTATACAAAATGTATTTTGAGAAACTTCTATTAAAGTAGCGAAGAACTTAAAGGTATTTATTTATCAAGCAGAAGAACAACAGAATCGGTCATATGTATATATGACATCTGTTTACAGACTTGGTTCATTGTATTAACCAAGTTCATTGTATTATCAGATTATATTCACTTCCTAAATGGACTATCTTATTTATTTTTTTCAAAATGGACTTGGTCTACTATGGTTGTAATCTCTCATATGATAGTTTAACGAAAGGTCTATTAGAACAACTGATTAATGTAGCCATTTTTTGGACTCCCTAGTTTCAGGGCAGCTTAAGGCACAACACTAGTCACAGGAAAAGACCCGGATGATAATGTAGAGTCTATGGGAGCGTTGTTTTTAAATATCTCGCTCAAATTTTTATATTTTTACATGATTTTTCTTGCATAGGATAGCTTTTACTTTTTCAATTTTGGTTTCAGATTTTAAAAAAAATTACTTTAAATTTGAAAACCTGTTTAAACCGGTTCTGAAATTGAAACTATCATAGTATAAAAAATATATAAGCAAAATCGAAAAAGTAAAAACTAGCCCGGTTGCAGATCGTCCTCAGCTATCCTATGCAAAAAAAATCATGTAAAATATTAAAATTTGAGCGAGATATTTGAAAAGAACGCTCCCAAAAACTATACATTATCACCCGGGTCTTTTTCTGTGACTATTGTGCACAGTGTTACCAGTGGGCTACTTTTTTTAAATTCAGATTTCTTGACTGGCACCACTTTTTTAAAATGGTAAAGTTCTCTTTACTTTTACCTTATTTAATATGTCATTAAATAAGGCGTGTTTTACCATTTTAAAAAAGTGGTGCCAATCAAGGATCTAATTTTTAAAAAAGTAGCCCATCTGGCAACACTGATTGTGGAGCCTTAAGGCTCCTGTCCTCGCTCGAGGAAACGCTCGCGAGCTAATGCTATTCCTATGGAGAAGCATTTTTCTAATAACTCTTTCCGATTTTGACATTTTTGGATAATTTTTTTTTACATTGGATATCTGAGGTGCATGCCGACAGCGCACCTTTTTTACTTTTTCGATTTTGGTTGCAGATATTTTTTTAAAAAGCACTTTCAGTTTCGAAATCGGTTTTGAAAGTGAAACTAACTTTGTAAAAAATATCTTCATTCAAAATCGAAAAAGTAAAAAAGGTGCGCTGTCGGCATGCACCTCAGATATCCAATGCAAAAAAAAAAAAAAAAAATCCAAAAATGTCAAAATGTGAAAGAGTTATTAGAAAAATGCTTCCCCATATGAATACCATTAGCTCGCGAGCGTTTCCTCGGCCAGGGACAGGGGCCTTAACATCCAGAGTAGTAAGGTAGAAGTGTTTTTCAATGTAATGAGAGCGATGTTAGTGTTTAGGCATGGCTAGTGGCCACAATAAAAAGAAGGTTAATAAACTAAAACAAGAATATTATGTTAATTATCAAAGGTACATTAATTGATTAAATTCAGACGTTAATTTCTGTGTTCTTAAATATTATGTTAGTATAGCAATATAATAAAAAAAAAAAAAGCAAAAAAGAAAAGATGTGCACCAAATCAAAAAATCGAGTTGTATAGTCAATAGGCAGGCGAAAAAAGCTACCATAGGAAAACGCCCAAAAATAAATTTTAAAAAACCCTCTTCACAGAGACCATACATTATAGCTTAGCAGGGTAAAATGTCCAAAAACCAGTATAATATTACAAACAGTAAAAATTCAGTTAAATAATTTAAAAAAGAAAAAATACTGCAAGAAGCAAGAGAAAAGCAAAAGGCTATCAGACTAAACAAAATAAAATTCTTATTTTTGTTTATTTAATTCTTTTTCCGGTAACCACGACAAAAGTGTGTCAACACACTCTATGTTTAAAAATTAAAATCACAATATAGGAGTAATCAAATGGTCGAAAACACCATATTCTGTTTACCATTGTGTTGAAAATTTAAACGAAAAAATGGCTATTCTGGGCATCATCAAACGAACAAATATCTGGAAATTTTTATAATTCAAAATTGCAGTCAGCAAAATACCATAAATAATGACTACCCAGAAAATCTGTAATGACATCACTATAATTTCCAATGATTCAGTTTTTTTTTTTTTTTTTTTTTTTTTTTTTTTTTTTTTTTTTATCAAAGAATGTTTTATTCTTTGAACAAACAATGGAAGATAATTTGGAGTATTTTTTCCCCCTTGTAAAATATTGTATACCCTACAGTAGGGTTTTTGAATAATTTGAGGGGTTTTTGTGTGTGTGTGTGTGTGTGTGTGTGACAACATTGGATGCGTTTGTAAACAACTGTTTTCGTGATCAGATTTTAACTCTCCAAACTTTCTACAGTGAAACAATTTCGATAAGAGCTACAAATAACGTAAGTGTTAAAAAATTACTTTAAGTAAACTGAAGTCCATGTGTGATCATAGTTTTTTCTTTAACTTTTTTTTTATTTTGACAGGAAACGTTTACATTACCATAATGCTTACATGAAAACTAGTTTCTTTGTGAAAACTAGTTTGTTTGTTTCTAGCTTCTTTGTGCCAGGCCTTCTTTTGGTTCGAAAGTAGCCCCAGCTACTTACAAATGCCTTTTCGCAACCAAATTTCTTTAAAAATATTTTCAATAACATATTTTTCTAGTGCTACTGTAGCAAAACGTTACATTAATTGATTTTTGTTCCGGTTGTTGAGGATAAGATGACGAAAACTGTTTCTTGCGTCTTTAATATTAATAATTCCTTTATTGTGTTTAAATATTTGCAGAAGACATTTCTTTATCAAGTTTGCGATATTAAGCAAATCCTATTGCAAGGGAGTTTCAATATTCAAACATATGAAATGAATTCATTTTATATTTAACATGGTGAATGGACCAGAGAAACTCCATCAAGGCAACTTCTTTCCAAAACTATTTAGTATTTTTGAAAAATACTAAAAAAAATAAAAAATTGCCTTTTTAAAACCATACAGTTTGTTCCATTCCATCATGATAATTGTTTACAGCTCAATTTTGACGTTGAAATATCATATATAATATTTATTTCAATAGAAATATTAGTGGAACCAGAAAAAAAGGGATCCAAAATAGCGCTGGTTTACGGTACATTTCTTTTTTCCGTAATCTCTACAAAGATAGTAATCACGGTATTGGAATAATCAATTGGTCGAAAATACGGTATTCGGTTTTACAAATGAGTTGAATGATTTACCGACAAAATTGCTATTCTATACATCATTAAAAGAACAAATATTCTGTCAGAAAAACTCGTCGATATACACTAAATTATTCCTCATTTTTAAACAAATAATTTCTGTATTCTTAGAAAACTTGTTTGATCCGTGAATTTTCCTTGAACGTCTGAAAAGGGGAAGACATTCCGTTCATTCCTAGTGCACTGTAAAAAATAGAGTTTCTTCACATTTATTTCGGTTGTATGAGATGTGAAATAAGGTGTAAATGTATTATTTTTTGAGTGTCAATACCAAAATAAATGTTACGATACACTTTAAATGATCTGTCACACCTCTTAAAAAAATAGGCGTTCTAAATTACTCGAAATCGTTATAATTTACTCTCTGAAAGACTTCATCAACACTAAGGCAGGTGGTTTCTTAATCCAGCGACAACAAGGCGGTGATTTCGTAATCCAGCGCAAGATTATGAGATATGCAAAATGGCGCCGTGGTTGAAATGTTCTATGTTCCGGGTAAAAATGTTGTGTGAATTTGGATTATATTTCGCAGTAATAATAAATGATTACAAAACTGTTGACATAGTTCATATTATGCATTTTTATTGACTTACAGCTGTGATTATTTTAATTTGCTTGGACAATTTACGAAATCTGATATAAACATCTACTCTATGATGGCCGTAACATAAACAGCTGCAACGCAGTGTTTTGTTTAACCCTTTGCGGCGCAGAGCAAATTCATTGCTTAAATATTGAAAAAAAATGACTGACACCGGAATTTGAAAACAACTTTATTTGTAAATAAGGAAATGCCATATTTCGCGCATTCAATAAACCGTAATTTTTTAAAACAAAATTCCGGTGCCAACGTGGCGTTTGGAAATTGAAATTAGGTGGAATATCTATGAAATCATCGCGCCGCAAAGGGTTACAAAAAAGAAGGAAAATGCTAATACGTATGACATCAGAGGTCTAATATGTAATAAACGAATGATTTATCAGCATTCTGCTGAATTTTTTTTTTTTTTTTTTTTTTTTACATAATTTGAGCAAAATATGACTGCAAAATATTTTGCAGTCTAGCTATTTCGATATTTTAAAAATGAAAATTACTTAATAAATTCCGTATAACTTGAACTAACAGGAGTATTAAATAAACATAATGTTATATCTTGTTTTCATACATTCATTTTTTCAATTTATATTTGTATTTTGATGTGTTTTTAGATTATTAGAAGCAATATTAACACCGTGTAAAATATTCATTATTTTTATTTCGATTTTTTTTAGATGTTGGTACTGAAAGAGTTAAAGAGATTGTCATGCTTTTATTTTTCTATTTATTAAATTAGTAAAGCATAATTAAAATTATCATTAATGCACATTTGAATTTGAATATACAGTAAAATCTCTAAATAACGGACAGCTCGGGAGCGCTGAAACTGTCCGCTATTCGGAGGTGTCCATTATTGGGAAAACCTGGGCGATTCAAAAATTGATAAGAAATGCGTATGTTTCCTTATTTGATTCATATATGTCCTAAATATATGACCGTAAAAATATACCACCGTCTATATAATTAATCAGAAATTACATTTTTTAAACAATAAAGCTGAAACGAAATTGTGCACACCTTTTGCTTTTGCTTGCGATTACATGTAATGTGCTTTTCAGTGTCAAGTTCTAGTCAAGGTGGTAGTTTTAATATTTTTGAATTATCTTTTTTTTCTTATTAAAAAATTGTATAACTGCTTACCATATTTTGCCGCTTATTAAAAGCATGAAATCTCAAATTTTCGACGAGGGGAGAGGCATATCAATGTTCTGGAAGGGGAATTTTCTCCCAACTCTCCCCCTGAATTCAATGCAGGGTACGGTAAGGGGATTTTCCCCAGCCTAACCCTAAATTTATCCGTGGTCAGAAAAATTATGACATATTGTCCCGATAAATTTAGAGATTTTTTACTTTTGTTTCACATTAAAAAATAAAATTCTCAGCCTTCATCGTCAAAATTAGTGTCCGCTATTCGGAATGTCCGTTATTCAGAGGTTAATCATATAAAAATTAAGGTTTTGGGAGTGGGGACTGGAAAACTGTCCGTTAAATAGAGGTGTCCGCTATTCGGGAGTGTCCGTTATGGAGGTTTTACTGTATTTAATGGAAAAATCTTAGAACTTCCATGAAAGTGGGGGGGCAGGTATGTTCATCAAGTAATCTTCTGTCAGATCCACCAAATAAAGCTTAGTTGAATGTTAAACATGTATAATAAATGAGACTATACCAAAATTTAGAGGTGCTGCAGCTACATTCTGCCCCCTCCCCCCACCAACCTCCCAAACACACTATGGGACCTACATAAAGATATTTTTTAACATATAAGTATAAGAAATTACACTGTTTACTAACTGAGTATTGTGTTTAAAATGCATGTTATGTTAAATTACCTCAATTAAAATGGGGTTTAGCAGCCTCTTTGCATGAAACTATTTATTTTAAGTTATGGCTGTGTTAAATTTAAAATGTAATCTTTAATTTTTTTTTTATTTTGCTGTTAAAGTCATGTAAATATTAGGAAATTTCCTTTCTTTACCATCTATTTATTTAGTGTATTTTAATAAATGGTAGTAAAATAAAAAATAAAAAATTACAGATTACATTTCAAATTTAAAGCAGCCATAATTTAAAATAAATAACTTCACGCAAAGAGGCTGCTAAACTTCCCTTTAATTGAAACAGTTTATTATAACGTACATTTTAAACGTATTATAATATGTTTAAGTATACGTAAGTAAGTATACTTACTTTACCCATAAGTAAACTTATATGTAAGTAAGTATATAAGTAAGTATACTTACTTTATACCATTTTAAGTTGCCACTAAAAATGGCGTTTGTTTATACCATTTGATAGTTGATGGCTCATTACACCCATTTACAAGTGGAATTTCACTACACCACTTGCGGTGACAACTTAGTTACCACCCTTTTTGGTGTAAAGTAAGAGAGGTTTTTTTACAGTGTATGCATGCGTATTGGGCCTATTAGTAATTATTTAAATTAAAAACAAAATCTCTAAGTTAACTTGTCTAATTTACTTAAAAATATAAGACAAAAATGTTTTCAAATTTATAAATAAATAACAATTACTTTTCACATTCATTCAAAAATAGAATTTATTTTTTAAAGTTTAGGTTTAATAAAGTTTTAATAGGGTTATAGATTTATAATATAGGTTTAATAAAGTTAATAAATATTCGCATTTAAAACATAGTGGATTTAAAATACTATACTTGTCATATAAAATGAACACATTTAAAAGATATTTTAATTTAAAAAAAATAAATGGAAAAAAATCGATATTACTCAAAAAAATCGTATCGAATAAAAATATAACATCTGTATTTTACCTCTAGCAATCTAAGTAAATATATTTAAAATTCATATATTTATCCTATATTAATACCAAAATATAAAAATCCCAGCCATAATGTCATTAAAGACAAAATCTTTTCGAAACTAGCTTCAAAATTAAAATCTTTTTAAAGAAATTGATGAAACCGTGCCCATCTGAAGCGAACACATTTACTTCAAAGCTTTTTTCTGCTGTACAACTATATCCCCATGCTAGCTTGTTCGCCTCGTAACGGTGAGGGGGGGGGGGGGGCAGTTCTAATCCAGAGTCTGCCGCTTTTGATTTTTCTCGATTTTATTCAATTGATGGATATTTTACCTCTTGAAAATAGAAAAAAAAAAAACGGAAATTCATCAGTTTGAAGAAATGTAACTGCAACACTGTACCTGCAGCATTTCTGCTGTCAACAAAATTTCTGTTAAATGAAGAAAATTTTTTTTGACAGCGTTGACGGAAAAATTTTATAATTTAAAAACAATAACACTATAAATGAAGAATATTCTGATAATTTGTGCTGAAGTCATCCATTTTCCCTGAAATAGTCCTTTCCCGATTATAGCGAACTTCAAGTAATATTTTAATTCCTAAATAAATTAAATACTTTGTATAACAATTGTTTTATAAGCAAATTCCATTATATGACATTTCATGTGCAAACAACCTTATAGATGAATGAAATGGGATTTACTTACAGATTAGAAGAAAAAATTATCAATTTAATCCAAATCCACATACCTGAAAGATAAAAAAAAAATATTTTTAAAATTTTTTGAACCAATGTAAAATGTAACAAATTTTTAATTATAAATTTACAATATCAAAAAAGGTGAAAACGATATAAACCAATTCATACAGACATAATGTAATACTTCTGAGTTAGAATCATAAAACAATAAAAGTGCATTAAAAACAGACATTTAATAAAATCACACTAAATATAATATAATAGAAAATTGTAACCGTTTCTAACTTTCCCAAAGTCACTCATCAGAGCAGAAAATGATTGACTACCATAGCTAATATGCAAGTAACTTGCAATTAAAATAGCACTCAACATTCTTATTCAGGAATTATTGATGTTAATTAAAGTATTCCATGCAAGGACAGCTATGCGATACATATACAGGGTGGGATTCAAGAGTAATTAACCTTCTTTTAAAAGGACAGATTTATTGAGCAAATCGATACAATTGACTAATCGTCTTCAAAAAATGCACCTCCTGCTTCAATGTACATTTGTAGGAGGCATTTCCATGACTCGAAGGCGTCCACGTAGACCCTTTCCGGGATGCGTAATTCACATATGCACATTTATTTAGCGACCAGCGCCAATTCTGATTCCTGATTGGCTGTTTACTTTAGTCTTCCGTGGAGAATTTCTACTGCCTTTAAATATACCAATATCTGAACTAAATAAACGTAAAAGATAGTTATGCAAAAACTTAATTTCTAATTTAGATATAAATTTTAATTTACATGTATTTAGCCCCTGAACTTTGGCTACAATTTCAGAAAACTTATCGTTCTACGTGAAGGCGTATTGTTATTTTCTATAAGAGAAATGAATGTAATGGAGCCGTTTGGTGAAATAAAGTTGATCTTAAGGTGTAATTGTTAGCGCATCCTGCTTGTGAATTTGAGATTGTGTTATCCCCACTTTAGACTTTTTGAGAATTTTATTTTATTTTAAAGAATTTTAAAAATCAATTTTAAATTTCATTTTATAATTTCTTTAATCAATTCTTGTTAATAAAACTAATTTTTTATATTTAATTTTATTTATTTATACAATTATTTTTATTATATTTTAATTTTTATTGCTTTATTTTCAATTATTCTAAAAGTTTCTTAAAATCGATTCTTGTTGATAAAATTTACTTTTTAATATTTTATCTTATTTATTTATGCATTTATTTTTATTGATCTACTATCGGTTAATAAAATATATTTTTAAATGAATTTCTGCTAGTGAAATTGGTTTTTAATTTTATTTATTTAAACAGCATTTTTCATTGATTTACTAACAGCTAATAGTATATTATTATTTTAATAAATACTTGTTAATGAAACAAATTTTTTATATTTAATGTCGTTTAGATGCACAATTAATTTTATTAAATTACTATCAATTAATCATATATAATTTCTTTAATCAATTCTTGTTAATAAAACTATTTTTTTTACATTTGATTTTATTTATTTATACAATTATTTTATTGATTTATTGTCAGTTAATAAAATATTATTTAATAAATCGATTATTTTTAATAAAGCTAATTTTTAAATATTTTTTTATTAATTTACTTCCAATTAATAAAATACTTTTTTAATCAATTCTTCTTAATTAAACTAGATTTTAATATTTAATGTCACCTAAGTCTATATTTTAATAATTAAAATGAAAGATGTATTTTAATGCAATAATAACATCGGAAAAAATGCATACAAATATTTTTATTTTGCAATTATTATATTAATTGTTTTTTTTTAACTAACATGTGACTTTTAGGTAATATTAAACATTAAAATTTAGTTTCAACATAAAGAATAGATCTAAAAAATGATGTTATTATATTATCTGACAGTAAATTAATAAAAATAAATTTTTATAAAATTACAATTTAAAAATATTTTTCTATAATTTTAAATGATGTAATTATTGATTTAAAATATCTTTCATTTTGATTATTAAAACATAACCCCTAGGAGATATTAAACTTAATTTCATGAATAATTGATTTAAAAATTGATATTTTATTGACGGATAGTAAATTAATAAAAATTACTGTAAAAATAAATAAAAATAAATATTAAAATTTAGTTTCATTAACAAAACTTGATTGAAAAATTATCATATTTTATTAACGATAGTAAATCAATAAGAATAACTATATAGATAAATATGACAAATATTAAAAATTAATTAAATAATAAATCAATAAAAATAATTGTATAAATAAAAAAATTAAGTATTAAAAATAAGTTTCGTTAACAAGAATTGATTGAAGAAATTATATTTTATTAATTGATAGTAAATTAATAAAAATAATTATATAAGTAAATAAAATTAAATATCAAAAATTAGTTTCATTAACAGAAATTTATTTAAAAATCATATTTTATTAGCTGTTAGTAAATCAATAAAAGAAAGTTGTTTAAATAAATAAAATAAAAAATTAGTTTTAGTAACAGAAATTTATTTAAAAATATATTTTATTAATCGACAGTAGATCAATAAAAAAAAATGTATAAATAAATAAAATAAAATATTATTGAATGTATATATTGAACTTATTTTATCAGATAGTTTACTTTATTTGGCAATTCTGATATCTACTGAATAAAATCTTAACTGATATCATGCTAGGTTTTTTTTTTTTTTTTTTTTTTTTTTTTTTTTTTTTTTTTTCTAATAAGGTATAAAATTTAAAGCCTTTTTCTGTGTTTCTGTTCACCAGATAATTTTATTCTTAATAAACAAGAGATTTTTTCTTCAAAAACAAACGCACTTTCAGTAACTTTAAAGTCGAAAATTGGTGACAAAAGATTTAGTATATCACCACCGTAATTTATAAAATCATTTCTCATTTCTGTCATAACGCAAACTTAAAGAAAACACGAAGAATCATTTGCCAGTATCAGTAGTGCCAGTATCATTTGCCAGTATCAGTATTCATCAGTAGCGAAGTTCTTCCAACGCAAATCTGGATATATAATCTATTTTACCCTCTTTGTTTCGACTAATTACAGGGTAGTATTCCGACTGGTCGCTAAATGAATGTGCATATGTGATATACGCTTCCGGGATGGATGCAAGTCTGTCTTAACATTTGCTTGGAGTCCTCAATTGAGAGGAAACATTTTCATTTCAGCCCTTATTTTAAGCCGGAAACAAGAAGTCATCAGGAGAAAAGTTCGGACTATGGGAAGGATGGGATACCAACGAAACGTTCACCCGAATTAGGTAAGCGCTCTCGATGAAGGCGGTGTGGCTGGACGTTTTATCGGAGTGAATATAATAGTTGTCCTTGATGTACCTCGGTTTGTGCGTGACCCTTCTTCAAGTAGTTGCAGCGTTCACGGTAACTCCAGACAAGACAAACTCGTAGAGGATTATCCCCTTCACTCCGAAGAAGCCAATGAGCATGGTCTTCGTCTTGAATTTGCTCATCCGCACTTTATTAGGATGGGATGAGTTTGAGGTATGTCATTCAGAGCTTTGGCGTATTGGAAAGTCCAAGTCACCCGCTATTACTTTTTCTAGAAATACGGGCTCGTTTTTCACATTTGTAGCACAACTCTTTAAAAAAAAAATCTGAAATTCACGGATACATTTTTCTTGAATTTCGCAGAAAAAGTCCTTTTTTTGTGACAAAAAGGCATTTTCCGTTAGAAATCAGAAAATTTCATCAGATTTCTTAAAAAGAACAAAACGGTTGGTGATGGAAAAAAAACCAACGGAAGTGTTCCGTTATTTCTCGCAAATGTATTTTGAATGTTTACAAAATTGACATGTTCCTGCACAGAAATGAAAAAATTCAACGAAAGAATCCTGGCTCTTTTGTGAGACTTGTATCGCGCTGCTAAATTGCAACTGTACTGCTTTTTTGTCATCGACATTAGAGATTATTGCATTTCTTACTAACTTTAGAATGGAAAGTTACCATTTCTACAGAGTTTTTCCTTCTTTTATTTCTCAAAATGTAAAATCTGTTAGCGGAACGGAAAGCCTCCGGCAACTTTTATCCTGAATTCACGGATTTATTTTTAACAG
This sequence comes from Maratus speculifer, assembly GCA_964019185.1. NCBI lineage: Eukaryota > Metazoa > Arthropoda > Arachnida > Araneae > Salticidae > Maratus > Maratus speculifer. Next base: position 232,351,947 of record OZ025303.1, read on the forward strand.
TGTATACAGCATTATTACATGACATCGAAACACCTTTTTTTTTTTTTTTTTTTTTTTTTTTTTTTTTTTTTTTTTTTTCTGTTTAGTCAAAAATTTCGGCACGAGTTTGGCGCAGATCTTTTGCATGTAATACTCCTTTGTAACAATGAGTCGCACCGCTGCCTCCGATAAATCTAGGACCTCTGTAACTTGGTAGAGATGGCGCTAATATCAGCTCCAGCCGACGACGAGTGTCCAGACCGGAGTTCATCGGTCACCTCTTCCCGATCTTCCGTAAAAGCATTGTGTCACTTCTTCGCTTGTGAATAGGATAGACACTGAGTCCCATCCCCTGTTGAAGCACTTCAAACGTTTCAGAAGGAAAAATCAAGCATTTGTGAAAAATCATACTGAAAAAAATATTGATAATAAAAATTTAATGCATATGTATTATTTCAAATATTATTTATAAAAGTCATAAAAAAAGGTTTTTATTCGTTTTAATTTGTGTTCATGTAAAACAAATATTAAGAGCAGAATTCTCACATGATGCTTTTCTACAAATGTTAATATATTCGATAACACCTTTTTTTTTTTTTTTTTTTTTTTTTTTTGCTTAATAAAGAACTAATTGCATATTCAATTTACAAATCTTATTCAGTTGCCGTAATTAAAAAATTAGAAACGTTTTATGATTTTTCCAAACTTAAAGCTATCTTTAAGGGGTTAACCGCGTTCTACTGTATAATCGCAGAGCACTCAGTTCAAATAATCTACAGCTGAGAAGTGAAGCCTTTAATTATTTTATCGCTCCTTCTTTGAATTTTTCTTTTTGATAAATTTTAAGTAGCAAAATATAATCATCTTATACAATTTCAAAGAAATATGAAAACCATATTTTACATTTCCTTATTCTTAAAATTTACTTAGATTTTTTTTTTTTTTTTTTTTTTTTTTTTTTTTTTTTTTTTATATAAGAAAAAAAAAATATCATGGATTAAACTGTTACCAGTGCGCTTTTATCTATTAAATTACGTTTTATATCCTTTGTACGTGCGCTTGCAAAAATTCCATCTATCTGTATTGTAAATATTATTTCCGAATATTAAATGTAAAATGTTTGCTGACCTAAGTTAACATTAAAAGAGCAGTTTTAATATTTATACAGCATTATTACGTCGTGAGCATATTTACATTTCGACGCACGTTTTCTGTAATTCTTTACATTTCCGCTGTAAATTTTATAGTGGAGTTTGCTTTTATGACTTTAAATTTTAATAAATGAAATTTCGTACTTTTCTTTGCTTTACTGGAAGAAAAATTGTGTTTTCCTACATCATTTTTTACAAGATTTTGCAACGCACTCGAAAATTTAGTCCGTGATAGAACAATTCTGTTAATAACCCATTTGTGCCTGAAATTTTGTTTTCGCAAAGTTGTTGGTAAAAAAGCTTTAAAATATTGCAAAATGAACTGGAAAAATACTAAAATAAATTCCGTTTCATTTTTAATTTTTTGATAAAATGTAAACGCACTAAAATTTTTAATATGCTGAAGAGAGTAGACTACCTTTAAACCTACAAAATCTTTGATATTTTTTTATACATAATTTGATTCCGTAATTGTTTCCAAACAATATGCAAAAAAAACGCATTAAAAAATTACCATTAGTTAGACTGCATATGTAATATTTAAACTTGGCGTCGTGTTTACTCAAAACGGTGGATTTATATATTGCGTGCACTATTACTAAAAAACTAAGCATGACAATCAAAAGAAATTTTCAAAACATGTTCATATCTGTATTATATACAATTTAAAACCAGAAAAATGTTACATTTCATTTTTATTTCTGTTTTGTTATTTTGAAAAGAATCTTAAATAATGAAAGTTTTTTTTTTATTATTAAGTTCATTTTTTAATTTAATCAGTTTTTTTGTTGTTGTTTTTTTTTTGTTTTTTTTTACAAATGTTATCTTTTAGCATAAAGATAACATTATTATGTATCTGTTTTTATACTTAAATGAAATTTGATTTTGATTTTTGACCTATTACAGAAGTTTTGAAACTTTGAACTTAGTGATTTTTTTTTTCGACGCGTTGAAAGGTATCCTACCCCCTTAAGATTTATAATAATATAAATATCTATACTTTTCGTTGAAATTAATACGTTTAATAAATACGTTTGCGTTTTAATAAATACGTTTCGTAAAAAAGAAAAAAAATCATTTTAATTTTATACTGTACTCTGTAATTAGTAATTTTATGTATTACTAAAACAATATATTAATTTCTTTACATTATTTGTATTAGTAACAAGCAACTAAATATAGCCGTATTTGTGGCTTAAAAGCAATTTGCTTCATAACCATGTTCAAAAGGACTTTACATAAGTAGCTATTCCTTAATCCTTTTTGCACCGACGGTACTTTGAAGTACCATTGAAGAAAAATTTATATAAGACTTATTTATTCTGTCTATTAATAAAAGTTTTTTATTCTTTCCACACAAAACACTCTTCTCGATCAAATTTAAATGGAGTAGAGAAACAGTCTAAGCTAAATATTTTCAAAAAGTGGTAGCTTTATTATTCATTTTTATAGGTATTTCTTTTCTTTCTATAAATAAAATTATATGAAACATATTCAACTGCAAAGGCGTTTCCATTTATAGAGAGGATCACGATGCATTTAAACTTATTGCTTTTTTAATACTTGTGATATATTCAAAAGTGTAATTTTGGTTAATTAATCTGATTGTTTTTGTAAGTATTTCCTCCCCCCCCCCCAAAAAAAAATGTAACTACCGACATATTTAATCAGTTTTAATTTTTAAAAAAATATCTAAACTCCTCATTAATATTATCTAAAAATTCCTGTATATCTTCAGATATTAAAGAAGATAATTATTGAGGTGGATCAATTTCTTGATAAATAATTCGGTAGATTAACGGTTAAATGGCTAATAGGGTGGGCCAAAAAAATGCACAAATTTATTTTCTATTCGCAATACCGAGAAAAAGTTGCGAATTCGAGAGACTAAAATTGGGGTATAAAATAAATAAAAATGGTTTATATCTTTTGCGCTATAAAGTTTGTCGAATTGTTTAAAAATTAACATAATAACAACTTTTTTTGTATTTAGCTTTTTCACGAATGTAATAGTTGAAATTCTTCTGTATTATAATAACAAAACGTAATTCTGAAATAATATTTAAAACCATCAACATATTCCGGTCGCACATCTACTTTGTTTTAAGGAGCTATTACATTTAAATATCGATAAGCTAATTAAGGTGAAGGATTATCCTAAAAAAGTGATTCTTGCCAATCTTTAGAGCAAATGCGCGACTGGAAAATGTGGATCAGTTTAAATAATATTTCAGCATTGTGTTTTGTTATAATACATAAAAATTTCAGCTATTATATTTGTGAAAAGGCTAATTAAAAAATGCTTGTAAAAATGTGAATTTTTCAACATTTTTGCAAAACTTTACAAAAGATATAAACCAATTTTATTTATTTTTTTACCCAATTTTTAGTCTCTCAAATTCACAAATTTTCCGAAGTATGGCGAATCAAAAATGAATTTTTGAATTTTTTCGGCCCACCCTACTGTACATCCTACAGTCTATGAAAGGGTTAAACTTTTCTGTTACGAGAAAATGTCCCATTTACTATCAGAAAGCAAACCATTCTATCAGTTCTAATTAAAATGCGTTGGATAACCTCAAGACGTGACTGTGTAAAAATTGACTGCAATGTAAACATTACGAGATAATATTAGATTTAAACTGTTTGCCAACGAGAAAGACGTTAGTAGTTATACACCAGTTCTTGTTCTAATATTTGCATTGAATTATAATATAGTGATATTTTTTATATTCTATGTTTTAGATCGAGAATCGATTTATTTCATTTGGAATAGGTTTTATATGATTGGTTTTATAAAACTGAATGTATTTGTCTTTATTTCTAGCATCCAGTTTTTTATAAATTTTTGCCTTTAATACTGTTTAAAATTAACCCTTTTTATGTCTAGTGTGCCATTAATAGTACATGCTTTTTAATAAAGCATTATTTTGTTTTAAGAAATACTTTTACTACCATTTGCATGTAGTAATGTTAGTACATGTCTATGCATTTACTATATAACTTCATTAACGTGTAGGCATTCAATAATAATAATAATAAACATTCGCTTAATTCTCTTTGTATCGCTTGCGATTCTTTTACATTAAACATACATTCCACTCTTTAAATTTAAAACAAAATTTGCTTTCCTCAAAAAATCATGCGTACTAAAGCACAAAAAAAGCATTAAAAACTTGTAATATCAGTTAAATTTGGGTGTAATATAATATTTTTTAAACATTTCCAAAACCTCTTCCTTAATCTATTGTCATATGATTATAAATCGAATAATTTGCAAAACAACAATATTCGTTGTGTTTCAGACAATGAAATATTCATTAAACTCTAATTTATTGGGATGGCTAGTGTTAATGTTATTAATGTAGTAGTGATTTTTTTTTCTTAAAATTGAAAAAAATATCGTACCGAAAGGTTTATATAGAAACTTTGTTAAAAGGAAGTTCGATTGTACATCCTACGACCCATGAAATATTTGAGCATTTCTGTTCAGAGAAATTGACCCATTTACTATCAGAAGGCAGACCATTCTATCAATTCTGATTATAATGCGGTAAATAACCTTAGAAGGTGACTATGTAAAAAATTACTACAATGTAAACATTACGAGATAATATTAAATTTAAACTGTTTGCCAACGAGGAAGACATTAGTAGTTATACACCAGTTCTTGTTCCAATATTTACATTGATTTATAATATAGTAGCTATTTCTATTTCTTATATTCTATGTTTTAGAACGAGAATCGATTTATTTCATTTGGAATAGGTTTTATATGATTGGTTTTATAAAACTGAATGTATTTGTCCAGCATCTAGTGTTTTAGAAATTTTTGCGTTTAATACTGTTTAAAATTAACCCTTTTAGGTCCGGTGTGCTATTAATAGTACATGCTTTTTAATAAAGCATTATTTTGTTTTAGTAATACTTTTTTTACCATTTACATGTAGTAATGTTAACATATGTCTATGCGTTTACTATAATACTTCATTAGCGTATAGGCATTTGGTAATAATAATAATAAACATTCGCTTAATTCTCTTTGCATCGTTTGCGATTCTTTTACCTTAAACATACATTCCACTCTTTAAATTTAAAATAAAGTTTATATTCCTGAAAGAATCATGTGTAATAAAGCGCAAAAATGTATTAAAAACTTGTAATATCAGTTAAATTTGGGTGTAATATAATATTTTCTAAACATTTCCAAAACCTCTTCCTTAATCTATTGTCATATGATTATAAATCGAATAATTTGCAAAACAACAATAAACGTGTGTTTCAGACAATGAAATATTCATTAAACTCTAATTTATTGGTATGGCTAGTGTTAATGTTATTAATGTAATAGTGATTTTTTTTCTTAACATTGAAAAAAAAAAATCGGACCCGAAAAGGTTATATAGGGATTTCGTTAAAAAGAAGTTCGATTGTACGTTCTACGGCCCATCAAAGGGTTAAACATTTCTGTTACAAGAAATTGACCCATTTACTTTCAATTCTGATTAAAATGCGTTGGATAACCTTAGGACGTGACTACGTAAAAATTGACTACAATGTAAACATTACCAGATAATATTAGATTTAAACTGTTTGCCAATGCGAAAGACATTAGTAGTTATACACCAGTTCTTGTTATAATATTTGCATTGAATTATAATATAGTGACTATTTTTATTTCTTATATTCTATGTTTTAGATCGAGAATCGATTTATTTCATTTGAAATAGTTTTTATACAATTCGTTTTCTAAAAGTGAATGTATCTGACTTTATTCCTAGCATCTAGTTTTCTAGAGATGTTTATGTTTTAATACTGTTTAAAATTAACCTTTTTGGGTCTGGTGTGCTATTAGTACATGCTTTTTAATAAAGCATTATTTTGTTTTAAGAAATACTTTTACTACCATTTACATGTAGTAATGTTAGTACATGTCTATGCATTTACTATATAACTTCATTAACGTGTAGGCACTCAGTAATAATAATAATAAACATTCGCTTAATTCTCTTTGCATCGTTTGCGATTCTTTTACCTTAAACATACATTCCACTCTTTAAATTTAAAATAAAGTTTATATTCCTGAAAGAATCATGTGTAATAAAGAACAAAAAGTATTAAACACTTGTAATATCAGTTAAATTTTGTTGTAATATAATATTTTCTAAACATTTCCAAAACTTCTTCCTTAATCTATTGTCATATGAATATGAATCGAATAGCTTGAATAACAACAATATTCTTTGTGTTTCAGACAATGAAATACCGTAAAATAAAGGTGAATCGGAACACTTTTCAACTTTAACGTTAAAAAAAAGCAACAACTTATTTTTTAATTTTTTTATTTTTCTACTAGAAACTTCGGTCTTGCTTTGTTTTTTACTTTTTAAGCAAAAACGAAACATTTTTACTGTTTATATATAAATTATTTTTTTTTAATGGTGTTCCGATTCACTCCGCAGATAGGGGTGAATCGGAACAAATGCTATAGTCTTTATTTATTCCGATTCAAACTTTAACAGGGTTAGTAAAAACAGGTAATAATGATCAGGGAGGAATAAGAACACGTAGTTACTGTGAATCCAAGCCTTTATTTTATATATATATAAAGATATGCCTTTTTAAAAATTAAAAAAACAACTTTTAAATCAAGAAAAATTAAAATTTATTTCAAGAAATTATATTTGAATTGCAGAAGTAGAATTTAACACAAATTTAGCCCTGTTCTATGTTATCCTTTACTAGTAGTAATTGGGTAAGTGAATCTATTGAGTAGCCCCAATCGCTGCATGTATTAATACGATACTAATACACCCTCACCCTCAGCTCTTAGTACTGTTTGTATCCCTCTCTATTTTAATTGGTTTTCATTTTGAGATGTTTGTGTAATTTGTGTATGTCAGAGAATAATTCTGTGCACTTTTTTCAAACTAATTAGCTATTTTTAAATTATTTTATTGTGTGTTCCATGCCTGTTGGATTAGGCGCTAATTTTTTAGTTTAACTAAGCAATTTCTTGACACCTTTAAACTCTTCAAATAATTAGAACATCAAAATATTGTTACAATACATTTTCATACATATGTTTTCAGATATTACATGAAACTATTACTGTATAGAAAAATAAACCATGAGAGAAAATGTGTTCCGATTCACCCCGTAAATCTTAAACCTCTGATGTTACAAGCCAGCTTTCATTTTTTCAATATGTAGTTTAGAAATATGTAGAATTTAATATAGAATATTGTTTACATGTCTATTATTAAATAAAAATCCCCTCTCTTAGGTTTAGAATACGAAAAATATTGTAGTTACATTCAAAGTTTTGAAGACGTTGAAAAAATGAGGTTTTTGAAGATCCTCTTGAAGTTCTTTTTATATACCCCAATAGTTGTGCAAACATGTCAAAACTGAATTTCCCAACTCTTAATGTTATTACCTTCTTATAAAAAAATTGGCAGCTAAAAATATCATCACATATCTTTATAATGAATTTATTTGTATGACCGGGAAGTTTCGTTCCTATTCATCCCGCTGTTCCTATTCACCCCATTTTACGGTATTCATTAAACTCTAATTTATTGGGATGGCTTTTGTTAATGTTATTAATGTAATAGTGATTTTTTTCTTAAAACTGAAAAAAAAGAATCGGACCTAGAAGGGTTATACAGGGACTTTGTTAAAAACAAGTGCGGTTGTACATCCTACACTGAGAAAAAAATATAATTCTGGCATCTAGAATCTTAACTGTGACTCTTGAAAAAATAGTTCCATGTCATCCTTATAAATTCTAGCTCCCTTTGCTCGAGAGTACTAAATTCTCCTACTAGAATTCAAGAGCGTTACCCTATATTCTAGCAGTCAAACTTATTTAAAAATCTCTGCAAATAGATGCGAATACAAGAGGTTAGATACAGTAGCTATAATTGTAGTTTATGAAACTATTTCCAAAATCTAGTGATAATTTCTCGTTATTCAAACGATTCGATATAGTTTCGTCCCCTAAAAAACAAGAGACTAGAAATGCTATGTCATTTCGTCTATTCAGCTTAGTTGTTTAACCTAATCGCATAGATCCGTCATCTATAATTCTAGTTCAGGTACTCAGAAAGTGACTAACTATTCATTCTAGGTGAATGCGGCATATTTTTTTTTCTCAGTGTACGGCCCATGAAAGGGTTAAGCATTTCTGTTACGAGAAATTGACCCATTTACTATCAATTCTGATTAAAATGCGTTGGATAACCTTAGGACGTGACTGTGTAAAAATTGACTGCAATGTAAACATTACAAGATAATATTAGATTTGAACTGTTTGCCAACGCGAAAGACGTTAGTAGTTATACGCCCGTTCTTGTTCTAATATTTACATTGAATTATAATATAGTGATATTTTTTATATTGTATGTTTTAGATCGAGAATCGATTTATTTCATTTGAAATAGTTTTTATACGATTGGTTTTATAAAACTGAATATATCTGACTTTATTTCTAGCTTATAGTTTTCTAGAGATGTTTAAGTTTTAATCCTGTTTAAATTTAAAACAGTTTTCAACTAAGGAGCTGTGTAAACGTTATCATCAACTTTTAGGTAATTTTGGACCCCCCCCCCCCCGCCCTCTGGTAAGGATATCGTTTTCAAAGTGTAACAATTATTTTTATCTTTAGAATTTATGTATTTTTATTTATTTATTTATTTATTTATTTATTTATTTATTTATTTGAGAGAGAGATATATATATAAAACTGATTACATTTATTTTTTCGCATACTTTACTGATTCAAATGAAAAAAGTAAAAAAAAAAATAGTACTTTATATCGGATAACACTAAAAAGAAATAGTTATTATTTGTATTTTACAATAATGTTTTGCTACATAATTTATGTTATATAATTTGTGTAATAATTTAGCGACTTTAATAATAATTTTGTATTTTCATAAAAATAGATAACAGACTAAATATAAGATAACGTTCTATTTTGAACTAAATACAAAACTGGTTATATATATATTTTTTCGCATTTTATTGATTCAAATGAAGAGAGGTAATATATATATATATATATATTACTTTATGTAAAATAACACAAAAAAGAGACAGTTACTATTTAAATGTATTTTATAATAGCTTTTTGTGCATATTTTTTGTTACGTAATTTGTGTAACAATTTAGTGACTTTAATGATAATTTTGTATTTTCATAAAAATAGATAACAGACTAAATATAAGATAATGTACTATTTTAAACTAAATACAAAACTGGTTATACTTATTTTTTCGTATACTTTACTGCTTCAAATAAAAAGAAGTAAATATATATATATATTATTTTATATAAAATAACACTAAAAAGAAATAGTTACTATTTAAATGTATTTTATAATAGATTTTTGCTACATATTTTTTGTTACATAATATGTATAATAATTTATTGATTTTAATAATAACTTTGTATTTTCATAAAAATAGATAACAGACAAAATAAAAGATAACATACTATTTTTAACTAAAGACCATGTTACACTTAAAAGAGAAAATTTTGAATGTATCAAACATGATATCCAAATCAAGAGATAACCTCCCCTTCACCCTAGTACGACATCACGATACCATTTGCCTGATGATATCTAGATTCACGATATCCAGACCTGACGATATCATTTGCCTGACACCTCTTACCTCTCTAAAATGATAACGTTATGTATGCACAGTCTCTATGCTTTATTATGTTCCACTAGTGGCTGAGAAGTTCTGACCTCTCAAGTGGCAGACGGTAGGTTTTGGGTTCGAGCCCAAACGCGGCCGTCGGTCTAACCGTTCGGAGTTTTCCGTAGTTTTCTTCGAACCTTGGATTTCCTTGTATAAATACGGGTTAGGTTCACTTAGAAAGACACCCACGGAGGACAACCCACACCTTTAGGGCCTATATCCTACGTTTAGATAGTCGTTCGACGTAAAATAAACCAAATCCTATGCTTTATTTAGCAAGTTATCAAATAACTGGTGCATTCAATTTCGTAAAATTATAAAAATGATTTTTTAAGTAGAATAATTAATTAAGATTTTGATTAATTTTTTATTTCCAATTTTATGAAAATGAAAGCATAACACTAACCTTTCAAATTTGGCTTGTATCATGTTTTTTCAGGTTTTAATAACTGATTCTTATCTATTATGGAGCACTGAGTAACGAAGTAAATTTTAAAGTTAAAAAGTAATAATAATAATAACAATAATAATAATAATACATTATATTTTTTCTGTGACAAATGTGACCATTTCTTTAGGTGCATTCGTAATTATGTAAATACGTAGCATCTATGGTCGTCGTTCAGTCCGTCCGTCCATCTATTTGTCAGTCCGCATATAGCAGAGCAAAAATTACTTAACCGAATCCTTTGAATTTTAAAGTATATAATTGTAGCATCATTTTATCGAGTCATTTCAAATTTTATTAAAAACGTATGTGTAGTTTAATTACAGGGAAAATCTAAATTATTCCGTTCATTACGCAAAAGAGGAAAAAATATTTTTAAATGCATTTCAATCATGTTACACTCTTTCGAACATAATAATATAGATATGCATCTATAAAGGATATACAAAAATATACATTCAGTACAGTCTGTTGTGTAAATAATATTTTTTTATTAATTTACAGGATCACGCAAAAGTATTCCATTACATAATGGTATAGGGGGAAACATTGCTTAGGGCACGCTTTAATTACATTAAACTATTTCACATTTTATGAAATTAATTTACATTGCTAAGGTTTGCTATATATTACTTTCTGAATAGTAGAAAGCAGATAGTATTTACAGGAAGACACAAATGAATTCAGCCATAATACTGCATCTGAAGTACTGTATATGATTATACCAAGATCTGAATATTTTTAAAACTTTGAAATATTACGACTGCACCTCATTTGCTATGCTTCACGTGTGATTTCTAACTCTTTTTTCATAAGTAGAGTTTCCCTAAAATCCTAGTCGAAAATCACAACTGCTATTCCTGTGTGAGCAGAAGTTTAAGCTTCAATAGAAGTTGTAATGCCCGACCTAATTCTATACAGAAAATTTTCTAAATTCTACAAATAATTTATTTACTTTTTTATTGCTTTTATCAAAAGGTACAACATTTCATTTTAAACTTTCGGAACTGTGCTCCATTTTTACAGTTAGTGAATTTTGTATGTCACTAAAAAAAAAAAAAAATTTTTGTGATCTTGAATGATTTTAACAGAAATATACTTATAGTATTTATACATTTGAGGGCTTTGCGATCATAGTATACAAAGTCAATTTTGAAAAAAAAAAAAAAAAAAGAATTAGTCAGTTAACAAGTAGCATGAAATCGATTTTATTCACTACCTCGATGAATCAAGTCTATAAACAGACACCATATTTGTAACAATACATTCGGCTCTCGTTAATTCGAACTCGTCGGGACCACAAAAATGTTCGAATTATCCAGAGTTCGAATTACGAAAAGTATAAGATGAAAACATGTTTAACCCATTAGTGCCTAGCGTTCCTTTTTAGGGACGATTACAAAAAAGGGCAAGAAAGCACTTTTCACACCAGTAAATAGAAATATAAATAAGTACTGTTTTTTGAGAGACATATTCTTCAATAAATTAAAATAAAAGTTATTCTTTTTTTAAAAGTGGTGGGAAACCGAAAATTTCATTTTTATTGAAGAAAATAATTTGGGCATTAATGGGTTAAAGGGACGTTATTACAAAGAAATTGATATTATAGTATTTTTTTAATTTATTTCGCCCGTTATCATTATAATATCACTTAATATGAAATTAAAAAATATAAATACATAACCTTATTAAGAATTAGGAACAAGCACAGTGGAAGAAGGGTTGGAGATGTCATTGATGGACAGTCGGGGCACTAAGAAATTAGATATCAAATGCATGGGATTATATGTATAGTGGTTTCAAAACAATTCTGGCAAAAATAAAAGAAAGTTATTTTAATGATCTGAATTTCGTAGGAAAGTAAGGAAAAATGAAAAATCGGAATTGTAGTTAGTTCGAATTAAACGAAGTCAAGAGAAAATGAGTTCGAATAAATGAAAATTTTTAACATTATTCTGCCCTTGAAATATCAGGGATTTTATGTGTAGTTCGAGTTAAGCGAAGAGTCAATTTATCCGAGTTCGAATTAACGAGAGCCGACAGTATGTGAAAATAGTTTTGGTTCACTGTGATAGAGAATAAAACAGATTTTATTCATTTTGTTAACTGACTAATTCAATTTTTTTTTTTTCGAAATGGACTTGGTCTACAATGGTTGTGAACGCCTCACTTATCGTCTGCATATTAAGACAGGTTGGAAACAGCACGTCAAGCATAGCAAATGAGGCGCGTTCGTACTATAAGGATGTTTCAAAAATATTCAGATCTTGGTGTAATAATACACAGTACTTTGTTCTGTACTTCGGATGCCGTAGAATATCTGAAATATTTTGTGTATCCCTGTAAATACTATCTGTTCTCTATTATACAGGAAGTAACTTGTAGTAAATCTCAGTAAGCTCATCAATTTCATAAAATGTGAAGTAGTTTAATAATATTAAAACGCGCATCAAACAACGTTTCTCACTATACAATTGTGTAATGGAACAGTTTTGTATAGACTTGTAAATGAATAACAAATTTTCTTTGCACCGTAGATTGTCCGGGATGTATATTTTAGGGTATACTTCATCGATGCATATCAGTTTTATTATGTTTGAAAGAGTGTAAAATGATTAAAATGTACTTGAAACTATATTTTTCCTTTGGCCATAATGTAACGGAATACTTTTAATTATCCCTGTAATTAAACTATTCATCCGATTTTCATAAAATTTGAAAAAACCTCGATAAAATTATGCAAGAGTTATATATTTTAAATATTGAAAAATTCAGTTGGGCAGTTTTTACTCTGTTACATGTGGACAGACGTACGGGGGACGGACGGACAGTCAGATGAACTGAACGAAGACTATAGATGCTACGTATTTACGTAATTACAAACGTACCTTATAAAAGAGAGTAAGAAGTAACTCCTTTGACTATTTTTATTTGTTTTCGCTTATTTATTACACACAACCACATTTCGCGTTCAACCAAAACAAAAACTTAAAAATGCGTGTAGCTTATTAAAATCTTCTTTAATTTAAATATGTCTTAATTATAAATTTGTGGATGATATCATTGAGAAAAACTTTTTGAAAAGTCATTAAATTTTATTTCCATGTTTCAATCTAATTATTTTTCTCCTTTTATAATTGCTAACAATGATCATTAATCTTCATTATAAAATCTTTAATGCAAAAAAGTTAAAAATAAAAACTATTCAAATGAACAATCAATTTTATTCATGGGAAAAAAATATAAGATTTCATTCAGTAGCTACTTTTTTAAAAGAAATATTTTCAAGAACAGCTTGAGCATTGAAGAAGAAATGCAATTCTCTTTTTATTTTCTCGTTCATTATTCATTTTTAATTTGCGTTCATTGAAGTAGCTCTTTTTTATTTTTATTTTTTACAATCAATGGTTATAAATTTATTTTTAGAATACTAATGATCAGGTAAGATAACTTTTATTTCAATTTCACACCAGAATAAAATTGAAACTTATCGTGAAAGTTTGTTTGCGTAAGTTGTAATAGTGGCTGCTATAAAGGTATAAAAAATATCTCTAAAATATAAAAATTAAAAATAGGAACTATTGACATTAACCGCAAACTATGTATGACACAAACACATACGAAAGAAAAAAAAATCACAAAGATTTAATTGAGTAGTCACATTACAATCAACGGTTATAAATTTATTTTTAGATAGTAATGATCAAGTAAGGTAACTTTTTATTTCAATTTCATAATAAAATAAAATTGAAATTTATTGTGAAAGCTTGTTTGCGTAATACAGGGGTCGCAGCGTCCCTAAAATTTTCATATTTCCCTACCACAATTTTTTAACGAAAATATCTAATCTATGTAGAATTTCATTGTATATGTTAAAGTAATATGACTCAAAGATTTTCGATTCAAAATACTGGTAGAAAAGGGCGAAAATTTTAGGGACGCTGTGACCTCCTGGTAATATGATAAAGTGGCTGCTATAAAAGTATAAAAATATCTCTAAAATGTAAAATTTAAAAATACGAACTATTGAAATTAACAGCAAATTATGTATGACTCACAATCACACACAAAAGAAAAAAAATTACAGATTTAATTGAGTAGTCACATTTGCATTGACGAGAAAAAGTAAATAAATAAATATAACTTTCTTATATAGGGGCTATACATATACAGAGTGAATCTAAACTCTTACGCAAAACTTTAAAAAAGATAGTACACATGAAGATAAACAATATTATTAGGAAACTAAGAGTCCCAAACGTCATCCCAAGAAGATAGACGCCATTAACGTTTAGGGTCCAAAATTTCAAACGAACATAAAAAAAAAAAAAAAAAAAAAAAAAAAAAAAAAAAAAAAAAAAACGGAAAAATTAGTCGATTCATTTGCGGTTTTCGCTAAAACTATTCTTTATGTACGTGTTTTCTTGAAAATAAATTTTAAATGTAAAGTTAAAAAATTTCGATGGAGAGCTCTTTAGACTTTGGAATAACGAACAACTATTTTTTACCATTGTGAAGGTTGCCTATACTCCATGGTCCAAGGACATTTTTCAAGAATGCGGATGGCAATCGGGATGGTGAAGAAGAGGAACGCTGGTTGTTCGATGATGCGTGGTGTGACGCGCTCCAGCATAATTCTTTTATTCTTTGTGTAGTTTTTTGTGTGTAATGTTCGTGCAGTGTTCGTTTATATAAATGTGTTTTAAATATAGCAAGGCCTCTCGTTTATTTAGAATAAACAACATCCACGTATGTATGCGCAACTTGATAAAATGGCGCAGCTCGCCAAGGATGTTTACCATGTTTGTTTAAAGTTCTTCAGATCCTGCAGGCTAGATTATTAAAATCGCCTAAGATAAATAATATGCCAAGAAAAGTGCTTCTTATTATTTATGTGAAGACGAGAAATATTTGACAACTAATGCAGTTATTATCAAGGTATTTTTTTTTTTTTTTTGGTGTATGTGTGTGTATGTGTTTTGTTCCATCGAGAACTAGGTAAAATATAAATGGTTAAATATTTAAAGGGTATGTATATGTTTTATATTATTACAGTGGTAATACATATGAGTAGTTGTAATATTTAAAAACTGATGGTAACAATAGTTGAAAAAAATACGATATTTAATTCGGTAATTGTATATGAAACGTAAATAATAGTGCTGTTACGATGTATATTTGTTAATATTAATAGAATGTTCAGATAGAACTGTTCTGTTATAAATAATTATATTGAGTGCGGAAAATAATTATTATTCAATAAATATTTTGAAAATGCATGATATTATTGTGAGTTTCATATTAAAAGAAAAATAAAGCATAAAAATGAACTTCAGTTATTGTATTATAATCTTATAATAATAACCTTGCAGACATTCATTTGTTTAGAACACAGGTAGTTAAAAAAAAAAGGGCATTTATCTACTTCTTGTTTGGAAAAAAAAAGAAAAGAAAAAGAAAGAAAAAAGAAAAAAATATTTACTTGCAGTAGATACTTTGAAAATAGCTATTTTTAATTATGAAGCTAAAGTAAATAAATAAATAAATAAAAGCATTTGCAAATAATTTTTTTAAATACATATTATTTCAAGAATTCTGTGATTTTGAAATATTTTTACGAATTTAGATTAAATTATGAAATAATGCCAGATTATCGTCTGCGGTGTCATCAGACGAAAAATGTGATAATGGATTTTTCTTTATTTGATAATATTACAGATATATTTCTTTTTATTTATTTTTTTTTTTTTAAGTCAACTGAAAGTTAAGCTATTTTGTTTGTTGTTTTATTTTTCTATTTATTAAGTGATAGAAGAATAGCACTGCGATTTGATTCGAGTTTTAAATTGCGATAAAGAAAAGATTGTTATTTCTTGAATATTATTCCATTTAATTAAAAGGGTGTTGACGTAAAATTGTAATTATTTTTAAATATTTGGTTTCGTTTGAAATATAATTTAAGAAAAATGGAAGTGTTTTAAAATTAAACAATATATTGTAATGTGTATTTTTTAAGGAGGTATTTAAAAATAGTTTCGGAAAACATTGACAAACATGTTTTTTTATTAGAGCACAAATGTTTTTAGATATTTTTAACTTGACAATTTGGTAAAAAGATATTTTAATTATTGCGAGAATTGTTTTGTTCATATTTTTTTTTAATTTATTGTATTATATTTAGTAATGTAATATTAGAATTTAAATAATATAAAGTGCATTCAATGTAATGGGTTATAAACAAAATGATTCTCAGGTTTACGTTAAATTTGGTTTAAGGCGTTCTTAGGGAAGGTTTCCTTGAGAACAGAAACACTGTTTAGTATTGTTATATTGTTGCGATTTTTCGAAATTTAGTTTATCGAAGATGGCTTTTTTAACTCAAGGTACTAGAAAGCAAGATTTACAGCAAGTGGCTATTGAGCTTAGTATTGAGGAGGTCGAAAGGTTGAAAATTGCAAAAAAGGCTATACTAGAAGTGGGTGGATACGAAGAGGATTTTGTTAAGGGGCTTTTGAATTCCATAATTGAAGATAGGAAAAAGAAAGAAGCAAGAGAAGAACAAATACGCCAAGAAGAGAAAGAGGAAAAGCGACTTCAAGAAGAGAGGGAGAGGAAAGAAAAGCGACGACAAGAAGAGAGGGAAGAAAAAATACGTCAAGAAGAAAGGGAAGAAAGAATGGCTAGAGAAGCGAAAAAACATGAACTGGAAATGAAAAAATTGGAATAATTAGAGAAATTTTCAGAACAAAAAGATGAGTTAAAGGTTGATACAGCTTCAAAAATTCAATTGTCGCAGATTGTCTCGAAATTCGATGAAAAACGTGATGAAATGGGATTATTTTTGATAAACTTTGAAAAAAGCGGAAATGGCACAAGTACCAAAGAAGGATGGGGTAGCTTATCTGTTAGCAGTTTTACCGGTGGAGATTTCAAATATGCTAGCTAGAGAATCCCCGGAAGATGCAGTTAATCATGATTTCGTGAAAACTCTTATTTTAAAACGATACAAACTAAACAGTGAGAAATTAAAGCAGTGTTTTTACAGACACCACAAAACTCCTGACAAATCATGGAGGAACTATACCCAAGAGCTTTTAAGTTATTTCACTGAATGGATAACAGAATTAAATATTAACACTTTCGAGCAATTAAAAGACTTAATAGTAACGGAAAAGTTGAAATTTCGTGTACCTGTAGAAATAAAAGAACATTTTTTAGAAAATTGGCTTACATTTACCACGCCATTAGAACTAGCGGAAAAGCTTGATGATTACGAGAGCATTACAGACAGTTTTAGAAAAAATGAATTTCCAAAGAAGAATTTATCGAACTCTCGGAATAAAAGCTGGAATAATTATAGTTTAGATTCAAAAAAGGATATGAGAGATAGTAAACCAAAATTTGAATTCAAGACTGAAGCATCTGTCGGAGTACAACGAGATAAAAGAGAGTTGCGCACGAAATATGCCTGTTTTGCGTGTGGGAAAGAAGGGCATTTGAAGAAGGCCTGTCCAAAATTGAATACAGCAGGACAAAGTGGAGGGAAAACTTCCAAAACTGATCTTGAAAAAAGGGTATAAATGTAATTTGTTTGGATATGAATTTTCCGGTAGAAGAAACTGATGGGAGACTCTTTAAGGTAAATCTAGGAATCGGTAACCAGAAGTTTCAGGGAATCATCGATAGTGGTGCGGAGATTACAATGCTACGGGAATCGATGGTGCCGGAAGAATATTTACAATCATGTGGGAAAGTATTTTTGAGACTCGCAGTAGGGAGTCCTGTAGAAGCAAAGCTTGTTTCCGTTCCGCTCAGTCTTCGGATAGAAGATGAGGTCATTCCGTATGTACGGGTACCAGTTGCGGTAGTGGAAGGATTACACGAAGAAGCTTTGGTCACTCCCAAGGTTTTTGTTCTGTTAAAAGAACAGCAAAATTTGTACTTAGGGGATGAGGTAGATATCACCCCGATTGAAAGAAATAAAGAAAAATCTGTATTCAATGTGGAAGGAAGGTCAAAGTGTCCAGAATGGAATGTGAAAACAAATCTCGATAACGAAGATGGAGATTC
This sequence comes from Maratus speculifer, assembly GCA_964019185.1. Classification (NCBI taxonomy): domain Eukaryota; kingdom Metazoa; phylum Arthropoda; class Arachnida; order Araneae; family Salticidae; genus Maratus; species Maratus speculifer. Next base: position 232,370,307 of record OZ025303.1, read on the forward strand.
AGAAACTGCAGGTTTGGAATTAAATCCTACTCCGGTTGAGGGAGCTGTTTTGCCCAAAAAGGTTTGCAACGAGGACCAGAAGGAAAATTCTTCGGTTTCACAAGCGCAATCGTTTAAAAAAGAGCAAATTGCTTGTTCTACACTAAGAAAATGCCTTGAAGATACAAAGCGGCCGAAAAACAATTATTGGATAGAATCCGGTTTATTGTCTCATAGAAGTGAGATTGGAGGACAAAAATATGTTCAACTTGTCGTACCTGACTGTACAAGACAAGAAATATTAAGATTAGCACATGAAACACCAAATGGTGGAAATTTAGCTGCTAAGAAAACAAGAGTTAGAATTGCTATGTCGTTTTGGTGGAAAGGAATACCAAAAGAAGTAAAACAACTATGCGCTGCTTGTCATGATTGTCAAGTGCTCAGAAAAACAAAAGTAATAAACAGAGCACCTATTGAAGAAAAATCTTCTGAATTGGAATCTGCCAGAAAAGAACTGGAAAATAAGCAATTAGAATTGAATGATTTGAAACATATGTATGGAGAGTTGAATCAAAAGATGGAAGATATTCAGTCTAATAAAGAAAATCTTAAAAAAGAACTGACTTCTGAAACTGAAAAAAATCAACTTTTAAAAGACAGTGTTCAGACTTTAAAAAAAGAAATTGAACAACTGAAAAACTATAGAGCATCTGGTGAGAAAAAGATTGAGAGTTATAAAGCTGAGATTGATAAGCTAAGTAAATGCCTTGAAACCAAGGAGAAAGAATATGCCACTTCAAGAAAGGGGAAAGAATCGATTCTAAATGAAAAATTACAAAAAGAAACTAAAAATTACACTGACAAGATAAGCTTACTAGAAGAAGAAATAACTGCATTGAAAACAGCCAAATCTTCATTTCTGAAAGATATTGATATGCTGGAAGAGAAATTATCTGAAAGTCAGGTGAAAAACAGCAAGTCTGAAAAAATAATTCATGACCAGTGTGAAACAATATCTACATTAAAAAATGAAACTAAAATTCTTCGTAAAGAAATTGAACATCTTGAGGAAAAGGTTGCTGAATTAAAGGGGACGAAAGAAGCTTCAAAAGTGGAATTACAGAAAGGGATAGCAAGCTACAAAAAACGAAATTGAAAAGCAAAAAAGTGTTGCCACAGAGTTTTCAAATTTTAAATCGCTTTATCAGAATGATTTAGTGAAAGAAGATGAAAAAATAGTTTCCCTTGAACAAAGTCTAAGCACTAAAGATAAAAATTTGGAATCACTACAGAAGGATTTAAATCTTCTAAAGAAGCTGCATTAAAAGAATTAGAAAAGGAAATTAATTCACTGAGACAAGAAGTTTTTAAGCTGACAGAAGAACTACGAAAATCAGAGTCATCAACATTTAAATTGGAGAGAAAAGATTCTAAGTTAACTGATGAATTAAAAGTTAGCCTGGATAAAGGCCAGCAGCATTATTCTAGACTTGAAGACTTAGAAAAGAAAAATGTCCTTTTCAAAATAGACATTCAAGAACTTTTTAAAAATAAAGAGAATTTAAGTGAATCCTCTTCAAAAGTAATAGCACTACAAAAAGAACTAATAGCACTTATCGAAGAATATAGAGTGGTTTTTGATGGAGAACTGGAGAGAGCCACAGTTGGTTCACATAAAATAGCTGGTGTTGTAAGAAAACCACCACATTTTTATAAAGTACCAGAAACTTTGGAAACTAATGCAGGAAAGCAAATACAAGAATTATTAAAGAAAGATCTCATAGAAATTTCTTCTGCAGAAGTAGTCTATCCATTGCAATGCATAGCTACAAAAGATGAAAATCTTATTATCTGTGGAAAAGTAGTAGCTGTAGGAAAAGTTGCTAATCAACTTAAAGAGTCAAAAAGGATTTTATTTGACACTATAAAGAAGTTGAAGGAAGAAATCAAAGAATGTAAAGAAGGCTTTGAAGAAAAAGTAGACAATTTCGTGCAAGCTTTAGATAAGTTGACTGCAGATTTCTTGTGGACTGTTATCAATTATGAACAAGTTGAAGATGAATGCTTAATGAAATTGACAGCAGATCTTGACAAAATGAAACATGACACAATGAAAAAGAAGAACAAATTAACAAAACTAAAGGAAGAAATAGAAAAGGATGATTTTTATGATTTTCCTGAAGATCCAATGGAATTAATATTTAACATTGTAGAAAGACATTTATTAATGGATATGTTGGAAAATAATGTTAAAAATGCCTGGCCACAACTTAAAAAACTGTATAACTTTAAAACCAGAAAAAGGGGAAATGTAATATAACAAATAGTGCAGTTTGGATTTATTAAGCGATAAACATTATTCAAGAGTATTTATGTATATTACTTAAATATATATGAGGACCCCAGAAGCCAAGGGGTATAAGTGACAAAATTGAAAAAATTGAGTTAAGTGCACAGGGTATCTGGAAATATGCTTTTTTCATTTCAGGTAAAGAAATATAGGTCATTTTCTGATTATTTGGGGAGTTATAGAGATAAACCACTTTTTTCGAAAAACAAACAATATTGATTAATTATACATTTAAAGAAAATTGTACTCTATTTTTTTAACAGTTATTGAAATGAGAGTTCTAAGATTAGAATGCAACAAGCACTTGTTTCCTATTTCAATTTAGTCAATTGTTATTGATGTTCCAATTTAACATCAATTATCTTTAAAATCAATTTACTCCAAATCGACATTTTGTCACTTGTACCCCTTGGCTTCTGGGCTCCTCATATATATTTAGCTGTTCAAAAATATGTATTTATATATAAATTATATTTCTTGTATTATTTCATTATTATTGGTAGTTAAGGATATTTCTAATATGTATACGTATAATATTAATGTGTATTTGTAATATGTATATTTTTGGATATAGTGTATGAGAATTTATATGTATAAGCAGTTCAAGTAATTTCTCTCGATGGGACGAGGGATGGGGAAAAGGTATAGGACTTTCTAAGTAGGACTTTTTATGTAGAACTCTAAAGTAGGACTTTTGGTAGAACTTTTAAGAGTAGTTCCACAGTGTGGGACACCATCCAACATGTGGAAAGTGGAGGGAAGGTGTGAAGGTTGCCTATACTCCATGGTCCAAGGACATTTTTCAAGAATGCGGTTGGCAATCGGGATGGATAAGAAGAGGAACGCTGGTTGTTCGATGATGCGTGGTGTGACGCGCTCCAGCTTAATTCTTTTATTCTTTGTGTAGTTTTTTGTGCGTAATGTTCGTGCAGTGTTCGTTTATATAAATGTGTTTTAAATATAGCAAGGCCTCTCGTTTATTTAGAATAAACAACATCCACGTATGTATGCGCAACTTGAGAACCATTACTTTTTGTATCACATTAAAAGCTTCAAAAGCTTAGACATGAGCTTCAATTTTGAGCTTAGAATCTGAATCGTTGGGAGTGGTTAAGAGGCGCAAAAGGAACTGAGTTCAGGAGTTGGAATTTGAACCCCCTCCCCCCCCCCCCAACACACACACCTCCTTCCTCCTAAGCACAACTCAGTTTGTGCTACTTAACTACTCCCAACAATTAATCGTCTGAAAACATCGGTATTTTAAGGGTGTATCTTAATCCAAAATGCTTATTTTCCGATTTATTTTTAAATTCATATTTGCTCTCAAATGCATCAAACTGGCAAATTCTCTTATTTAGAAACTGTATAATGTCCCGTACTTGTCGATTTTTTGATAAAAGAAAAAAATACTACGTAAAATGCTGTCAAAGTTGGCACTTTGAACTGAATTTTCCGAAGCGAGAGATGTGGTAACGAAAAAAATGTTCATACCGAGAAAATAATTGTTTATAAATGAAATTCTAATGAATTGAGCGAAAAATAAAATCACATGGCATCTTATACATTTTTAACCGGCTTCAAGGAGAAGGTTATGATTTCGACCTGTATGTATTTGTTGTTCACGCATAACTTTCGTAAATATGAACCGATTTTGATAATTCTTTTTTTGTTAGAAAGTGTAAGATGCCCACATGGTTCCATTTCAATTTTATCAAACTCTTGCGATTAGAACTTTTTAAAAATAAAAACATTAAAATTCCAATTTTTTTTTGAAGCAGTGATCCAATTAAAAGCGTTCATTTTTCAGGTAATCCCAGGCTTTCATGTCGAGCACACAAGTCAGATATGTGTGTACAATAAATAAATAAAATTTCAGGCTATCACTCCTTATGCCGATAGGAGATCTTTTTAACCGCTTTCAAGGAGTAGGTTATGATTTCGATCTGTATGTATTTCTTGTTCACTCATAACTTCTTAAAAAATGAACCGATTTTGATAATTCTTTTTTTATTTGAAAGTATACGATGCCCGTCCCATTTTAATTTCATTAATTTCTGATGATTAGAATATTTTTAAATAAAAAATGTGGATTTGATAAAAAAAAAATAATGATTTGTCGCAAATAATCTTTTATTGTTGGAACCGTTTTCAAATCATAAGCATATTAAAACTATGCATTCATATGCGTTAGCGCCAAGTTGTCGCCAAGCTTGATTCTTTTTTGAAGTCGGTTACTATTTTTTTTTTTAAAAAGCATAATTATTTCAAATGTTACCTCAGCAAGTTTCATGTTATTATGTTTAAAATAGAGTCTGAAAATGTATCGGAAAATTTCAAGCTGTTGCAGGTGGATCTATATATTTTTTCGAACACACCCTTAAATTTTTAGATTAAGAAATTGAATAACAATTAATATACGTGTTTTAATATTTCAGAAATTAGATAGCAATAAGGAAATAATGAATATGCCGTAACAACAAATAATTTAACGGATAGTGCCTGCAAAGTAAAAATTTTTATATAACATTATTCAGTTTGCCTCCCTTAAAAGTATGCTAAGGATTGCTTTAATTTATTATTTTTATTCATAATTAAATTTACTTGCTCAATTCTTTGCCACTTCTGAAGATTCTGCTAGAGAAATGTAGAATACGGTATTTTTATGCTATCCTTCCGCCAAGTAATAAATCGTCAAATGTTTTTGCCGTGACATTAGTTTTTCGTATTTCATTAATCTCATAATTTATTTGCCAAATCAGAAGATTGTACTATAAAAATCAAGAATTAGGTATTATGCTAACTCATCTGCAGGTGATAGATCGCTAAACATTATTCCAGAGGCATTTTTCGTATTTCCTTAATTTTTTTTAAACATAATAATATAATTATTTCACTCATTTCATTTATAATTTATAACGTTAAAAAAATCATACCAGATTGGCAAGATTATTGGGATGTGTCTACCAAAGGTAAACACACTTACAATCTCATACCTGTAGTGTCTAGAGAAATGTATTTTCTCTCACCAGCCACTACAGCATTCCTCTCTGGTCATGGGCCTTTCAAAGATTATCTGAAACGTTTTCACCGAGCAGCCAATCACTTCTGCGAGTGCGGCGAGGTCGGCACCCCTAAGCATAGCTACTATCACTGCACGCCTACCCAAGCCTGGCATATTAAACATCCCTCCATCCATCCCAAAAACTGGCTATCTAATATTTTATCAAGACCCCTTCTTATAGGCAAATTAAATAGGATTTTTAATTTGGAAACTGAAACTAACAAATCTCACCTCAAAGGCCTACATGGTGCACCAACCAACTGTTCCTACGCAAATTCTGACAATGACATCACCCACTCTGCTGGTCCGCCCCTTGTCGCGAGGAAACAACCTGTGCCCCGGAGGGGGAAGCTTGTTTTGTACATACATATATATAGTATATATATATATATATATATATATATATAGAGAGAGAGAGAGAGAGAGAGAGAGAGAGAGAACCATTAGATAATACTACAAATCAACATCAATATATGTGTGTACAAAACAAGCTATATATTTTTTAATTAATTGTTAACAAATTCCCGCGTGTCGGGGAGCACTCCGGGTGGGGTTAATAGAGTCTACACCGGACCTTTGAAGTCTGATGATTCTGCCCCCACTTATGCAATAAATAAATAAATTTAAAACGTTAATTTTAAACTGAAACGTTTAAAATTCATGACATTTATTATTAATTTTTTAATGTTAAAATAATAGAAAAAACAAAAATACAGTCGAGTCTCTATATAATGAAATCCATTGTTAGAGTAAAAAATTCGTTATATAGAGAAATTCGATGTATAAAGAATAACGTTAAAATTCTTATTTAATGTGTAAATTTTTAATAATTGTTATTTTTTATGTGTTTAATTAAGAATTTGAAATTGTTCATAACTCTACATAAAATATCACTAACAGTAAGTACTGCATCAGTGCTGTGCAATAGTGAGATTGTAATCCACTTCCAAAAAAAAAAAAAATCAGAGAGATATTGTTGACATCTCCGAATTCTTTGATTGATTTCCATTTCTCTTTTTAAATTTGTACAAGTAGCATCTTCTCCGTCCTCAGAATCCACATTACTCTCTAACGTACAAAATTCGGCCTTTTCGAAGCAATTGTAAATTGTTTTTTCTTCAATTACCCCCATTGATCCCGTTCTAAAATGTATAACTATCTTATTGACACTGTTTTGAGAAGGATGTTAAAAGGTGTGTGAGGGGGGGGGATGAATTCGTTGTACTTAAAGAAGAAGGAGATTCAAGCAGAGAAATAATATAAAAAAAACTCAGCACTGAACGATAAATTAGAAATAAGCGATGGAAAATTGATTTCATGTGATTTCGAAGCTTTTTTAGAAGTGAATAAAGAACATTTTATCAAAATATTCGTTATATGGAGATCAATATTTCGCTATATAGAGACTGTTTTTAATGAAATCATGGAAAAAGGGGAACGTTCCTACTAAAAATTCGTTATATAGAGAAATTCGATGTATGGAGTTTCGTTATAGAGAGACTCGACTGTAATGGTATTTTACAGTTCCATAATTGCCGCAAAAGAGACTGTGGCGAAAAAGCGATGCATTAATAAATCGAATTTGCCTCGGTCTAATCCTGGCAGAGGTCTTTTACACAATAACCAATGAGATGCGCTTCATTCGGGAGTTGCCATTAAACAATTCACAAATAATCGCAATTTCTGTGTCACGTACGATAGCGTAATGTGCATATACGTATAGAGAGAAAATAATAATAAAAATAATAATGGTAAGAAACTATAATAGTTTTCTCTATCTCTCTCTATATATATACATGTATATAATAAATATAAGAATTTCATTCCGGCTGTTTATAACAAGAGTCAATTGAATGGATTTCGATAAAACATGCACTGTTAATTTGATAATTTTTTTGCAGAAAGCTTTAGCATATAATACATTTCTTCATCTGACAAAACCCTATTCGTCTCTATCCCCTGTGTGTACGTCTGTCACAGAGTCCGTACACAAAACTATATAAGTCAGAGACTTCAAATTTTGTGTCCGTAAAGCTGAATACATCTTGTTAGACGACAAATCTTAAAATTTTGAAAGAGTCTATTATTTTAATTAATTTAATTTCATCAATATCATCCATTCATTTTTGAGATTTACATTTTAAAAGAGAACTTTATTTGAACGTTTTGCGTGTAGACGTCATAACTTGGAGGTAAAGTGTCTCACTAGTAAACATGGAATTGTTAGTTCGATTCCCGGTGCTGCTGGTTGAAATTTTCATATTAACCTTTTAAACGCCGCACTATGATCGAAAGGTAACACAAATTATTTATTGGTAAAAATCCCATTAAAAATCAAACATAAGCACTATGAGTAATTTTTTTTCTCGAAAAAAAATTTTTGTGTATGATTTATAGCATGTTCCACAAATGGAACATTGGCGGGAAACATTTAGTTTTTTCACATGTTTTTATAAAGTATGATTAACAACATTTAAACTAAAATTTCTATTTCTGTGAACATTTTTTTCATGATTATAGATAATGTATAGGCATTTTTTAGTAATAACACAATTTAAGCAGGTAAATAGCCGGGCTTCGCCCATCGAGCCTTCATTTTACTTGCGATTTCATCAACTATTCCAGCAAAAATGCTCAAGACCCCATAAAGCTTTTAGAAAAAAAGCTTTCCCACTTGCTTAAATAATATATTATATAGATGATGGGCAGTACTCACTGCAGGAAAGCATCTTTACAATTATTTATGAAAATTAAAAAAAGAAATATACACAAAAAATGTAATGGAAAATAATAATAATAACAATAATGTCTGTACTACAATTTACAGCAAAATAATCAAATAAATCAAAATCTAAAAAAAATACAAAAGAGAAAAAAATTACCAAAAATTAAATATATATAGAGATAGATAGATAGATAGATTGTCCTTAATTTTTGTGTTCTACATTTGATCTATTATCCATGATAGTTAGAGAAGCATTTCCATGTAGTCTTTTTTTCACATTCAAAACATTTTTTTGTGTTCTTCTAGCATACAACACATTTTCTTTGTGTTGATGGTACAGATAATGTAATTAACAAATGTCAATGAATTCCTCTTCAGAATCATCTGCTAATTCATAAAAATATTCTAGTGCCTCTTCTATTGTTCGAAATGGATTGAAAGAGACATCTGGTCTGTATGAGGTATTCTAAATGAAGGAAATCACAGAGTAAAGTAAAATCATATGAATTCCTTCACACGCTTTTTTCCAAAGTCACTTCTTACATTATATCTTATTTGAGTCATAAACAATGTCTAACTATTAACAAACAAACATGTTTTCCCTGTCAGTTATGAATAATCCACTTCAGATGGGAGAACCAGTGTGGAAGAGAGAGAAGGGGGGAGGGGGAGGGGGAGGGTAAGGGACAGGGTATGGAGGGGGGGGTAATAAAGTATATCAATGTCATAACCATCTTTTGTCGACACTTACTAAACCACCTCGTATCCAGAAACTTTTTATTAAAACTTATAAGCATTGCAACCAAAAGACTTTATCATGTTAAAAAATATACCTTTACACGCCAATGTTCCATTTATGGAACATGCACATTTCTTATCTAAAATAAACAATAAAAATCAATCTTTTTTTTAATAACTTGTGTTCTACTAATAAAATGATTACTTTTACTTGATCTCACTTAGTTATAAAAATATTTGTTAAATTTTGAATTTTCTATAAATTTTTGAATTTTGCCTAACAAAAAGTCTAAAAAAAGTCCTAATTTACGATTTTTTCCCTAAGACATGATTTATTTTATCAATGTAAAATCAACGCCAAAAAATCAAGTCATACTTTCTTTTCAAATACTAATTTTTACAGGGCAATAGGAATAAAAATGAATTTTTTGCAGAATTTTGAAGATGATGTTCCACTTATGGAACATTGGCGTGTAAAAGGTTAAGATGGATTTAATTAATTTCGCATTTTCTGTCAATTTAATGGTTAGTATTATTAGGGCTTCATTCATCTGACATTCATAATTTTCTTTCTATTTAAATCTATTGTGATTTATTAATGATTATAAGTATTTTATTTTAAAGTATAAACACCGGTAACACAGTATTTTACATTTCATTTAAAGATGTTTTTGTTTGTTTGTTTGTTTGTTTGTTTGTTTGTTTGTTTGTTTTTCATTTTTAGAAATTTAAAATTTTACTTACCCTAATTTCCTGCGTATAATCCGCGGATCAAACAATCATTTTTCGACCCAGAAATTTTATTAAATAAAATATAACTTTCCCGATCGCCGTAAATATTTGCCTTCATTTACAAAATAAAATTTCTGGGTCGAAAAAGAATTGTTTGATCCGCGGATTATAGGCAGGAAATTAGGGTATATCTCCGCCATTTTTTTTTTTTTTAATTTTGAATTTTCCAAAAATTTGAAAACATAAACTTGATTTAAAAAATATGATTTGAACATTTTCATTTGATTAAAATAAATAAGATTTTAATAATTATTTTTAAAGTAAATTTTTTGGTACTACCATCTATGCATAAGAATTTATTAATTATAAATAAAAAATGTGGGTTTATTAATAATGTATAAGTTGTTTTGAAAGAAACATTAAACGAAAACCTCTGTGCGATCTCCGATCACACTTATCCATTTGCTAATCTACGTTGTTTAGCTTTAGCATTATGGGGAAATTTTAACAATTAGGTGATCCCGTAATGAAAAATAAGCCTTTTTAATCCTTTTTGACACAGAAAAATTCTGTTCCAAAATGGTGAAACGATTGACTGACGCCGAAATTTTCCAACGTCTTTTTTAGAAATTAAAAGCTTGTTACTATAAACAATCATTGTAAAAGCAAAATCTTACTAAAACATTCTTAATGCCGCATAAAATTAGGAAAAATTAGGTGGTTCCGACATTTAACCAAACTTTGGTAGAGCCACTCCAGCAGAAAGGATTAAAAGACACTGTAGAATGAATTTTAAATGAACTTGCTATTTTTTGAATAAATGATTGAGAAAATTTTATTTGTATCTTTAAACGAAATAAATGTTTAATTGACAATACATACAATAAAATTAATGGGAAATAATAACACTTTAATTTTAAACATTACAGTATTCTTTGGAATTACAATTTTACAGTAATATAACCTTTTTCAAACAAAAGGCTTGTCTTTGAATTAAAAAAACGGATTCTGACAGATTTATTATAGTTTATGATTCGTAAAGGATGAACTATTTTCTATGAATTATCGAATAATCGAATATATAAGTTTAATTAATTCCCGTCATTTCTGTCCAGGGTTGCCAGATTGGCCTCCTTGGAGCCAAATTTCCGAAATTTGGCTCCAAACCGTTGAAGCTGGCTCCGAGATTTTATTTTTGGCATCGTAGTAAATTTGGCTCCAAATTTGGCCTCATTTCGCAGAAATATCTTTTTTTCTCCTTTCGATGAAATTTCTGCCCTACTTTTTGGAAAGACGAAAAGTAAATTGTCCCTTTTTTAATTTTCAAGTTCTACAGTGGCAGCATCAGTTTCAGCCAATCAAAATATAGCGTTGCAAGTCACGTGATTTCAGAGTCTGGGGAATTCTAGTGTAATGTGTAAGTTTAATAAAATCCACGTGTTGTTGAATGTTGATCAACATGAACTTGCTTTGCTTGTGTGTTTGTGTTCATTCTTGACGATCGTTGATCCGTTTGAATTGATTAACTCTATTTGATTTAAACAGTTTCTTTAGTGCTTTTAATAATATTTTATCTGATTTAATGCTTGAAAGTTGAAATAGTTTGATTTCAGTTAACGGTGTTTGTGTTTTTACGCAAAATGTCTAAATGGAAAAATTGTTACGATGGAGCTCGAAAATATTTACCAGAGTGGGAAAAAGAATTCCCATGGTTACAAGAAGATGAAAGTAAAGGAGCGTATTGCAAATTATGTAAATGCAGTCTCCGTGCAAAAAAGAGTATTTTATCGAAACACTCTGGAACGGCGAGTCACATGCAAATTGAAAAAAGGTGTAACGCCAAAAAAAAAGTTACAAGTTTCATCATTATTGGTGAAAATCTAGAATTAAAGAAAACTGAGCTTCAGTTAGCTGCTTCCATTTGTTGCCACTGCTCTATTTCATCCATTGATCATTTAAGTGAAGTAGTAAAAAAGAATTCCAAAGGAAGCATAATGGAAAAATTGAAATTGCACCGAACGAAATGCTCAAAACTTATAACAGAAGTTATAGCACCATCCATAGAGAAAGAACTCATCGATGAATTGAAAGATAAAAAATATTCCATTATTATGGATGAAACTACGGACATCACATCAGAAAAAAAAGTTTGTGTTTCTGCGCTTTATTACAATGATGCAAATGAAAGCATTGTATCAAATTTTCTTGGGCTAGCATCAGTTACAGAAACCACTGGTGAAGTACTGTTTAATTCATTGAGCTCTATGCTACTGAGGTTTAATCTCCAATTTAAAAGTTGCATAGGTTTTGGAACAGATGGTGCCAAAAACATGACTGGTAAAAATAATTCTGTCTGGTCCCGAATATTGAACGAATCGCCTAATTGCTTAAAAATGCAATGTATTTGTCACAGTTTGGCATTATGTGTAAAAAAGGCCTTTGAAATTTTGCCTTCTCATCTCGGATTTTTGTTAACAGAAATCCCATCGTGGTTCAAAAAATCAACTGAAAGAAGAGAAAAATTTAAGATGCTTACTGAAACAATAAATCTTGATGAGGATGTAGTTGGCAATCCTTTGCCTTTTAAAAAGACTTCTTGCACACGATGGCTAGTAAGAGGGACTGTAATTTACAATATCTTAGTAAATTGGCTTGAGTTGAAGACTTATTTCCAACAGGAAAGCAGATGTGCCACACAAAAGGCAAGATATAAAGCTAGGATGATTTTTGATATAATTAATGATGACATTAATCAACTATATTTCATATTCTTGTGTCCAATTATTCAAGAATTTGAAAAAGTAAATGCTCTTTTTCAATCGCACACACACACACTCAGAACTTACAGCAGAATTCTGGTTATGCATTCATGATTTAGGTGGGAAAGGATCTTTTGACTAATTTTGAATTTTAAAGTATTTAACATCCAATGATCCAACAGAGGGCGACACTAAACTAACTGAAATTAGAATTTTAAAGACGTTTTATCTTTTGTCCATCAGATGGCAGGTCAGTTTTTGCTGACATCATATCTAGCTACTACCTTAGCAACCAGAAGTGTGTTTTGTTTGTCCCTCAAACTTGGTCGATTGTGATTGGTTGGCTCATCAGTCATAATACAGGCTATAAATTGTCGACTATGTTTGGTTGGTTGGTGGTGGGTTGGCAGTCACATGCTGCCAACCCAGCTTAAAACTAATCTAGTGTAGTTTTTTTTTTTTTTTTTTTAAAGATATATAATTTAAAAAATAGAAGTCAGATACCGAAAGATAAAAGTTTTACAACACCTCTTCCCTGCGATTTTCAGATATAACATATGATTTTTAAGATTTAAATGTTGGCTTTATTATCCTCAAGTTTGGCCTCCATTTGGCTCCAGTGTAGAATTTATTTGGCCTCCTTCGAAAAATTCAATCTGGCAACCCTGTTTCTGTCATTTGATTTTATTTTAATTTCAACGAAGAGAACTTAGTACCATATAAGTACTTGCTTCTCGTTACTTAAATACGACCTAGCATCGAAACCTTGAATCGAAATGCCCAACTCTATATCGAATATATAAGTTTAATTAATTCCCGCCATTTGATTTCATTTTAATTTAAACGAAGAGAGAGCCATATAAGTACTTGCTCCCCGTTGCTTAATCCTAACAGAATTCTTCACAACATATACCAATTTTATATTTTATAAAATTATAAATAATTCTTTATATTTTTCTGGCATGAGCTTATTATTTTTATAATGTTCTCATTATGTATTTATTGGAAAATGATAGCGAAAGTAAAGTTTCAAATTCAATTCCATGTGGTTTGTTTGTATGTATATGTATTCAGAGAGCAGTTATTTATCTGTTTTTATATTTTAAGACGATATTTATAATTGCTTAATGAAAGGCATCTATGTAAAACAAGCAACCATAGAATTGAATACATGATAATGGAAAAAAAACGTCAAACATTGTAATAAATAACTGTGACAAAGTAGACCGGAATCACCTCATCGAGTTCACGGACGAAAATCTCAAGTTAGTTATATCTCGATTCGCATATTACAGAGCAATCGGTCTGCCAAGTCATACCTTGGTAGAAAACACCTAAAAACCGGATTTTAGCGGTTGACTCATAGGTTTTCTTTTATGCTTTCCTGTTCCCAAACCTCCATGTTTTCATATTTTTGGGAGCATGAAAATACAATGATAGACCTTCGAGTCAACCGCTAAAATCGTAAAAACACCTAGAAAATTGATAGTTTTAAATTATAAAGTAAGTCTTATGCATAAATCGTTACCCTCAAAATGAATTCAAAAGGGGGACACGACATTTCGGTCTCGCCGTTTCGGTCCCGAGACATTTCGGTCCTTGGCCATTTCGGTCCCTGGCCATTTCGGTCCCGAGACATTTCGGTCCCAAGACATTTCGGACCCGAGACAATTCGGTCCCAAGACATTTCAGTCCCCAGCAATTTTGGTCCCTTGTTATTTCTTTGCTCCCTACCTTATAAGTCAGATACTAATTGTTGTGGTCTTGCAAAATGGTATAAGTTCGACATTATTCGGACCTTTTTTTAATTTTTTTAATTCTCTCCCTCCCTCCTCCCAAGTTTTATAAAAAGTTGAATATAAGAATCTGAAAAATTTAAACTTTTACAACTCGTGATAATGAAATCACAGCGAGCTGAAAATTTTGTTTGATTAAACAATGTGATATAAGTTTAGGGAATACTGTGTTTTGCTTTTGGTAGTATTATTATTAATCAGAATAATTATTTTAAATTTTAATATTAATTATTAGTATCAGTATTTTATGTAAACTTCTATAAACTACTATAAACTAAAAAGTATTTTATATAAACTGCCAGAATTTTTTTTTTTTTTTTTTGGGGGGGGGGGGCTGTTTACGTACATTTTTTAGAACCTTTAAATTAACATTAATTAAATAATAATAAAAAAAGTGCTTATTTTTTTCTTCCAATTAGTTTAATAATAAATGTTTTTAATAATTCAATTAGACAGTTATAAGTTATAATATATGCATATTTCCTCAAATCACCCATCTACACCCTCTCTTTTAATAATTTAGAAATGAGATATATTTATTGAGGAACAATTTTTTTTCTATTATTTTTTTAATACAAAGTTGCATCTTATAAAGTTGTTTTCATAAGTTACTTTCCATTATTAACATTGCGAAAGCAATAGTGATCTAGTAACTGGGCATGCTATGAAAAAAAAATTGTTTTTAAAAATTTGCCTCCGTCACTTTTTTTTTTAATTGATTGCATTTTTTAACAGTCTTCTCACGCCATGAAGACAATTTTTGTGAGTTAATTTTATAGAAATTGAGCCTATTTCATTCTAATAAGATGTTTATTTATTTTTTTTTTTTATTTACATAAAATTAATATAATAATATTTTAAAATATAATTATATAAATGTTATATGTAAAATATAATGTATAATTTAATAAAGTATATTAAAATGTAATATAATGTTATTTTAAATAATTTTATTTTCAATTTTTAAGTGTCAAAACTAAGCTTTTATATATTTATTTATTTGTATTACCTTTTCGCTCCTACTAATTATAATAATTCTTATTTTAGTTTTATTTTTAACTATACTAATTATTTTAAATATACAATAAATAAACAAGTAAAAGATAAATTTCAGTTTAGAACTACTAAGAAATATAATGATGTATTGAATATAAAATTAATTATGTATTGAGTTTATTTTAAAGCAAAATTCATTATGTAAGTTAATAATTTATTAATTAATAAATTTATTTAATAAAATATTAATTTAATTTTTATATTAAAATTACTGTTTTGAGAATTAGGATTACAAATTATCATTAGGATTACCAATTATTATTAGAATTACCATACAAAATTTGTGTGAATTATAATATTTTTTATAAGAGTTATACGTGTTTGCGGCTTTCGGGCACTTATAATCGCATTATACTAAAATTGTATGGCCATCAATTTAAAAACTCTGCAATGTTCCCTATAAAATTATGTCTTATTTCACAAAATTTCAGTTTGCAGGAGAAAGGTCCGAAATGTCTTGGGACAGAAATGGCTAGGGACCGAAATGGCTCGGGACCGAAATGTCTTGGGACCGAAACGGGTAGGGACCAATATGTCTTGGGACCGAAATGGCTAGGGACCGAAGTGTCTCGGGACCGAAACGGCGGGACCGAAATGGAAGGATCGAAATGGCGGAACCGAAACGTCCTGCTTCCATTTAAAAGACCCATTATACCCAATAGTAATTTATTGATAATACAATGTCAGTAGCTCCGCCCACTGCTGAACATATTGCATGCGTACTTATATATTTCCTCCCATCCTCCCTACAACTCAAATTATGTAACATTCTTTTATGTGACAGCATTATATAACATTCTTTAATCACCACTTTTATTTTTTGTAGCTTTCCATTTTTAAAAAGTAATTAGAGGTATAGAGCTTTTGGTTTTATTGTCTTGAAAAACATATTAAAATACTGACCGTTTGTTATCGAATTTTTTTTTATCATTTTTGTTATCGAATAGGCGGAGTTTTAAAACTAACATATATCAATCAAAAAACTTCGTGCATTTTAGTAAGTATTTGTTTTAAAATGTCTACGCATTATATTAATCATTTTGCTATTTAATATATTGCCAATTATTCTTCTATTTATCTAAATTTCTTTTAATGCTTCATTGATATTCTTTATATTTTGCGAATATTGTAAAAATAAATAATATCTTTAGAATTTTCGATTAAAAAAAAGAAAAGAAAATGTTAGAAATATCAATGTAATATGTATCGATTTAATTAAGTTGGTCACAGGCAAAGCTGTAAGTAAAGCGTCTGATAAAAGGGAGGGGTGTCTGTATGATTAAAGGCGGGTTCACATCAATTAAGGTCAATACTCCACCTATCGGAAGGGGTGAACTACAAGAGTATTATTAAATCGATTGCAGATTCTTTTGTGTGAATGGAAACGAAATTGATTTGTTTCTTTAAATCTTAGTTTGTTTCTTCT
Organism: Maratus speculifer; assembly: GCA_964019185.1. Taxonomy (NCBI): domain Eukaryota; kingdom Metazoa; phylum Arthropoda; class Arachnida; order Araneae; family Salticidae; genus Maratus; species Maratus speculifer. The sequence goes on from OZ025303.1 coordinate 232,386,932, forward strand.
TTTCTTTAAAATGTTACTTCAAAATGTTGCATAGAATAAAGTTTAGGTTTGAAATATTGTAAATGAATACAGAAAAAATAAGTGCAGTACTATTAAATATTAACATAAAATATACTGAGATGAAATTTATATATTTATGCAATACAAATGTCGCTGATTTAAATATGTTTGTATTTAATAATGTTTTTTATTGAAATTAAAGATGACTCTTAACACACATGACAACCTCCGGTTTTTTTTAAAAACGATAAACTATGCTTCGAACCAGAAATTTATTTGTTGAGTGGAAAAATGTAGTTTTCAATTGCATACCGTATTTAATGGCAGGCACATTTAACTAGGCATTTTTTCTAGTTCAAAATACAATTTTCTCATTTAAAAATAGCCGGAGGTTGGCATGTATGCTCATAAAAATTAGTAAGTAGTTAAAATGTAAAGACAGAATTTTGTAGCAGTCTCAAATTTTATTAAATCCTTCATGAGATAAATTATAAAAAATTGTATACGCCGTTGTATTTCATATGAGAATACAACGTTTAACAATGATTAGAATATGCATAGAAATTAATACTAAATTAAATATTCGATTTTAGCTCCCTTTTTTATTCATTTACTGATTGCGGACAATATGGATCCGATGTTTTCTTGGTTTTATCGCACTTTTACCATTTAACTTGCAAACATTTCATTCTTTTAATTTAAAACTCATTTCATTATATATTCGGAATAACAATAATATTATATATAATTCCGAATAACATTACATAAAATAATACATATCTGGAATATATTCGGAATAATATTATATATTTTTTGAAATTCAATTTTCTTTCTATTTTAAAATCGATTGTGATTTATTAATTATTATAATTATTTCATGATAACATATAAACACAGGCAACACAGTACTTAACATTTCATTTAAACTTTTTTCTTCGTTTTTAGATTTTTTTTTCTTTTTACTTAAAATAAAAACCTCCTTTTATAATTATTTTAAAATCAATTTGTTGGTGCTACCATCTATGTATAAGAATTTATTAATTCTAAATTAACAATTTGGGTTTATTAATAATGTGTAAGTGTTTTGTTTGTTAAACATTAAACGAACCCCTCTGTGCGATCTCCAATCACACATACACATTTATTATTCTACGTTGTTTAGCTTTAGCATTATGGTGAAAATTTTACAATTACGTGAACCGGATTATGAAAGATAAGCCTTTTTAATCCTTTTCGACACAGAAAAACTCTGTTCCTAAAATGGCAAAAAGATTGACTGACGCCAAAATTTTCAAACTTTTTTTTTTTTTTTTTTTTTTTTTTTTTTCAGAAATTAAAAGCTTGTTACTACAAACAATCATTCTAAAAGCAAAATCTTACTAAAACATTCTTAATGCCGCATAAAATTAGGTGGTCCTGACATATAACCAAACTTTGGTAGAGCCACTCCAGCAGAAAGGATTAAAAGACACCGTAGAATGAATTTTAAAGGAACTTGCTACTTTTGGAATTAACCTCTTCGCTACTGGTGATTATTACAGTATTTTTAATTTTTGCTGAATTATTTCTTCTCTCGTTTGACTTCAGAGCGAGATTTTTGTTTTATTTTCATTAGCTCGAATCTTAGAATTCGAAACATACTATTCTTATATCGAAATTTCATTTATATTTGAGTATCATTAATAAAATGGGACAAAACTGATGTACCCATTTGGTTACTCAGGGACTGAAGAGGTTAATGATTGAGAAAATTTAATTTGTATCTTTAAACGAAATAAATGTTTGAATGACAATACATACAGTAAAATGAATGGGAAATAATAACACTCTAGTTTTAAAGATTACACTGTTCTTGGGAATTACAATTTTACGATTATATAAATTTCTTTCAAACAAAAGGATTGACTTTGAATTAAAAAAACGGATCTTGACAGATTTATGACACGTAAAGAATGAATTATTTTCTAAGGATTATCATACACATTGAATTAATCCATCCATGTCATTTCTCGTATGATTTCATTTTTAATTTCAACGAAGGGAAATTAGTACCGTATAGGTACTTTTCCTTCGTTACTTAAACATAACCCAAAAAGATTTACACGATAAGTTCTGATTTTCAGATTTTATATAATTAAAAATAAATATTTACATTTTTCCGGTATGAGTTTATTATTTTTATGGTGTTTTTATTTTGTATTTACTTGACACAAAGAATGTAAACTGGTACAAGAGCCTCGGCTTCGAAAACACGTAACTACACCATCTGTTGGTACCTTTGTAATCCTGCGCTACCATGCATAGCAGGAAAGCAAACATTACAGGATGAAGCATGTAGCAGTGCGCGCGCGCGTGGCGCGCCAAGGACGAAAAGTTTCGTTTATATGCGCGCGCAGACGCCGCGTTTTCCCTCCGATCAACATCAACAACTTCAACACTTGCTTCTTTTGAGTAGCGTGGTCAGCCATTTTGCTTTATGCTGTACTCAGTACTCGCCGATCGTAAAAACAGTGGTTTTATTAAGCATTTACAGCTTTTTAAAACAGGGTAAGTGACAGATGCTTATGTATATGTTATTTATTTAAATGTTCCAATAAATTTCCATTTTAATTTAAAGAACATTATCGCACTATTGTGTAGTTAAAATGTAATCTATGTCATATGTTATTAATACATTATTAATGCGTATTTTTATATTAGTATGCATTTATATTAGTGTGCTTTTATATCATTATCTTGATAGTATTTTTATATTTTAATATTATGATTACATTATCAGTTATTTGTATTTCACAAACTTCAGTCTCGCATAAGTAGATACTTCAAAATTTAAAACTTTTAATTCGACTTTTTAAATAAATTTAATAAGAAAGACGAAATTTAAGTTTTAAGAATTGTGAAGAGTCCATTTTTCTGAGATCAGATCTGATCTTGTGAAAGATAGATCGCTGGTAATGTACAATAATGTAATACTATAACAAAATTCATAATATTATTATTCTTTAATTATTATAGTAGTAATCTAATATATAGAATAGTATTATTTAGTATAGTAGTATTGTATAGAATAGCATTATTATTATTCTGATTTTTCTGATCTGTGACAGATCGCTGATAATGTGCAATAATTTAATATAATATAACAACGTAATAGTATTATTATTCTTTAATTATTATAATAGTATTATATTATACAGTATAATATTAGTAATAGTATAGTATTATGCAGTATAATAGTATTGTATAGAATATCATTATATTCTTTTTCTATTACAAATTAAAATAATGGTTTTATCAGTTTTTTTAATAAAACTGGAAACTTGTGTTAATATTTAAATTAGATATAAATGCATAAAAATATGTCGCTTACATTTTAAAATGAAGAGGATGAAAAATCATATATTAACGTCCTCATAATTTGAGTGAAAATGATTAATTGCAAAAAATTCATTACTATCACAAAAAAAAAAAAAAAAAAAAAAAAAAAAAAAAAAAAAAACTAGAATGAAACAAAAATATTTTTTTATTCCATTTACAAATGAGTTAAAATGATGTCTCAAAAGAAAACAATAGTTTTCAATTGTTAAATATTTTTCTTTCCTTTAAGAGAATAGCATCAGTTCTTTCATATCTATACATACATTTCCCCTTAATGAAGGGAAAAATAATAGAAACTCATTAAATAATAATAATACAATACATACTATAACATTTGCGCGGGTCTCCCCCCCTTCCCCCATTACGTGCTCCTCGCTGCACTTCATCCCTGTAAAGTTTGTTTTCTAGCACTGCTCAAAGTAGCGTAGGTTACGTAGCGGTGAAAGAAGTCTGCGTTTACATTGCGCCAATGACAGCTTTCTATCTTTTTCCCTCTCTAAGATCTTTGCTTGACAATAATACCGAAAGTTTAAAATTCAATCCCATGTGGTGTGTTTGTAAGTATATGTATTCAGAGGTCGATTATTTATCTATTTTTTATTTTTTAAGAAGAAATTTATTGTTGCTTAATAAAAAGCATGTATGTAAAAGCAATCGCAGAATTGAATACATGCCAGTGAATAAAAAACGTTAAAATAATAAATGAATCTGACTATGTAGACCGGAATCACCTAATCGACTTCAAGGATGAATATCTTGGATTAGTTAAATCTCGATTCGCATATTACAAAGTAATCAGTCAGCCAAGTCATATCTTGGTAGAAAACTCCTAAAACCCCGATTTTAGCTGTTGACTCATAAGTTTTCTTTTATGGTTTCCTGCTTCCAAACCTCCATGTGATCATACTTTTGGGAGCAGGAAAATACAATGATAGACCAACGAGTCAACCGCTAAAACCGTAAGAACACAAAGAAAATTGATAGTTTTAAATTATAAAGTAATCTTAAAGCATAAATCATTACCTTTTAAAATGAGGAAAAAGGCCCAATATACCCAATAGTAATTTATTGATAATGCAATGTTAACCTTCCTACCCTGTTAAAATATTACTTAATCTTGATAAAAACATTTCACCCCAGAATTGTTTCTTTAAAATGTTTCAATATATTTAATTGACTTGTTTCTCTGAATCTATTATTTAACTTTCTTTATAAAAAAGTTCTGGTTCGAATCGTATAAAACAAATTAGAGTTATGGGTCGATTAGACCCATTCAGGGTAGGAAGGTTAATAGCTCCGCCCACTGCTAAACATATTGCATGCCTACTGATATATTTCCTCCCATCCTCCCTACAACTCAAATAATGTAACATTCTTTTATGTGACAGCATTATATAACATTCTTTTCTCACCACTTTTATTTTTTGTAGTTTTCACCATGGAGCTTTTGGTTTTATTGTCTTGTAAAAACGTGTTGAAATACTGGCCGTTATTTCTGTTATCGAATAGGCGGAGTTTTGTCACTAAAATATATCAATCAAAAAACTTCATGCAATATAGTAATTATTTATTTAAAATGGCTACATATTATTTCAGTGATTTTGTTCTAATTAATTTGTTGTCAATTATTGTTCTATTTAATTAAATTTCGTTTAATGTTTTATTAATATTTCTTAATATTTTGCTAATATTATAAAAATAAATAAGAACTTTAAAATTCTCGATAGAAAAAAATAGAAAGAAAAAAAAATGTTAGAAATATCAATGTAATATGTATCGATTTAATTAAGTTGGTCACAGCCAAAGCTGTAAGTAAAGCGTCTGATAAAAGGGAGGGGTGTCTGTATGATTAAAGGTGGGTTCACATCAATTAAGGTCAATACGCCACCTATCGGAAGGGGTGAACTACAAGAGTATTATTAAATCGATTGCAGATTCTTTTGTGTGAATGGAAACGAAATTGATTTGTTTCTTTAAATCTTAGTTTGTTTCTTCTTTTCTTTAAAATGTTACTTCAAAATGTTGCATAGAATAAAGTTTAGGTTTGAAATATTGTAAATGAATACAGAAAAAATAAGTGTACTACTACTAAATATTAACATAAAATATACTGAGATGAAATTTATATAATTATGCAATACAAATGTCGCTGATTTAAATATGTTTGTATTTAATAATGTTTTTATTGAAATTAAAGATGACTCTTAACACACATGACAACCTCCGGTTTTTTTAAAAACGATAAACTATGCTTCGAACCAGAAATTTATTTGTTGAGTGGAAAAATGTAGTTTTCAATTGCATACCGTATTTAATGGCAGGCACATTTAACTAGGCATTTTTTCTAGTTCAAAATACAATTTTCTCATTTAAAAGTAGCCGGAGGTTGGCATGTATGCTCATAAAAATTAGTAAGTAGTTAAAATGTAAAGACAGAATTTTGTAGCAGTCTCAAATTTTATTAAATTCTTCATGAGATAAATTACAAAAAATGGTATACGCCGTTGTATTTCATATGAGAATACAACGTTTAACAATGATTAGAATATGCATAGAAATTAATACTAAATTAAATATTCGATTTTAGCTCCCTTTTTTATTCATTTACTGATTGCGGGCGATATGGATCCGATGTTTTCTTGGTTTTATCGCACTTTTACCATTTAACTTGCAAACATTTCATTCTTTTAATTTAAAACTCATTTCATTATATATTCGGAATAACAATAATATTATATATAATTCCGAATAACATTACATAAAATAATACACATGTGGAATATATTCGGAATAATATTATATATTTTTTTAAATTCAATTTTTTTTCTATTTTAAAATCGATTGTGATTTATTAATTATTATAATTATTTCATATTAACATATAAAAACAGGCAACACAGTACTTAACATTTTATTTAAACTTTTTTCTTCGTTTTTAGATTTTTTTTTCTTTTTACTTGAAATAAAAACCTCCTTTTATAATTATTTTAAAATCAATTTGTTGGTGCTACCATCTATGTATAAGAATTTATTAATTCTAAATTAACAATTTGGGTTTATTAATAATGTGTAAGTTGTTTTGAAAGAAACATTAAACGAAACCCTCTGTGCTATCTCCAATCACACATACACATTTATTATTCTACGTTGTTTAGCTTTAGCATTATGGTGAAAATTTTACAATTACGTGAGACCGATTATGAAAGATAAGCCTTTTTAATCCTTTTCGACACAGAAAAACTCTGTTCCTAAAATGGCAAAAAGATTGACTGACGCCGAAATTTTCAAACTTTTTTTTTCAGAAATTAAAAGCTTGTTACTACAAACAATCATTCTAAAAGCAAAATCTTACTAAAACATACTTAATGCCGCATAAAATTAGGTGGTCCTGACATATAACCAAACTTTGGTAGAGCCACTCCAGCAGAAAGGATTAAAAGACACCGTAGAATGAATTTTAAAGGAACTTGCTACTTTTGGAATTAACCTCTTCGTTACTGGTGATTATTACAGTATTTTTAATTATTGCTGAATTATTTCTTCTCTCGTTTGACTTCAGAGCGAGATTTTTGTTTTATTTTCATTAGCTCGAATCTTAGAATTCGAAACATACTATTCTTATATCGAAATTTCATTTATATTTGAGTATCATTAATAAAATGGGACAAAACTGATGTACCCATTTGGGTACTCGGGGACTGAAGAGGTTAATGATTGAGAAAATTTAATTTGTATCTTTAAACGAAATAAATGTTTAAATGACAATACATACAGTAAAATGAATGGGAAATAATAACACTTTAGTTTTAAAGATTACACTGTTCTTGGGAATTAGAATTTTACGATAATATAAATTTCTTTCAAACAAAAGGATTGACTTTGAATTAAAAAAACGGATCTTGACAGATTTATGACACGTAAAGAATGAATTATTTTCTAAGGATTATCATATACATTGAATTGATCCATGTCATTTCTCATTTGATTTCATTTTTAATTTCAACGAAGGGAACTTAGTACCGTATAGGTACTTTTCCTTCGTTACTTAAACATAACCGAAAAGGATCTGGACGACGAGTGCTAATATTCATATTTTATATAATTAAAAATAAATATTTAAATTTTTCCGGTATGAGTTTATTATTTTTATGGTGTTTTTATTTTGTATTTACTTGACACAAAGAATGTAAACTGGTACAAGAGCCTCGGCTTCGAAAACACGTAACTACACCATCTATTGATACCTTTGTAATCCTGTGCTACCATGCATAGCAGGAAATCAAACGTAACAGGATGAAGCATGAAGCAGTGCGCGCGTGCGCCGCGCGCCAAGGACGAAAAGTTTCGTTAATATGCGCGCGCAGACGCCGCGTTTTCCCTCCGATCAACATCAACAACTTCAACACTTGCTTCTTTTGAGTAGCGTGGGTCAGCCATTTTGCTTTATGCTGTACTCAGTACTCGCCGCTCGTAAAAACAATGGTTTTATTAAGCATTTACAGCTTTTTAAAACAGGGTAAGTGACAGATGCTTATGTATATGTTATTTATTTAAATGTTCCCATAAGTTTCCATTTTAATTTAAAGAACATTATCGCACTATTGTGTAGTTAAAATGTAATCTATGTCATATGTTATTAATACATTATTAATGCGTATTTTTATATTAGTATGCATTTACATTAGTGTGCTTTTATATCATTATCTTGATAGTATTTTTATATTTTAATATTACGATTACATTATCAGTTATTTGTATTTCACAAACTTCAGTCTCGTAAAAGTAGATACTTCAAAATTTAAAACTTTTAATTCGACTTTTTAAATAAATTTAATAAGAAAGGCGAAATTTAAGTTTTAAGAATTGTGAAGAGTCCATTTTTCTGAGATCAGATCTGATCTTGTGAAAGATAGATCGCTGGTAATGTACAATAATGTAATACTATAACAAAATTCATAGTATTATTATTCTTTAATTATTATAGTAGTAATCTAATATATAGAATAGTATTATTTAGTATAGTAGTATTGTATAGAATAGCATTATTATTATTCTGATTTTTCTGATCTGTGACAGATCGCTGATAATGTGCAATAATTTAACATAATATAACAACGTAACAGTATTATTATTATTTAATTATTATAGTAGTATTATATTATACAGTATTATATTAGTAATAGTATAGTATTATACAGTATAATAGTATTGTATAGAATATCATTATATTCTTTTTCTATTACAAATTAAAATAATGGTTTTATCAGTTTTTTTAATAAAACTGGAAACTTGTGTTAATATTTAAATTACATATAAATCCATAAAAATCTGTCGCTTACATTTTAAAATGAAGAGGATGAAAAATCATATATTAACGTCCTCATAATTTGAGTGAAAATGATTAATTGCAAAGAATTCATAACTATCAAAAAAAAAAAAAAAAAAAAAAAACTAGAATGAAACAAAAATATTTTTTATTCCATTTACAAATGAGTTAAAATGATTTCTCAAAAGAAAACAATAGTTTTCAATTGTTAAATATTTTTCTTTCCTTTAAGAGAATAGCATCAGTTCTTTCATATCTATACATACATTTCCCCTTAATGAAGGGAAAAATAATAGAAACTCATTAAATAATAATAATACAATACATACTATAACATTTGCGCGGGTCTCCTCCCCTTCCCCCATTACGTGCTCCTCGCTGCACTTCATCCCTGTAAAGTTTGTTTTCTAGCGCTGATCAAAGTAGCGTAGGTTACGTAGCGGTGAAAGAAGTCTGCGTTTACATTGCGCCAATGACAGCTTTCTATCTTTTTCCCTCTCTAAGATCTTTGCTTGACAATAATACCGAAAGTTTAAAATTCAATCCCATGTGGTGTGTTTGTAAGTATATGTATTCAGAGGTCGATTATTTATCTATTTTTTATTTTTTAAGAAGAAATTTATTGTTGCTTAATAAAAAGCATGTATGTAAAAGCAATCGCAGAATTGAATACATGCCAGTGGATAAAAAACGTTAAAATAATAAATGAATCTGACTATGTAGACCGGAATCACCTAATCGACTTCAAGGATGAATATCTTGGATTAGTTAAATCTCGATTCGCACATTACAAAGTAATCAGTCTGCCAAGTCATATCTTGGTAGAAAACTCCTAAAACCCCGATTTTAGCGGTTGACTCATAAGTTTTCTTTTATGATTTCCTGCTTCCAAACCTCCATGTGATCATACTTTTGGGAGCAGGAAAATACAATGATAGACCAACGAGTCAACCGCTAAAACCGTAAGAACACAAAGAAAATTGATAGTTTTAAATTATAAAGTAGTCTTAATGCATAAATCATTACCTTTTAAAATGAGGAAAAAGGCCCATTATACCCAATAGTAATTTATTGATAATGCAATGTTAACCTTCCTACCCTGTTAAAATATTACTTAATCTTGATAAAAACATTTCACCCCAGAATTGTTATTTTGAAATGTTTCAATATGTTTAATTGACTTGTTTTTTTTTAATCTATTATTTAACTTTCTTTATAAAAAAAAGTTCTGGTTCGAATCGTATAAAACAAATTATATTTATTTGTCCATTCAGGGTAGGAAGGTTAATAGCTCCGCCCACTGCTCAACATATTGCTTGCCTAGTGATATATTTCCTCCCATCCTCCCTACAACTCAAATTATGTAACATTCTTTTATGTGACAGCATTATATAACATTCTTTTCTCACCACTTTTATTTTTTGTAGTTTTCACCATGGAGCTTTTGGTTTTATTGTCTTGTAAAAACGTGTTGAAATACTGGACGCTATTTCTGTTATCGAATAGGCGGAGTTTTATCACTAAAATATATGAATCAAAAAACTTCATGCAATATAGTTAGTATTTTATTTAAAATGTCTACGTATTATTTCAGTGATTTTCTTCTAATTAACCTTCCGTCTACCAGACGGGTCCATTGGACCCGACAGCAATATTTCTGGTGTCAATGGTAAAATGAGAAATTGTCGATTACACCGGAATTTATAAAGGACTTGTCTAGATATTACGAATTCCTTAATTTAAGCTTTCATTGTAAAAGCAAAATTATATTAAAATATTACTGGTGCCGTTTGCAAGTTTGGAATTAAAATTAGGTGTTGCCGTAGATAAATGGGTGTTTTGTCTGGTAGACGGAAGGTTAATTTGTTGTCAATTATTGTTCTATTTAATTAAATTTCTTTTAATGTTTTATTAATATTTCTTAATATTTTGCTAATATTATAAAAATAAATAAGAACTTTAAAATTCTCGATAGAAAAAAATAGAAAGAAAAAAAATGTAATATGTATCGATTTAATTAAGTCGGTCTCAGGCAAAGCCGTAAGAAAGCTTCCTCTGGTAAAAGGGGGGGGGGGGGGTGTCCGTAAGATTAAAGGCGGGTTCGCATCAATCAAGGTCATACGCTACCTATCGGAAGGGGTGAACTAGAAGAGGATTATTAAGTAGATTGCAGTTTCTTTTGTGTGAATGGAATCGAAATTGCTTTGTTTCTTTAAATCTTCTTTAAATCTTAATTTGTTTATTCTTTGTTTAAAATGTTACTTCAAAATGTTGCGTAGAATAAAGTTTAGGTTTGAAATATTGTAAATGAATATAGAAAAAATAAATGTAATACGATTAAATAATAATATAAAATATATTGAGATGAAATATTATATAATTAAGCAATAGAAATGTCGTTGATTTAAATAAGTTTGATTTTAATAATGTTTTTTTATTGTAATGAAAGATGACTCATAACACACTTGCCAACCTCCGGCTTTATTAAAAAGAGATAAACTATGCTTCGAACCAGACATTTATTTTTTGAGTGGAAAAATGTAGTTTTCAATAGCATGCTGTATTTAATGGTAGGCACATTTATGTAGGCCTTTTTTCTGGTTCAAAATACAATTTTCTCATTTCAAAAAAGTCGTATGTTCACATGTATGCTCATAAAAATTGGTAAGTAGTTAAAATGTAAAGACAGAATTTTGTAGTAGTTTCAAATGTTACTATATTCTTGATGAGGTAAATTATACAAAATGGTATACACCGTGGTATTTTCTAGGAGAATACAATGCTTAAAAATTTTTAGAATATGTATAGAGTTTAATACTAAATTAAATATTCAATTCAATTTTAGCTCCAACCTCTTTTTTTTTTTTTTTTTTTTTTTTTTTAACCGACTTCAAGGAGGAGGTTATGATTTCGACCTGTATGTATTTGTTGTTCACTCATAACTTCCGTAAATATGAACCGTTTTTAATAATTATTTTTTTGTTTGAAAGTGTAAGATGCCCACATGGTCCCATTTCAATTTTATCAAATACTTGCGATTAAAACTTTTAAAAAATAAAAACATGAAAATTCCAACTATTTTTGAAGCAGTCATCCAATTAGAAGCATTCATTTTTCAGGTAATCGCAGGCTTTCATGTCGAGCACACAAGTCAGATGTGTGTGTACAATAAACAAATAAAATTTCAGGCTATAACTCTTACACCGATACTAGATCTTTTAATTTCATTAAATTCTGGTGACTAGAAAGTTTTTTAAAAAACAAAGTGTGGATTTGTTAAAAAATAATAATGATTTGTCACAAATCATCTTTCATTGTTGCAACGTTTTCAAGTCATAACCATATTAAAACTATACATTCATATGCGTTAGTGCCAAGTTGTCACCAAGCTTGTTTTTTTTTTGTTTTTTTTTTTTTTGAAGTCGGTTAGTATTTTTTTTTAAAAGCATATTTTATTTTTCATTTACTGATTGCAGACAATAAGGATCCAAAGTTTTCTTGGTTTATCGCACTTTTATTATTAAACTTGTAAACATTTCATTCTTTTAATTTCAAACTCATTTCATTATATATTCAGAAAAACAATAATATTATACATAATTCCGAATAATGTTACATAAAATAATGTACATTTGAAATATATTCGAAATAATATTATATTTTTAATACAATATTATTTTTTATTATATTAATAATATATATTTTTAAATTCAATTTTCCTTCTATTTTAAAAGCGATTGTGAGTTATTAATGATTATAATTATTTTATTATAACATATAAACACCGGCAACACATTTCATTTAAACTTTTTTTTCGTTTTTAGAAGTTTAAGATTTTATATCTCTGCCAATTATTATTATTATTATTATTATTATTATTTTCATTTTGAATTTTCCAAAAATTTGGAAATTAAGATTTTATTTAAATAGCTTGATTTGAACATTTTAATTTGATTAAAACAAAAACTTCCTTTTATAATTATTTTAAAAGTTAATTTGTTGGTGCTACCATCTATTTATATTTATTTTGTTTTGAAAGAAAAATTAAACGAAACTCTCTGTGCGATCTCCGATCACACTTACCCATTTGTTATTCTACGTTGTTCAGCATTAGCATTATGGGGAAAATTTTATAATTAGGTGAACCCGATTATCAAAGATAGGCTTTTTAAATTCTTTTCGATACAGAAAAATTCTGTTCGTAAAATGGTCAAACGACTAACTGACGCCAAATTTTTCAAACATGTTTTTTAGAAATTAAAATCTATAAACAATCATTGTAAAAGCAAAATCTTACTAAAACATTCTTAGTGCCGCATAAAATTAGGGAAAATTAGGTGGTTCCGACATGTAACCACACTTTGGCACTCACTTTGGCACACTTTGGCGTTTTGGCCACTCCAGCAGAAAGGATTAAAAGACACTGTAGAATGAATTTTAAAGGAACTTGCTATTTTTGAAATAAATGATTGAGAAAATTTTATTTGTATTTTTAAACGAAATAAATTTTTAAATGACAATACATACAGTAAAATTAATGGGAAATAATAACACTTTAGTTTTAAAGATTACAGTATTCTTGGGAATTACAATTTTACGATAATATAACCTTCTTTCAAACAAAAGGGTTGTCTTTGAATTAAAAAAACGGATTCCGACAGATTTATAATAGCTTATGATTCGTAAAGGATGAACTATTTTCTAAGAATTATCGAATATATAGGTTTGATTAATTCTCGTCATTTCTGTTATTTGATTTTATTTTAATTTCAACGAAGAGAACTTAGTACCATATAAGTACTTGCTCCTCGTTACTTAAAATAGTTTATGATTCGTAAAGGATGAACTATTTTCTAAGACATTTCATATTTATTTACTTAGAACAGGTGTCACAAATAAAAAAATTAAAAAGTTGACATGTTTCGGTTCATTCATAAGAACCGTATTCATAACACATAAAATCAGTAGAAAACTAAATGACACTGGATATAAATATAATTTAAAACCCAAAACACAAAATATTGCGCCCCCTATGATCGTGAATAGCCAATGCCACCGTGGTTCCCCCTATTAATGTTATTACGTAATTATTACGTAAATGAAAAAGGTGAAGTGATTTTGTTTTAGTTTTTAGTTTTGAAAAAACGAAAGCTAACAACAGTTTTAATATTTTCTAAGAATTGTGGAATATATAGGTTTAATTAATTCCCGTCATTTCTGTCATTTGATTTTATTTTAATTTCAACGAAAATAACTTAGTACCATATAAATACTTGCTCCTCGTTACTTAAATACGACCTAGCGGAATTTACGACAAAAAAAAAAAATCATATTTTACTAAATTATAAATAATTTTTAACATTTTTCTGTCATGAGTTTATTATTTTTATAGAGTTCTCATTGTGTATTTATTCGACAATGATACTGAAAGTAAAATTTTCAAATTCAATCCCATGTGGTTTGTTTGTATGTATATGTGTATGTTATTTATCTATTTTTATTTTTTAAGAAGAAATTTATTCTTGCTTAATGAAAGGCATCTATGTAAATAAAGCAACCATAGAATTGAATACATGCCAATGGATAACAAGAGTCACGCATTGTAATAAATAATTGTGACAAAGTAGACCGGAATCACCTCATCGAGTTCACGGACGAAAATTTCGGGTTAGGTATATCTCGATTCCCATATTACAAAGGAATCGGTCTGCCAAGTCATACCTTGGTAGAAAATACCTAAAAACCGGATTTTAGCGGTTGACTCATAGGTTTTATTTTATGCTTTCCTGTTCCCAAACCTCCATGTTTTCATATTTTTGGGAGCATGAAAATACAATGATAGACCTTCGAATCAACCGCTAAAATCGTAAAAAAAAAACCTAGAAAATTGATAGTTTTAAATTATAAAGTTAGTCTTGCATAATTCGTTACCCTCAAAATGAGTTAAAAAGATATTATATTCAACAGTAATTTATTGATAAAACAATATCAGTAGCTCCGCTATATATATTGCATGCGTTCTTATATATAAATCCTCCCATCTTCCCTTACAACTGAAATTATGATACATTCTTTTATGTTGCAGCATCATAAGACATTATTTTCACACCACTTTTATTTTTCGTAGTTTTCCAATATTAAAAATAATTATAAGTTAACAACATAGAGCCTTTGGCTTTATTGTCTTGTAAAAACGTATTCTAATACTGGCCGTTATTTTTGTTATCGAATGGGCGGAATTTTGTCGCTAACATATATCAATCAAAAAACTTCAAGCAATTTAGTAAGTATTTTATTTAAAATGTCTACTTATTATTTCTGTGATTTTGTTCTGATTAATTTGCTGTCAATTACTGTTCTATTTAATTAAATTTCTTTTATTGCTTCATTGATATTTCTTAATATTTTCCTAATATTATAAAAATAAATAAGAACTTTAAAATTGTCGATAAAAAAAAAGAAAGAAAAAGAAAATGTTAGAAATATCAATGTAATATGTATCGATTTAATTAAGTCGGTCACGGGCAAAGCTGTAATAAAACGTCATATGATAAATGGGAAGGGTGTCCGTAAGATTAAAGGCGGGTTCAAATCTGTCAAGGTCATGCGCCACCTATTAGAAGGGGTGAACTACAAGAGGATTATTAAGTAGATTGTTGTTTCTTTTGTATGAATGGAATCAAAATTGCTTTGTTTCTTTAAATCTTCTTTAAATCTTAATTTGTTTATTCTTTGTTTAAAATGTTACTTCAAAATGTTGCGTAGAATAAAGTTTAGGTTTGAAATATTGTAAATGAATATAGAAAAAATGAGAGTAGCACGATTAAATATAACAGAAAATATATTGAGATGTAATATTACATAATTATGCAATACAAATGTTGCTGATTTAAATATGTTCGATTGTATTTTCTTTTCTTTTTTTTTTTTTTTTTGTAATGAAAGACGACTTATAAAAATTAGTAAGTAGTTAAAATGAAAAGACAGAATTTTGTATTAGTCTCAAATTTTACTAAATTCTTGATGAGCTAAACTATACTAAATGATATAGATCATTGTATTTCCGTTGTATTTCAAACGTTTAGCAATGCTTAGAATATATGTAGAATTTAATAATAAATTACATATTCAATTTTAGCTCCTTTTTTTTTTTTTTCATTTACTGATTGCAGGCGACATGGATCCAATGTTTTCTTGGTTTTACCGCACTTTTATTATTTCACTTGCAAACATTTCATTCTTTTAATTTAAACCTCATTTCATTATATATTCGGAATAACTGTAATATTATGTATATAATTCCGAATAACGTTACATAAAATAAGGCACATTTGGAATAGATTCGAAATAATATTATATATTTTTTGAAATTCAACTTTCTTTCTTTTTTAAAATAGATTGCGATTTTATTAATTATTATAATTATTTCATTATAACCTATAAACACCGGCAACACAGTACTTAACATTTCATTTAAGCTTTTTTTCGATTTCAAAAATATAAAATTTTACTTATATCTCTGCTAATTATTATTTTTATTTTATTTGTTCATTTATTTACTGATTAACGAAATTACTAATTTTCGAAAAATTTGGAAAATTGTATTTTATTTAAAACGTTGATTTGAACATTTTAATTTGATTAAAATAAAAACATCCTTTTATAATTATTTTTAAAGTAAATTTCTTAGTGCTACCATCTATGTATAAGAATTTATCAATTATAAGTTAACAATTTGGGTTTATTTATAATGTACAAGTTGTTTTGAAAGAAACATTAAACGAAACCATCTGTGCTATCTCCGATCACACTTACCCATTTGTTATTCTACGCTGTTTATTTTTACCATTATGGTGAAAATTTTATAATTAGGTGAACCTGATAGTGAAAGATAAGCCTTTTTAATCCTTTTTGACACAGAAAAATTCTGTCCCTAAAATTGTGAAACGATTGACTGACGCCGAAATTTTCAAACGTATTTTTTAGAAATTAAAAGCTTGTTGCTATAAACAATCATTCCAAAAGCAAAATCTTACTAAAACATTCTTAGTGCCGCATAAAATTAGGAAAAATTAGGTAGTTCCGACATAAAACGAAACTTTAGTAGAGCCACTGCAACAGAAAGAATTAAGACACTAGAGAATGAATTTTGAAGGAACTTGCATTTCTTTGAATAAATGATTGACAAAATTTAATATGTATCTTTAAACAAAATAAATGTTTAAATACAATAAAATTAACGGGAAATAATAACACTTTAGCTTCAACGCTTACATGATTCTTAGGAACTTCGATTTTACGATAATATAACATTCTTTCAAACAAAAGGATGTCTTTGAATTAAAAAAAAAACGGATTCTGGCAGATTTATGATAGTTTATGACTCGTAAACAATGAATTATATTCTAAGAATTATCGAATACATAGGTTTTCTCATTTGATTTTATTTTCAATTTCAACGAAGGGAACTTAGACAGGCGGATCGAAAGAGCAATTTCTCCCTATGGTGGTTTTATTGCGCATGCTCATTTAGTGCTGAAGTGGTAACCAGCATTGGCAGTACAGCGCTAAAGCGAATCGCAAAGTACTTTTGGAAATGCCAATTTCGCACGTTGGCGGCTGTAAAATTTCATTTTGCAAAGTTGTTGAAAATAAACAAAAACACGTTGAAAATAAGATGTTAAAAAGAAAATGATTTTGAAGAATTATACATTACATATTACACTCTTTCAGCTTTTTTTAAAGATAATAATTCAGCAAAATTATATATTTTGCATATGTCATTAAGCTAGTAAATTTGCATTGCATAAAGGATATTATAGAATTCGTTTTTTATTGATTGAAATGAGAAAACCGCAAAATTTTTTGTTAATGTGGTGAATAATCATTTGCTAACTGATCAAATATTGAATTTTGAGAAAAAAAAAAAGAAAACTACTTTTTCTCTTCCATATTTCATGCTATTTCTGTGTTCAGTTATATGTATGTGGAACGGCAATATTCGTAATAGCTTTTAAAACTAAATGTATTTGAGTTCAATGTTAAACTTCTTTTGTCATTCACTTTGTGACTTACTCATGACTTTAATAGAATAATATGATTAAAATTACTTTTGCTATACGCATAACACTTTTTTTTCAGATTTCTGGTCATTGATTTGTTTACATTTTAAAAAAAATTGAATGTTATAATGCAATGAAAATTATAATGATTACTTACAATATACTAGAATATTATAACGTGTATGTAATAAAAATTATGATTAGTAATGTGTAATTAAATATGCATCATAAATGTACATTTTTCTTGATTTTTTTAATGAAACTTTCCTCATAAAAGTACCCTATTAATTCACTACAGACCTAGAAGTGTTCCTATAATTCCTTTAAATTTGAAAAAATTCATATTTTTCCTATTTTTTCCTATATTTTTCAGCATTTCATTTTTTATTTAGGCTGTTACGTTCCGCAATCCAAATGTGATTTTTCTTCGAATATATATATATATATATATATACACTTTTATAAATGTAACCAAAGTAATTCAGATATTACCAATCAATAAACCAATGAAACCAGTATTTTTACAATCATATATATACTGATATATGTATATTGCCAATCACTTATGTAAACAATCATGAATTTCGTCAATCACACTTAATTATGCACAGAATCCCTAATTTTATCAATCCTATGCAAAAATAAATAAATAAATAAATAAAATAAAATAAAAATAAAAATAAATTTCTTTGATTTGCCGCAGTATTGGAAACTTTGCCATTCAAGTGCGAAAAATTATTTTTGTCTACAAAGAAAAATTATGGATTATGTCTGTCAGTCATTGAGAAAAAAAAATTAAAAATTTTGTTAATAGATCGACGATAGAAATTGTCTATAAAGTACTCTTAAAAAAATGTATGTATAAATAAAAAAAATCTTCAGTTAGTCGTAACCTCCCCCCCCCCCCAAAAAAAAAAAAAAAAAAAAAAATCCTTTAGTACTATGAATTAATAAATCTTTGTTTCACCAATAGCTCATTGTAATGTATCACGAAATGTGCAGATCTGCCATTGATAAAAATGGCATTTATTTATTACTGTCGTACATTTCATCAATCAGCAACGGCATTTTTTTCCCCAAACAGTCAAAACAAAATATTTCAGCGTTTGACAATTGGTTTTTGAAATAGATCACGAAATTTCATTCGATCATTCATTTATAAAAATTGTAAATTCCAATAATCACTCACTGAAAAAAAGCAAATTTTGCTAATTAATTGCTGCTTCCCTCTCCCCCCCCCCCCCAAAAAAAAAAAAAAAAAAAAAAAAAAAGTGAGTAAGTGTGATTGCAGATTTTATAGACGGTTTCGTTTAATGTCTCCTTCAAAATACTTTAACATTAAAATAACAAACAAAAGTTGTCGATAAAAAAAATGAAAAAATATTTACCTTCGAGTGTCAAAACAAATGATACATATGATGTAATATGAAGAAATAAAAACAGATAAGTGGATTTTTCAAGTGATGTATTTAATCCATTAACTTATGTTACATACATAATAATTTTTATATCTATTTAAACTTGTGTGTAACAATTAGAATAAAAAACAACAGAAGAATAAACTGATAATATTTTAAAAAATATTTTGATTAAAATAATAGTCTTTTTCAAAATTTTATGATGCGTTGTGTGACAAGGTATTCAGCTGTAAGTACACAAGATTTAAACTCTTTGATTAATATAGTTTTTGTGTACGGACTATGTGACAGACAGACAGAGGACAGAAACGAATAGGGTTTTGTCATATGAACGAAACCCTAAAGACTAATTCCTTCAGTTGTCGCAGCAAAGAAATTGTAAATTTCTTTAATCAATTGCGGCAAAAATTATGCTAAAGCGCATTGTGAAATTTGTAAATCGTTTTTGATAAAATTCTTTTTGGCAGTCACTCTCAGTAATGAAAACTGTGGATTTTACCAATGAATCGCTGAAAAAAAATAATGAATTGGTCAGTTTGTTGTTTGAAAAGTTTGACATTGCCAATTTCACCAATCGGTTGCAAGAAAAAAAAAAAAAAAAGGAGTTTTGTTTATTATTTTTTAAGAAAAATTATTGGTCATTGAAGTAAAAAGAGCAGGTTTTACAATTTCTCTGGCTGTCAATTAAAAAAATAATAATAATCTGGAATCTTGTCAATTGGTCACACAAACACCACAACATAAAAAAAAAAAAAAAAATCATAATTCTATCGATTTGGAAATTTTTTGTCTATAGGGATAAAACAAATGTCATTTATTTTGTACACATTCATTTAAAAAAATAATTTATACTTAAATAATAAAAGTAAACAAAGTTACTTTTATTTTAGTTATGTTTGTATTTTTGTATTGATTTGATGATGCAGAAAATAATTGTAAAAAATATTAAATTTAGCTTTAAAAGAAAAAAAATGCAACTCCTGAAACTCTGATCTTTTACGCCTGAAGAGTGTTAAGAATTCCTGAAATAGTCTGGAGTGAACTTTAAATGGTTTACTCATGATATAGTCTACAGAATATTGAAGTCTATGGCATTATATATGTAAGTGTATTAAAACATGTGTAGGTGTATTTACATATAATAAAAATTTCTATATTTCCTATAATATTTTTCAAGAAAGTCACTTCTAGGCCTGTATCACATCAAATTCATTCGATAAGGAAGTTTTAGATTTACCCAGTCTTAATAACCTATTAGTGCCTAGCGTCCCTTTTTAGGGACGCTTCAAAAGGTGCATTCAGCACTGTTTCTGACACCGGTAAAAAAGAAAAGCAATAATTATTTTATTTAAATGACGCATTTTCGTGATTAATCAACTAAACTCAAATCTTCTAAAAATAGTGGCGCCAACCAAATAAAATTTACCCAAAAGATGCTGGGCACGAATGGGTTAACCAAAAAAGTTAGAATAATATGTAAGTATATTTGGCAGTAAAACGATTTGTGATTACCAAAGCAACTACCAATATCTGCAATATGATTTCTTTCAAAATGAAATTTTTACTTGCATCATAAAAAAATTCCAGTTCCGTCATATTCATCAGAATTAAGTTTAAAATTCATACAGGATGGTGTAAAAATTAAATGATGTCTAGAGTTTAGGTGTTTGCAGATTTGAGAGAATTTGTTGTAATACAATAAAAACGTGCATGATTGACAACTTTATCTAGCAAACACCTTTTCAATTCTTAATACCTAGGTATTTATATGGTTTTACCTCTGAATTGTGAACGTTTTTGAATCTTTACGCATACATAACGTTTGGATATGCATAAACTATTATAAATATGAAAAAAAATTTTTTTTTAGTCCAGTAAAACAGCGGTTATCTAAATTCCATTCATCCGAAAATCGGTTTAAACGAAAGACCTCAAAATTCCTTAAAGTTTTTTTAAGTGTAAAAAATATTATTGTCTTCATTATTTTTCCATGTCAAATTACACCTTTCAACATATTTATAATTACTATTTTATTTGTGTTTTAAATCAAAACAAATCTAAATTATTTCTGACTCACAAGCTATCAAAGCCTGAGAACTTATATTCCCGCCCAATCTGTATCTATGAATGTAAATGCACAAGGCGATAACTTATGATAAAATATCTGATTTACTTGAAATTTTAGATATAGGCTTATTATGATAAGGCGCTTCCCTGATTAGTTTTGAGAGTTCATTTGAAAAGCATAAGAAAGGGAACGGGAGTTAATGCCCTCCCCCTTAATTTATATAAATAGATTTTCATGCAGAATTATGGGAACAGTTTAGTGCAGGGGTGCATTCAAGATTAAAATTTGGAGGAAGCTAGCGTATTTTAGCATTATGGGAACAGTTTAGTGCAGGGGTGCATTCAAGATTAAAATTTGGAGGAAGCTAGCATATTTTAGCATTATGGGAACAGTTTAGTGCAGGGGTGCATTCAAGATTAAAATTTGGATGAAGCTAGCATATTTTAGAGGTTTATACATTCCTGGTCTGGGGCGGAATGTCGGACGAGCACGGTCCGATTTCTTTTAGATTTGCATTAAAATGGACGAGATGTGTCGAGCCCGGACATACATTTTTTCGGTTGATTTGCTAAAGAGCGAAGACTGGGTGGTGTGAAGGGAGAGGGGGGAGGATCAGTGAGCGAAACCTGGGGGAAGGGGCTCTGAAAATTTTTGATGAGGCTAAATGAAGGCTTAAACTTCTTTGATGAATAAAAAGTAAATATTGTTTTAAATGGTGAATATTATAAATACAAATATTAATATATAATATTAATATAATACATAATATAAATATACAGTTTGCGGCATCTTCTGTCACACGACTGTCTTCCCTTTGATATTGGTCATAAAGTACTTGATAACTAAAATTATTTCAAAATAATAATCGAAGTTACTACTACTCAGTGGCGCAGCCAAGGGAGGGTTTTAGGATTAAAACCTCTCCCAGAGCTAAGAAAGATTGCTATATATGCCGTTTATATGAATCAAAACCAAACTTCATATTTAAACGTTTTGGCGTATTTTGGAATCCACCGGTTTATTGAATCATATTCTATTTAATAAAAGTGATACAATTAAATGGAGAAAATTCTACTTAAAATTGTGAAAGTGCATACTGCATGGAATAGTTAAGTAAAAACAGGTTATTTGAACTAAATCACTTTCCTGAGACGCATTATGCTAAAAGAATGATTTCCTGCCACACAGATGCTCTTTGAGTTTAAGTATTATACAGTGAATACTCTAATTAGAACTGATTCTATTAACCGGTGATTCAAATAACCGAGAATGCTTTTATTAGAAACTCAACCCCCCCCCCCCTTAGAACCGAATTCTGGCTGCGGCACTGACTACTCATACTCTAAATTTTTTAGTATGGAAAAGTAATAGAAGTGGCCATCTCATCATGATAAAATCAACAGTGACATGCGTGTTAGATTAACGTTTCTAATATCAGTAAAAAGTTATATACAGCATCTATATATATATATTACGCTATCGTATGTGGCACAAAAATCACGATTATTTATCAATTGTAATGGTTACGTCCAAATGAAACACATCTTATTGCTTACTGTACAAAAGCTCCTTTACTGTCCTTTGGTAAGATTTAGGCTTTGGTAAATTGGATTTATTTATGTTTTGTTCCTTCGCTGCAATTATAAAACTTCAAAACGTCTTTATTTTTATTTTTTTTCTGTTCTAATTACTTAAAAAATTAAATAAAAGTCATGAATTATATACTTCTCAGTTTAAAATTAAAGTTATGTATTATAAATGAAATGAGTGAAAGGATTATATTATTATATTTAAAAAAAATTATGAAATACGAAAAAATCCCACGGGTACAATATTTGGCGATTTATTACCTGCGCCAGGTTAGCATAAAAATTCTGAGTTCTTGATTTATCAGCGCAAATGTCATATGTGCTCCACATTGGCGCGTTATTTTTCTGTCACCAATTTTGCGAAAACTTCGTTTTCAAATACCAATTACATGCATATTTTTTTTACTAATTTCAATTATTTTGAAAAGGATATAATAATAAATTTAAAAAAGTTTAATTAATAATTATAAAACAAAACAATTTATATCATTTTAAAAAAGAAAATAAAAGTAAATAAACAGTTTATTAATAAACAAATCACAATAACAGGATTGCCATGAGAGGCATACATAATTGTCATTTTGTTGCAATCGCGCCAATGTAGTGCGCATGTGACATGTGTGTCTATTTCTCTAGCAGAATCTTCTAATTTGGCAAGAAATTGAGCAATTAAATTAAATTATGAATAAAAGCAATATGATTTAATACTAAGTATACATTCAAAGAGAGACCAAACTGGTTTCCGAGGGCGGCTAGTTATTACATAATCTGACAGTTTTATGATTGTTAATGGCTAGCAAATGACGATAAAAATGAATGTATTTCTAATATCGGAATTTACAGACTGCACCCCTTAAGTAGCGGGAGAATATATTTTATTCCACCTAATTTAAACGAGATTCGCACAAGAAACTTTAAACGAAATTTCCGTCGACTCTCGTTAATTCGAACTCATCGGGACCACAAGAAACGTTCGAATTATCCGAAGTTCGAATTATGAAAAGTATGAAATGAAAACATGCTTAATATGGTACTATTACAAAGGCATTAATGTTATAGTGTTTTTAAAGTTATTTCATCCGTTATCATTAGAATATGACTTAATATTAAATTAGAATGTAGAAATACATTACGTAATTAAAAGATTAGAAACAAGCACAATGGAAGAAAATTTTGAAGCGTCACTGATGGATAGACGGGGCACTAAGAAAGTGAATATCGAATCCATGAAATTATATGTATACTTGTTCGGAACAATTCTCACAAGAATCAAAGGAAGAAAGTGAATCAAATGATTTGAAATCCGTGAGTAAGAAAAGAAAAATGAAAAATCGGTATTATCGTTAGTTCGAATTAACCCTTTGCGGCGCAGTGGTTTAGTAGATAAACCACTTAATTTTAATTCCCAAACGCCACATTCGCACCGGAATTTTGTTTAAAAAAATTACGGTTTTCTGAATGCGTGAAATACAGCGTTTTCTTATTTACAAATAAAGTTGTTTTCAAATTCCGGTGTCAACCATTAATTTCAAAACTTAAGGAATTAATTTGCCCTGCGCCGCAAAGGGTTATACGAACTCAAAAGAAAATGAGTTCGAATTAATGAAAATTTTTAACGTTATTCTGTTATTGAAAATTTCGGGACTTCATGTTTAGTTCGAATTAAGCGAAGATTCGAATTATCCGATTTCGAATTAACGAGAGTCGACTGTATTTAAATTTGGCGGCAAAATGGTCAAGATTTGCTTTTTCTTGTTTAAAATAAAATTTTTCGATTTCTTTTGTGAAAATTCAATATTACAGACATGTTTTTGTTTGCTCCTCAAGGGGTTAAGTGAAGATTGAAGAACCGGACATTTCATTTTAAAAATCGGGAAATGGTAAATGTTAATTAAAACAAGTTTTTAATTAAGTAAAAAAACTAGTGTTTATAATTAATACAGTTATTTAATTTTGCTAAAATACTTTCATAATAATTATTTTTTTAATTAAATTTAAGAAAAATAAGTTTAAAATTACATAGAAAGAGTACGGCTAGTGAGGGATTGACTATCTGATATTAAATTCATTTATAAAAACTTTTACAATTAATAAAAAAACTCTTGATGAATTTATTTTAAAAAGAATATTATTCTCGGAATACTTGATAATATTTTTCATGCTAGAGTTAAAGAAAAGCAATATTACCTGTTTACGGAGAATCACTCACATGTATTAGAATTCATATACAAAGTTTTTTTTTTTTTAACTGACGTTATTTAGAAGCACCGGTAGCTCGGAATGGCTCAAAATTTTGTAAATGGACTAATAAAACCCTGGTAAAAAAGATTCAAACAATAAATAAATAAATAAGTAGTTCCAATCACCGCCAATAGTGTCAAATTTGGCGCTCTACATGGAATGAAAACATCAGAAATAGACAAAATTAACTTAGATAAAATGCCATGTTTTATCCTATTCACCTTCCCTATGAGGAATTAGACCACATTCAATGTGACCACCTTTCTCTTGCACCACACTTTGCATTCTTTGTACAACATTTTCGACGGCCGAACATAACGTGTCACATGAAATAGCCTTTACTGGTGATTGAAACAATTTTTTTACCGACTTCAAGGAGGAGGTTATTATGATTTCGACTTGTATGTATTTGTTGTTCACTCGTAACTTCCGTAAATATGAACCGATTTTGATAATTCTTTTTTTGTTTGAAAGTGTAAGATGTCCACATGGTCCCATTTCAATTTTATCAAATTCTTGCGATTAGAACTTAAAAAAAAACTGTTCTTTTTGAATCAGTCATCCAATTAGAAGCGTTCATTTTTCATGTAATCGCAGGCTTTCATGTCGAGCACACAAGTCAGATGTGTGTGTACAATAATTAAATAAAATTTCAGGCTATCACTCTTATATTGTTACGAGATCTTTATAACAAACTTCAAAGATGAGGTTATAATTTCGACCTGTATGTATTTCTTGTTCACTCATAACTTCTCCAAACATAAACCGATTTTGATAATTCTTTTTTTTTTTTTTTTTTTTTTTTTTTTTTTTTTTTTTTTTTGAAAGTATAAAATACCCATGTGGTCCCATTTTAATTTCATTAAATTCTGATGACTAGAATTTTAAATAAAAAAATGCGGATTTGATTAAAAAAAATAATAATGATTTGACGCAAATCATCTTTCATTGTTGCAACCGTTTTCAATTCATAAGTATTTTAAAACTATGTTTTCATATGCGTTAGCGCCAAGTTGTCGCCAAGCTTGGTTCTTTTTTTTGAAGTCGGTTAGTATTTTTTTTTTTTTTTTTTTTTTTTTTTTAAGCATATTTTATTCTTCCTTGGAATCTTTTTTCCTTCGTTTTATTAATCTCCCTATAAATTTTAAAGCAGTTCCGGGTATTAAAATGAACTACAGAGAGCTGTAAAAAGCGTCAGTTTAAAAAATAAAACATCCTGTAAATTTGTTAACGAATCAGTTAAAAAATGGGGGAAGAAGGTAGAGAAACGCTGAGTAGTGAGATTTTTACTATAATTTTCCGTTAAATAGCAATACAAAAATCTGCATTTTTTATGATTTAAAGAGAATTGGGAAGAAAATTAAATCAAAATTAAGAACATAGCAAAATTTTCATAATCAATCATAAATATACAAGTATTTTTATCTAAGTAATTATTATTCTTCACAAATTATTATTCTTCATAAACATAACAAGTTCTGAAGAAAAAGAAATTGAGTCTGAATAACATAACAGGATTTGATTTTCATATTTTGACTAACTTTTGTTAATACAGCCAACTAAGCAAAACACATTTCTAAGGAATAAAAAATGTCGCTGCGTATAACATAAAATTTTCTGCTAGATTAAATATGTTAACCTGCTAATTACTTTTAATGTTAATTATATTTAAGAAAGAAATAATTTTATACTATTTATTGTAACTCATAATTGTTAAAATGTTAATGAAGTAAAACTTCCAGATAATGCAAAATTAAATTTTGTCACAATTTTCCTTTTTTTTTTGGCTGTGTATATGCCTTTTTATTTATCCGAAATATACTATAAAATCCCAAACCAGTGTTGTCGCAATTTTGACTTGTGTTTTATTTAGAAATATTGAATACAACCCAGAAAATTTTGGACAGTAATTTTATTTAAAGTTAAAAGAAATATCTCTCATTTTAAATTTTTCCATTAATTTTAATTTGTAAATTTTTCTCTAATAAATTTTTTTTCTTATATTGTATAGTTTAATACGAGAACACCGGGAATGTGTCAATTTGACGCCGATCACTGGACTAATTGTTGATTCAAACTAGAAAAATCTTCAAAAAATAAGTTATGTAAAAGTTGCAATGAACCCGTAAAGATGGTGACGTCACTGCAACGTCATTGTGAAGTCACATTGTGACTTTGTAACCATTGATTTTCGATGTGACGTCACGTGACGTCAATGTGAAATCACAGTGACTAAAATGTGAAGTCGTTATGGCCGTTTTAGAGCTCTTTTGTGATGTTTCACAAAGTGGTCACAATGTGACAAATTTGTGAAAAATGTGTCATTTGTGACTAATTTGACATTAACATTGTGACGAAACTGTGACAAAAGCGACGATGTTTAAATTCCAGAAACATGTTTTTTAAAGTAAATAACATGTTTTGAAGGATATTTATAAATTTCTATAGATTTTTAAGAAAGTCACATCTCAGTCACAATGTGACGTCACTGAGTGGTGGCATTTTGGTCACAGATGTGATGTGACCAAAGTGACTCACAGTGACGTCACTGTGACCACGCATGCTATTAGGGAAATGAGCTTAACAAAATAATAAAACATCGACCCAGGATAATTTTTCCTAGTTTTTATCTCACTGATAGGGTTTTCCTTCCTGAACGTTAACCATCTTCTAGTCTCTATTTTGTAAATTGTACTAAGTAAATACTTTTGAAAATATTGTTAATGTTCTTATTTCTCTTATTTATACTCTCATCTATTTTATTTATTTTGTATGGTTGCTTTTTTTGGGACCCGGCTCCCCCCCCCCCTCGCCTTTGTTTCTGACGTTCTGTTTGTCAGACTTTGGCTATGACTTGAATTGTTCCATGTGTCATTTCTCTACTAGAGGTAAGGAGTCGATCTCTCCAGGCAGTCTGAAAACTATCTCATCCAAGCTTTAGCAAAATAATACCAAATTATTTTTCTGATTTTAGAAATGTTTTATAAAACTTGCGTAAAATTTCCCGCCATTCTAGTGTTTACATTTAAACTTTTCCCCAATGTCTCATAATAATACAAGATATCTCCTTTATATAGTCTGGGTGTGGGTATTAAGTTGATGTCAACTAGGTAATTCTTCAAAAGCTAATCTACTGTTCAGTTCAACACCATTATTTTATAAAGGAAAAATAATTATCAAAATTAATTGTTAAGAGTTGCTAATGCCGAAATACAAAATCAGTCAATTGCGGCGACCATGCCCTAAACCATAGCTGACAATGTCTTCCGCTTTTTTGGCCCGGAAAAATTTTACAGAAAATTTTATCATTTCAAATTGGCCGAAATATGCCGATTAAATAAGTGAAAAATTTCTATTAAATTTTTCCGGGCCAAAAAATCGGAAGAGTTGGCAGCTATGCCTAAACAAACGAATTTGTGTAACCATTTTATCAAACGACTTATAAATAAATTCGAATATATAAATCAAATTCATCTTCGCAACGGATGATCTTTGCTTAATTTTTAAATTTTACCCCAGGTTTTTCAAATCAGAAAATTTTCTCTAATTCAAGCTCGAAAACACTCTGATTTAGTAAACGTTTCAATAAAAAATAACAGGGGAATTATTCTGAACAACTTATGTGATTATAGATCATATTATAATATAAAACATAATATTGTAGTATATAGTACTGCGAAATTAACTACTAGGCTACACAAATTACATTTTGCCGTACACTTTATTAAAAATCTATTCAATATTTTGACTTGAAATTAAACATAAAAATAAATTATGATCTACAGATTTGCACAATGTAATTTTTTTTAGGGAATAACTTTAAAAATATTATTATTTTAATTAATGATTTCCATTACGACGCATTTTTGCAAATAAAAAATTAAACACGTACATTTCAGAAGAAAAAATGGAGTCAGTAATTACTGATAAAATCATGATTAAATAAATAAATAAAATATATTTTCATTATTCTGCGAAAATATCTCAAAAACTGCTTTCAGATTTTCAAACTATGCACATTCTTTCTAACCATATATTTAACCAACCTATAATATTATACCAACATAAAGCAGATTTTAAATTAATAATCACTAAATATTCTTTAAAAAAAGTATTTATTTTTTTTATTATTTATTTATTTATTTATTTATTTATTTATTTATTTATTTATTTTGTCTAAATAACATTGATTTGCTTTATCTTTTTTATCCATAAAAAAGAAATTTGCTAGGAAAACAGGAATAAAACAAAACATTCTACGGGAATATACTTTATTTTCAGTTCTAAAAAAGTAGTTTTAAAATAATAAATCATAGTCAAATTTATTATTACAATCAATTTTAAAATACATTACCACATGCGTCCTTAAATTCAATTTCTAAAAAAATCTGTTAATTTTGTCTGAGATTTTTGTTTGAAAAGGTGTTTTCTCTCATAATACTTTTTACATCTCTGCAATGCACCAAAAAATCCTTTAGGCGTATTTTCTTTTAATTATAATCCACGTTGGATTGTTTCAAATGATTTTATTATTACACCATACGAATATTTGTTGATTTCAGCATCATTATCATTACCATCGTCATTTTCTTCGCAATTCATTGCTGGATTGTTTTTATTTTTTACACTGTCCAGAATATTGCGTTATTTTATTTAAGCGTTAATATCTTACGATAGTGTCGTTTAAAGCTATTTACCACTCCTAAATCCACTGGCTGCAGTTTTGATGTAGTGTTAGGTAGTAAGTAAAAAACTGTAACATTTTTCAGTGTTTGGTTGAGTTTCTTCGGATGGGCGGAACAGTTGTCAAAAATGAGAGCAATTTGGTGATCATACCTTTGTCCAACTTTTTCATCCATTTTCCACAAATTTATGACATCATTCAAAACTTTTTGTTAAAGTCCTACTCAATCTCCGAAGATTTCACACCTTTTAAAAGCCTTGGGCTCTTGCTTCTTACGATAACTATCTCCAGTCATATTCGCATCTAACGTGACAGATATTCTTGTTGTACTTTTTTTCCACCAAAACATTTTTGCTTTTTAAAAGTTAGTTTTTTTATGCAAATATTGAAAAAATAAAGCATTCTCATTCTCAGTAAAGATGTTTTCTGGCTTATAGTCTTTTAAAATTTTACTCAGTATCGCCATTATCCAATTTTCACTATCATTATCATCAACGTCTTAATTTTTACCAAATATTACTTTTGCTGCAATTCCGTGTCTTCTCTTAAATTCTTCAAGCCAAGCGCTGCTTCCTCGAAATTAGTCGTATCCAGGGCTCCCAAATGGTCCACCAAGTGAACATCAATATTTTTTTTAGAAATATTTTCGTTTCATATTTTTCCTGCAAACTGCGCTTAAACTGCCTTCGGAGGTTAGTTTTAGCACAAATTCTGTAGAAACCTACTATGGAATTTTCTTTAAGGGGTCTAGTACCTTTTAAGGCTTCAAAAATTCGATTTTTCAGTTTTCATTAATTATTATAAAATAATTCATTATAAATATTTTGAAACAAACCACGTACGAAAATTCCCATTAGAACTGAAGTCATAGCAAAAATAAGATGCATCCCTATCAAAGGTAACTACAAAAATTAAAAGGTTTGAAACGGGTTTTTGAAAAACTGCATTTTTAGACATTGCGCGCATGATATCTTGAGAACATATGTATGAATTGTTATGAAATTTTTTTTAGTTGATAAGCACATACGTATGCTTAAAATGAACTACTTTTATGTATTTATAGCGATAAAATTTTTAGTTATGAATAATTTTATTTATTAAAAAATGTAAAATTTTGATTTTTTTTTTTTTTTTTTAGAAATTTTTTTACAAGGTTAATGAAATAATTTTTATTTAAGAGTTGTTTATTTTAAAAATACATTATTCTTCTTTACAGAAAAAAAATATATATATATGCAAAAATATTGATTTATAGGGTCGTTAGGATGCGCGCAAGGCACGACGGAGTAAAAAATAGAGGTTTTTAAATTTCAGTAATGCATACATTATATGAAAGACTATTAAATGTTTAATGACAGTTTATTAAAAAGCATAACCTTTTCTATTGAATGGTGAAAATTTCATGTTAAAATGTATAAAAGTTTTAAAGATACACTGAATCGAATTTTGGATGTTTTTGTTGATTTTCATCCCGTTTAAAAGGTACAAGACCCCTTAAAAAAAATATTGGTATTCAGTTCGCGGACCATTTGGGAGCTCTGCGCATCCCATTGTTTTTGCAAATTTAACCCCTTGCGGGGCGGTGGTTTCATAGATATACCACTTAATTTTAATTCCCAAACGCCACATTCTCACCGGAATTTTGTTAAAGAAAATTGCGGTTTATTGAATGCGTGAAGTATAGCGTTTTCTTATTTACAAATAAAGTTGTTTTCGAATTCCGATGTCAGTCATTAATTTCAATAGTTAAGCAATGAATTTGCCCTCCCCCGCAAAGGGTTAAGAGCTTTCTCATTTACGAAAAGCTTAGAGATCGGAACCTTTTTATCTGGCATTGTGTTTATCGACTTCAAAACTGTTTCATCCATATCTTCATAGACTCAAGTTTTTAAACGTTCTGCGCAAGAATTCGATGAATCATGGTTTTGCAACTTATATTGTTGTTTTATGGTGGTTGATAAGCTATTTAGAGGAATGCCAAATTTGAAAGCAATATCCTATTTCTACACTTCTTTATCCACCTGATCATGAATTAATTATTTTTCTTTTATGCTCAAACACTTTTACTTTGACATTTTCGAGTTGTATGAACCAAAATTACTAGCACGACTAATCCAAAATCTAGAATACGGGAGACACTAACTCAAGGACACGGGACAGCTCCATTGAAGGTGAAAGGAGGATACTGAAAATCTGAACTTCCTGGATAAATGCACAACGATTTTACTGCACTCGGTAAGTTAAGTGTCGGACAAAACTAATTTAAGATCTTGATAATCATAAAATGAGCTAAAAGAAAGAATAAGTTGGAAATGTTAGGAAATATTTTGAGAAATGAGGAAAAAAATTTGGTCAGAAGAAAAAGTTCGTTAAATAGAGAATGCACTTCGCTATTTGGAGGTTACTTTACTGTTATGTTTTTTTTTAGTAATATTTTTTTTGTATAAATTATTTTAATATTCCAAATTTAAAAAGAACTCTTGTTAAGATATTTTTAATACAGTTTTTTATAATGCTTTATGTATCTCATATTTAATTTTTTTTTTTTTTTTTTTTTTTTTTTTTTTTTTACAGAGGTGTTCTATTTATGTGTTGGGTTCTTTTTATTAAACTTCTGCTACAGATCATTACTTTAATTAATTGCAACTTCTGCTCAGCAAATTAAACTTAGTTATTATGGATCAATAAATATTCTTCGGCTTTATTAAAGAATTCAATGAGATTTGGGTCAAATTTCCAATCACATGAATCTTGTTGTTGATTTAATTAATTAAATTAAGATTACACCAGTTAACATTAAGAAATCACTAAAATAAACAAACTAAAAGACAAATTAAAACGATAAAAAGGATAAACACAAATATTGTTTAAGATTCTTTAAAATTTAATGAATACAAGTAAATAAGAAAAAACACAACCAGATTCTCAATCTGACCCAGTCTCAAGTATTAAACCTTGATCTGCAGTAGAACCCAACATTTATCAACGTTGATTCCTGAGATATTAAACTCATACTAATAATCTAAAAATACAAGATTCAATCTAACATTACAAAAGAGAAAAGAAAGACCCTGAAATCCTTCTTATTTTCAAGAAGGCAAAGAAAGACATAATTTTGAAAAAATTAAAACACTAGAAATAATAAAAATGAACACCCCAGAAATCAACAATGATATTTTGGCCAATTTCGTATAGTGATTAGTATTAAAAAAATATAGTCTTGTAAATTAGTTTATGTAGAGATAGATATAATCCTTATAAAATTACTTTAGATTTATGAGTAAGAAATCAAATGAAATATTTACTTTTCTTATAAACATTTAGAAGAATCTCTACAATTTCAAAAATTATCACATAATTATACTAAACCAATCCTGTAATTAGAAATTTAAAACTTTAAATAAAAAACTATTTTATTCAAGACTAAATGAAACTAGGATTTAACTTTGAGTTAAATTATCACTTAAAAACTTAATTTCACCTCAACATTTTAATAGTGAAAAGAAAACTAATAAGAAGGTTTATATTCATCATCTCTAGTCAGGTCTAACATGAATTTCTAAATAAAACAACATGAAGTATACATTTTTTTTTCTTTTTTAAATTCTACTAAACAGAGTGAGAGTATAAGACATGTTGAGATGGTATGTATCAATAACAACTTGTTTTCACATAAAAAAAAAATCCCTTTTATTTAATTAAATAATACTCACTCTCACTTCGATGAAAATACAATGCATGTTGAAGTGAGATTTACTAACAACTATTTCTGCTCCATATTAGATCGACAGTAATTAAATTGAATACACTTAGTGATGGACAAGAGCATTTGTAAATGGATATCATTCTTAGGGATGTATAACATCCGATAATAGGTACACTTATTTACTAAAACATAACAACTTATTATGCACTATACTCAGTTACTTAACAACACATTAAGAGTAGCTTACCTCCGAGCTCCAAGTAGTACATATTTCAGTGTCACAATAATTCTAGATAGTCTTAGGAATAGTCGATACTACAGCTAACCAGTTCTTTAAAATCACTATTCTGATCTCTTTTCAAAAATAGCGACACTGGCTTGACACATAAGACTAGTTCCAAGCATACAGGTGAGTAATGATTCCTATATCCACTCTATAGTTTCTCTGGAGTACCCGCGTCTACCAGTCGATAACAAGATTTCGGCTGCATAGCACAAATACCACTTGCCTCGACTTCTTATTCCTCCGAGAGGGCACGGTGCTGAAATCAATTCGCTGAGACTTGAGTCATCCTTCCAGACTTATAATACGTGATTTTTTCTTCGACCATATCCCATCTATACAACGCAATTGCTATTTTCACGTCAGAGTTGCAGTCTTTCTTTGGGCATTAACTAACAGTTATAGTTTGGAACTTAACTTCATGTCAGGAAAAGGCAGGACAGCGACGTATTACGAACTAACAGGTTTCTCTTCACCCGACTCCTTCTATTATAGTGGGCTAGGGGGCCACATTCTCCAATCTTTGAGCTCTGCTTATTTCGCTCCGTCGACTTTCACGTCTTCTCAAGTTCTGTTTTTTCTGCCGAAAACTCCCCTCACCCCGATAGAAATCAAAATGGGGGAGGGGGTGAAGGACGGGACTATTTCTTTTCACCTCCTCTTCGTTAGACTGCTAGCAGGGAACTACCTCATCTCCAAACCGAATTACACGCTCCTCTGCAATCAATAAAGGGGCACCAAATACCGAAGACTACTGCCTCCCCCTTTCTCTCCCGCTACTAGGGTCCATCTCACTGGTCAATGCAACAGTCACCCTTTCTCATGACCAAATATGGTCATCGCTTGCGTCCCCTCCTCTCAATCACGTGGTCAGATAGCAGGGACAGCTGTTTCTAAATTTTGCACCTGCTTGCACACCAGTGCCCGCCGATAACCGTGAATTGGCACTTTTATCTCAGATCGGTCATAAAATAACTTTAAGGGGTCTGGGAAATATCTACTCCGCCTCAAATGACCCGGTTGAATAGTAGAATAAAGATAATCGCCTAGAACAGATCAGACGACGACCCGAAAAGTTGATAACCTCACCCTACTAAGCTACCACACCAACTCTGCACACCGGAAATGCTACGTTGAAGCTTGGGCAAAACATCTAGAAGTTAAACATATACTAGGGCCTAAGATGCTATTAAAATCTACACTATATACCTGGCATACTTAATTAAATCTCCACATCTGCTATACCGTCAAGAATACCAACACACTGGGATATCCCTATCTGCTAACACCTCTGCAAAAAAAAAAAAAAAAAAAAAAAAAAAAAAAAATCCCTAAAAAAAAATTTCTACAAGTAGAATGCAAAAAAGAGTTGTCCAGTGAATAAAAAAAATAAAAAATTTTTAAAAATTTTGAATCCTGTGAGCAGGATAGAGCCAAAGGACCGAAACAATCAATTTCTGAAAAAATACAATAGATATACTACTTGCCAGCTGTAGGTATCACAGATATATACATATAATAGCACGAAAACATTTTGTATACACATAAACAAAATAAAAATAGCAATAACCTTTCAGTACATATATAGGGTACACATAAAAAAAATAGCACTAATATCTGTTTATATTCATTGGCATAACATGTGCATATAAACAAAAAAAAACAGTTCAATGACTTGTATCGGTGACACAGTATCACATAAGTGTATGGGCATTTTATATCACAGCATTATAATTATATAGGTTACCTTGTGTAGCCTAGACTGATAATTGTCTGCCTTAGTTATTATCAATGGGTAAATATTCCATATACTAATAGTAACTAAAAAAAATTCATAAAATGCTACACATAATACTTAAAATGAACTGATAATTTCACAAGAGAGTTCGCCAATTTCATTGACAAGTACCACTAATTTTTTTTAAAATAGCCAATTTACACAAACAATGGGTATATTGCTAGAAAAATCACATGAAATAACAAAACAGACTATATAAACAAAATATATACATATATAATACACATAAACCAGATAATATATCTGTGGGCTGTGGGGTGTACACTACCTGTATCTTAAATCCCCACTTCCCAAATAGAGAACTAATATCAAAAATATCCAAAAAAAAATACAAAGTTAAAAGAAATGCAAAAAAAAATTAAAAATAAAAATAAAAGATGAACTACATTCCTAACAGTACCTATACTATATACAAAAAGGGGGCAGTAGGAATACGCAAGCATCACATGTACTGCTACCAAATCTCTACTCCAAAATTTCCTGACCCGAAATCTCTCTAAGTCCCCAAAATTAGCGCTCAAACCCGCTAAAAAATAAAAAAAAGAATACATATAGGGGGCGGAGCACTTACACGGTCCTAATTTATTGAAATAATCCATAAATCACCGAGAGAAAATACGGAACTGGCGGAAATCCACATTAAATAACAGCGGAACCAAATCAAAACAAACGATATCGAGGCTCGAAAATTACTTAAATTTTAGCTAACTCGCGCATAAAACCTTCCTAAAATAACTAAAATCACAAGTATTTATATACAATCTAAAAAAAATAAAGTTAAACCGCCCTAAAATTTCTAATTCGGTCGCGAATCCCTTTTTCGAAACGCATACTCAGTTCTCGG
Source organism: Maratus speculifer (assembly GCA_964019185.1). Classification (NCBI taxonomy): domain Eukaryota; kingdom Metazoa; phylum Arthropoda; class Arachnida; order Araneae; family Salticidae; genus Maratus; species Maratus speculifer. Next base: position 232,423,329 of record OZ025303.1, read on the forward strand.
AATCGAATACGATTTGTTTTGCCTAGATAAACAGACGCCATTACGATCTCGCGAACGACTCACGCGCTCCGAATCATTAGGCGTTCCTACCTGCCTTACTCCCTCACAGCTATCAGCGCTCGCTACTACTTCCGTATTTTCCCGTGCTTCTGAGAGCAACCCACCAACCGTTTCCTCGCTACGCTCTTGTCGTCTGCTCGTAGATTGCACTGCAGGTTGGCTGGTTCCTTGACATGGAATGGGAGGGGGAAATCTATTTATGAATCGATTCCTTTTCCTTCGCGTAGTGAAATCGAATTGAGAATGATTCGAATCATTCGTAGTTGATATAAGAGTTTGGCGTTTGTTTTGGTCTACAATAACGTCTCCATTTTGCTCATTTACACCTGAAATATGCCTATCTTTAAACAAAGTGAGGCGGTCTACATGGACAACTTGAGTTTTAGAAGGATTAGCAATTAATGCTATCTTAAAATTAACTTCACTGAGCTTCTCAATTATAGTAAATGGTCCGTTATTTAATTTTGACAATTTTTTCGTATTGCCAGCAGTGATGGATGGGTTAAATAACCACACTCTATCGCCTACCTTTAAATCCTTAACGATTGCAGTTTTTTCTCTGTACCTTTCCTGGCTTTCAGACACCTTAACTAAATTATCATACACCTCAGCATATACCTTTTGGAGTGCGGGTATTAATAATTCACAAAAAGATGGGGCGTCGTTATAGCTAAACCTCGGCGACTGCGAAAATAGATTATATGGTAGATTTAAGTTTCTGCCATATAAAACTGCTGCGGGAGTTAATTTAGTCGAAGAATGCACAGCTGAACGCATCGCTAACAGGGCAAATTTTAGTTTAGTATCCCAGTCTGACTGGTTCTCATTTACAATGTGACTGAGTGCGTTTTTTAAAGTTTTATTCTGCCGTTCAATCTGTCCATTCGAGGCCGGATGAAAGGCAGATGTAGTTATATGTTTAATACCAAACATTTTATATACATGCTCAATCGCTTCCGATATTAAATTTCTTCCATTATCTGTCGCAATATACACAGGAGCGCCATAACGTGAAATGAAATCGGCAAGTGTATCTGCGATAACATCAGACGTGGTAGAGCTAACAGCATAGGCCTCTGGCCATTTAGTAAACGAGTCTATATACGTAACAATATGGGTGTTACCAGAAAACGTGACCGGTAATGGGCCAATTAGGTCTAGGTGAACTTTGTTCATGGGAAATTCAGGTGTAGGCATCCGTTGAAGGGGTGCCTGCTGATCTGGTTTATACGCTCTCTTCTGCTGGCAACTAATACAAGACTCTACTAGATGCTTGACATCGGCCGACATTCCGGGCCAGTAAAAGTGCTCCCGGATGCGGTCAATCGTTTTCTTAAACCCTTGATGACAAGCCGCTAGAGAATCGTGTGTTAGAGCGAACACTTGCTCAATCATATCCCTAGGAACTACTAACTTAATAGGATTATTTATTACACTTGAATCTCTGGTGTCCTCACATACAAGAATATCATCTCTAAAAAAAAACTTCATGTATTTAGGTGCTATATCTATTTTTTTGTCTAATTTTCTAGCTATTTCACAACATTTCTTATCAATTTTTTGTAATTCACTAATTTTCTCAATTAAATTTGAATGCGGTACAAAAGTAGTTTCTTTTTCTACCTGTATACAAAAATTACTGCTGCTAATCTCAGGTGTTTCATCAATTTTTGCAAATCGAGAGAGAAAGTCTGCTACACTATTGCACTTGCCTTTTATATATTTAATGGTAAAGTCAAAATCAGATAGAGTACATACCCATTTGGCTATACGTGAAGTGGGGTCATGAATTTTTAACATAAAAGTAAGGGGGGCATGGTCTGTAAAAATGGTAAAATGGGTGTTAGCTAGGTAGCACTTAAAATGGCTAGTTGCCCAAACTAGGGCGAGAAGTTCTCTCTCAGTGGCAGAATATCTCGTTTCTGCACCTTTGAGTCGCCTACTAGCAAACGCCACTGGATGAATTTTATTCTCTTCATCCAACTGTGACAGAACTGCACCCAACGCTTCTCCACTCGCATCTGTATATAGATAAAATTCTTTAGTAAAATCAGGCAATACTAGGCACGGTTTAGATATTAAAGCCTTTTTTAAATCTTCAAATTCCTCCTGGGCTTCTTTTGTCCAGGCAAAATGTCCAGTTTCCTTAGTCAAATCGATTAAATTTAATGCCCTTTTTGTGAAATCAGGTATGAAACGCCTATAGAATGATAGGGTTCCAATAAAAGACCTGACACCTTTACGATTAGTAGGTGGTTGCAATTTTTCTATTATCTCAATATTTTTATTAACCGGGGATACTTGCCCGCTATTAATTTCAAAGCCAAGATACTGTATTTTATTTGAAAGAAAGTTACATTTACTGGGCTTAAGTTTCAGTTTATGTTGTCTTAGTCTATCAAATACTAATTTAAGTTTTTCAAAATGGGATTCTACATCAGAAGAAGCAATGACAATATCATCTATATACACTAAAATTCCTAGATTTCCTAAATCTCCAAAAATGGCATTCATTAGCCTCTGAAAACTATTGCCTGAATTGGACAACCCAAAACAATTTCTATTCCACTCAAAAAGACCTTTATGCGTGATAATAGCAGTTTTATGCCTGTCTTCGGGTCTTATGACCTGTTGAAAAAAGCCACTAGTTAAATCTAGTGTTGAAAAAAATTTAGCTCCACTTAACGCATCAACAGAGTCAGTAATGTTTGGGATAGGATATGCATCTTTGACAAGATTCTTGTTAAGTTTACGAAAATCAACAGCTAACCTATAAGAACCATCTGCTTTTTCTACAAGAATAACTGGTGAAGCAAATTCAGACATAGACGGGGAAATAATTTCAGCTTGCAGTAAAATATTAAGTTGATCTTCCATTTCCTGGCGTAATTTATATGGGACTCTATAAGCTTTGGATTTTACAGGTTTATCAGAGGTTAAATTTACAACATGGGGTATGGTATTACAGCCTGGTAAGTCTAGGACAGAGGCTGCAAACACATCTTTGTTTTGGTCTAAAAATTCTTGCATTTTAGATTTTAAGGGGGGGTCTAGATGGCTTAGATCAATATCAGAGCTCCAAGTGAGATCAGCGTGATCAAAGTCAGCTATTGGAGTGGTTAAATTTACATTACAAGTTATATTATTATTATTTAAGGGTATATTAGATTTATCTACACATTTCTGAATTTTAGCAACATAAGTATTTTTTCCTAGCTTAACAGTTTTATTCGAAAAATTAGCAAGCGAAACAAAAAGGCCATGTTCTGGAGTACAAATGGCTCGAGAAATAAGAAGCCCTTGGCTTAAATTCTTCGCTAAAGGTTCTAATATTAGTACATCATTATCTTTTATAAAATTATTTCTATTACATTTAACTTCAGCTATTAATTTTGACTGGGGGGGAACAGAAATTCTCTCGCATAAAATAGCTAAGGAAGTACTTTCACTATTCCTGTTATTATTATTATCAACAATGCCTAACTCATTAGTCTGATTTGCTCTATTTACTAACTCATTTTCATTATCCTCAGATATGTAAAAATTTTCATGAACATAGATTGAATTTTCCTGTACAATTTGACTCGCTGATTGCTGGCTAAGGTCTAAAGGCACATTATTCTCATTAATTTCACACTCATTAGTACTTGAGTTACTCCCTGGTATACTTTGCAAACAAAAAACCTGAGCAATTTCACTTTCTGACTCTTTCGCATTAAATGTTATGCTTGAGATTACCCTTTCCTCCATAATGGGATACATATTACCCTGAACCGTCTCATTTCCACTACCCAGATTCCCAAATTTTTCTTGTACACATTCCTTACTCTTTTTGTTTACACTTTTCCTAGGAGTACTCTTATTACTACACTTACTTCTCTGTTCACTATCAGAACTTTGCCTGCCTTTAGATTGCACATTACAAGTATTTACATAATTATTCTCTAAACCTATACTATTTACACTGATACTATTTACAACATTTTTTTCTCTAGAATTTTTCACAGGTGAAACATTTGACATATGACTCTCTACTATTTGCTTACACTGCGTTTCAGTAGGAACATCTAAAACCACATTGTTATTTTTACAATTAATTACAGCCTGATATTTACTTAAAAAGGGCATCCCCAAAATTACACTAAACTCATCGGCCAACTTACCGTGGACAATAAAAAACTCAGACTGACATAATAAATTATTAAATTTAAAATTTAAGGAAATTTTATGGTTTAAAAGCACTCTCTCGCCAGTCACCGTTAAAATAGGGGTATTGCACTCTACAATTTCATAAGAATCTACATCATTAAGTATTGTATTACTTAAAATATTTATAGCAGATCCTGTATCACACAGCGCATTAAAAAACACATTATTTACATTTATGAAGACAGTAGGTAAATGATAAGACTGGGGTGAAAACATACTAAAAATAATTGGGAGGTCTAGAGGCCTTGATGGAGACGATTCGACCAAATCGATACCAGCCCTTACCTGTTTAAAGAATTGTTTTGATTATTCCCTTCACTAATTGAGCTTTGAACATTCTCGCTTTCTATATTTACACCATTATTATTATTTCTATCCCCTCTACCTCTTTAATTATTATATCCTCCCCTGCGATTTTGGTGGGACTGAGAATAACTACCCCTACCTCTTCCTCTAAAATTCTGAAAGTTCCCTCTATTAGCATTTTGGTTTTGTGGGCAAAATCTGGCTATGTGCCCTGTTTGGGAACACCCGTAACAGATTAATTGTCTATACTGAGGCCTCTCAGTAGTGTGAAAGTCTCTTTGCTGATTGCTACCCTCTAAAAATCTCTCTAATTTACTAGTAAGAGCTTCTACCTGCTCCCGCAGTTTACTAACCTCCTGCTCTGACTGATTAGGGTGACTTGGCTGGATAGCAGCACATGCAACACTTTGCTGGGCAATTTGGGGGAAAAAAGGGTTGATATTCTCTACCTGCATGTTATAGAAAGGATTAACACTCTTTAATGCTTTTTCCTCAAGGAGGGCAAATTCTAAAATTTCAACAGGTGTCTTAGGGCACCTAGTTATAACTCCTCTTCTTATCTCAGGAACTAAATTACTTAATAACATAGAATGCAGTAGAGCTTCCCTGCTTTTATCAGCAACATTCTGTTCTACACCTTCGACTACTAATGCTTTAAGGGACAAATCATATGCTCTGTCATAAAATTCCTGAACAGGCATATGGGGATTTTGTTTAAAATTCAAAAATTGGGTCAAAGCAATATCAGGGGCTAGCTCTTGCGTATATCTCTCTTTAAGTACTTTAATTATTTCTACAGTTTCCTTAGTGCGGTGCAATTTATATATCCTAGCAGCATTCCCACTTAATCTACTTAGTAGGGCAAATTTTTTCTCATCCTCTGACCAATTAAAGAACTCGGACAACTGCTCATACTTTTCCAAAAATTCAGTAAATGAGCAAGAGTTGCCTTCGCCACTAAAAGGGGGAATAAGACTGACATTTTCGATTAAAGCACTCTTTTTCTGAATAAGAGCGAGCTCCTTGAAATGCTGGTTTTCTGTCATTTTTAGGCAAAACTTCACACCGAATTAAAAATAAAATAATAGAAAATAAAGTAATTTAACTGCTACTTAATTCTCAGATGCCCAAGAAAGAGAGAAAAAAAAAATAAATAAAAAATACATAAATACATAACTTATATTGGCATATAATTTACTCAGTAAGCCCAAACACTCATTTAAATGTAAATATAACAGTAAAAATTTCAAATTAAATAGTTTTTTGAAAACCCGGTAAAATTGCCTAACTAAAAAAAAAGCATTTGAAATTATTAAGCTATGTACACCCCTATTGCTTATGCATAACATACACTAAAATAATCAAACATAATACACAATAAAATCACAAAACACATATATTTTCATTTCGTTTCACTCTTAATATAGTAAATATATATCAAAATTCAGGCTATTGTTGTAATAAATAGGCTCTACTTCATAGTACTATTTTTATACTTATTGTGCCACAATAATCAGGCTTTTCACACACGGCACCATTTATGTTGTTGGGTTCTTTTTATTAAACTTCTGCTACAGATCATTACTTTAATTAATTGCAACTTCTGCTCAGCAAATTAAACTTAGTTATTATGGATCAATAAATATTCTTCGGCTTTATTAAAGAATTCAATGAGATTTGGGTCAAATTTCCAATCACATGAATCTTGTTGTTGATTTAATTAATTAAATTAAGATTACACCAGTTAACATTAAGAAATCACTAAAATAAACAAACTAAAAGACAAATTAAAACGATAAAAAGGATAAACACAAATATTGTTTAAGATTCTTTAAAATTTATTGAATACAAGTAAATAAGAAAAAACACAACCAGATTCTCAATCTGACCCAGTCTCAAGTATTAAACCTTGATCTGCAGTAGAACCCAACATTTATCAACGTTGATTCCTGAGATATTAAACTCATACTAATAATCTAAAAATACAAGATTCAATCTAACATTACAAAAGAGAAAAGAAAGACCCTGAAATCCTTCTTATTTTCAAGAAGGCAAAGAAAGACATAATTTTGAAAAAATTAAAACACTAGAAATAATAAAAATGAACACCCCAGAAATCAACAATGATATTTTGGCCAATTTCGTATAGTGATTAGTATTAAAAAAATATAGTCTTGTAAATTAGTTTATGTAGAGATAGATATAATCCTTATAAAATTACTTTAGATTTATGAGTAAGAAATCAAATGAAATATTTACTTTTCTTATAAACATTTAGAAGAATCTCTACAATTTCAAAAATTATCACATAATTATACTAAACCAATCCTGTAATTAGAAATTTAAAACTTTAAATAAAAAACTATTTTATTCAAGACTAAATGAAACTAGGATTTAACTTTGAGTTAAATTATCACTTAAAAACTTAATTTCACCTCAACATTTTAATAGTGAAAAGAAAACTAATAAGAAGGTTTATATTCATCATCTCTAGTCAGGTCTAACATGAATTTCTAAATAAAACAACATGAAGTATACATTTTTTTTTCTTTTTTAAATTCTACTAAACAGAGTGAGAGTATAAGACATGTTGAGATGGTATGTATCAATAACAACTTGTTTTCACATAAAAAAAAAATCCCTTTTATTTAATTAAATAATACTCACTCTCACTTCGATGAAAATACAATGCATGTTGAAGTGAGATTAACTAACAACTATTTCTGCTCCATATTAGATCGACAGTAATTAAATTGAATACACTTAGTGATGGACAAGAGCATTTGTAAATGGATATCATTCTTAGGGATGTATAACATCCGATAATAGGTACACTTATTTACTAAAACATAACAACTTATTATGCACTATACTCAGTTACTTAACAACACATTAAGAGTAGCTTACCTCCGAGCTCCAAGTAGTACATATTTCAGTGTCACAATAATTCTAGATAGTCTTAGGAATAGTCGATACTACAGCTAACCAGTTCTTTAAAATCACTATTCTGATCTCTTTTCAAAAATAGCGACACTGGCTTGACACATAAGACTAGTTCCAAGCATACAGGTGAGTAATGATTCCTATATCCACTCTATAGTTTCTCTGGAGTACCCGCGTCTACCAGTCGATAACAAGATTTCGGCTGCATAGCACAAATACCACTTGCCTCGACTTCTTATTCCTCCGAGAGGGCACGGTGCTGAAATCAATTCGCTGAGACTTGAGTCATCCTTCCAGACTTATAATACGTGATTTTTTCTTCGACCATATCCCATCTATACAACGCAATTGCTATTTTCACGTCAGAGTTGCAGTCTTTCTTTGGGCATTAACTAACAGTTATAGTTTGGAACTTAACTTCATGTCAGGAAAAGGCAGGACAGCGACGTATTACGAACTAACAGGTTTCTCTTCACCCGACTCCTTCTATTATAGTGGGCTAGGGGGCCACATTCTCCAATCTTTGAGCTCTGCTTATTTCGCTCCGTCGACTTTCACGTCTTCTCAAGTTCTGTTTTTTCTGCCGAAAACTCCCCTCACCCCGATAGAAATCAAAATGGGGGAGGGGGTGAAGGACGGGACTATTTCTTTTCACCTCCTCTTCGTTAGACTGCTAGCAGGGAACTACCTCATCTCCAAACCGAATTACACGCTCCTCTGCAATCAATAAAGGGGCACCAAATACCAGGAAGACTACTGCCTCCCCCTTTCTCTCCCGCTACTAGGGTCCATCTCACTGGTCAATGCAACAGTCACCCTTTCTCATGACCAAATATGGTCATCGCTTGCGTCCCCTCCTCTCAATCACGTGGTCAGATAGCAGGGACAGCTGTTTCTAAATTTTGCACCTGCTTGCACACCAGTGCCCGCCGATAACCGTGAATTGGCACTTTTATCTCAGATCGGTCATAAAATAACTTTAAGGGGTCTGGGAAATATCTACTCCGCCTCAAATGACAGTCAACGTTTGTCATGGGTTATAAAATTTTAGGGTACTATTCATTCACGTACGCATGCAATAAACTATGCGTGTGGGCCAATTTTTACAAGGCTGAATATATGCCCTTTACAAGCAAGCCAGAAGCTACTCTTCTTCGAAAAAATCAACAAAGGACCACTTTACTCAAATAGTACAATTATTCCAGGACAGTAAAAGCATTCGTACGAACGGGTGTTATTTACGCTAGATAAGGGAATGGGAAGCTTTCACTTTCTTTCACACCAATGCCTATACACTCGTGAGAACGATCATAAAATAGATAGAAAAAAGGAAATGTCCAGGGTTTTCGCTACTAAGAAAAAAAAAATAATTTTAAATATGAGATACATAAAGCATTATAAAAAACCGTATTAAAAATATCTTAACAAGAGTTCTTTTTAAATTTGGAATATTAAAATAATTTATACAAAAAAAATATTACTAAAAAAAAACATAACATTACAAAGAAATTTGCAAAAAGGACTTAGTTCCAAGAAAAAAATCGCAAAATAGAGGTTCGTTAAATAGAGAGACTGTAGTTTAATTCTGTATCCTATCCATAAATTGAAATATTAATGATGTTAACATTATAACAATAAACATTAATTAAACGCATTAAAGTAAAATTATTATATTTTTTAATGATATTGCTTTTGCCTTACTTATTTAAAGAAAAACATGTTTACCATGCGCCTTAAAACGAAACTACTGGCCGTTTAAAGGAAAATTGTAAATATTTATGAGCTTCATAAGTATTCTCATTTACAAAAATTACAACGAAATTCTTTCGCTGACGTACAGACGTCTAATATTTATTTCATAGCCATTACTTAACGCAAAATGCGGTAATAACTGCTCGCAAATATTTAATGCTCTTAAAATATTACTTACATATGGAATTGTTGAAATTAACGTCATTTATTCTATCTAATTTCAGAAGGAGGCGCTTTCAGATATAAAATGCTCATTTAGTACAAAAGATGTCAATTAATACACACTCAATTTTCTGTTGAATGGTTATCTGAATTTTTAATTTTTATCGGTTAATACCCTTATACTATTGAAACTGATACAACTACAGTTATTTATAAACCATTTGGAAAATGGTTCTTGTTCTTGGTCGAGAATAGATATATCTAAGACATATCTAAATGCTTATGATGTCCGCAATTTTGTAATACTTCTGTTGTCACCATGAAAAAAAATATTTAAAACTACAATAATAATAATAATAATAACTCAAAAACAAATTGAGATACAGCTTTCAAATAAATATTTAAAAGTACATTTTTTCCTGATTCGACGGTGTAAAAATTGAAAATGAGGGATGTTTAGGAGTTAAAATTTGCAGTACAGGAAATTGTAAAACTAGGATTTCATTTAACACTTTCCGGCACGGGTAAATTCTGTTAATAAAAGGAGAAATTTTCGCCAGTCACCGGAATTTACAAACGACTATTTTAGTAGTTAAGAATAACTTAATCTAAACTTTTACTGTAAAAGCAAAATTTTACTAAAATATTATTGGTGCCGTTTGGAATTAAAATTAGGTATACCGGACTGGGCACAGTGTGCCGGAAAGGGTTAAAATTTTTAAAAAAGTGTTGCCACTCGCAGAAGGACGCATGCATTATGCAAAGATTTGTTTTTCCTTTATAATATAGACTTGTATAAACGTCCCTCCCAGGAAGGTGAGTAGAAATCATGGTTTATCCTTAGAATTTGAAATAATTTATATAAATATTCATATAGTATTATTCCGGGCTATTTGGATTAAAAATTACAAATAAAATCAGAAAATTAAAATACAGTTATCAGATATTTTACGAGTTGAAGTACATTCGTCTTGTTCAGTGGCGTAAAATTTAAACTACGCGATGCTGAGAAGTTATTAAGTTAGCCAAAAAAAAGAAAAGAAAAAAAGAAAAAGAAAAAGAAAAGAAAAAAAAGAAAGAAAAGAAAAAAGATTAATGTAAACACCAAAGCATCTTTTCCAAAATAAATTAAATGTACAAATCTGAAAAAAAAGTAAAATAAAAATAAATAAAGAAATAAAATAAAATAACAATAAAAATAAAGACTATGTTTATTACATTGGTATTCCGAAAATAGAGTTTTTAGGTGCGTTCGTAATTATGTAAATACGTAGCACCTATTGTTGTCGCTCAGTCCGTCCGTCCGTCTGTCCGTCTGTCTGTCTGTCTGTCCGTCTGTCCGCATATAACAACGCAAAAACTACCCAACCGAATCATTTGAAATTTAAAATACATAATTATAACATAATTTTGTCGAGTCATTTCAAATGTTATGAAAATCGGATGCATAGATCAATTACAGGGACAATCAAAAGTATTCCATTACATTACGGTCAATGGGGAAAAAGTTTCAAATGCATTTTAATGATGTTACTCTCATTCGAACATAATAGAATTGGCATGAATCTATGAAATATATACTAAAATATGCATTCTGTACAATCTGTGATGCAAAGAATTTTTATTATTAAATTACAGGGCCACACAAAAATATTCCACTATATAATGCTATACGGGGAAACATGGTTTGGTACGTGTTTTAATTATATTCAACTATTTCACATTTTATGAATAAGATATACGTTGCTGAGGTGTAATAAAAATTACTTCCTATATGTTTACCGAAACGTAAAGATTTCCACTACTATACTGTATCCCTATTACGCTCTACTATATCAGCAAGACCTGAATATTTTTAAAACTTCGTTATCGTACGAACGCACCTCATTTGCTATGTTCACGTGCAATTTCCAACTTGTTTATGTTATTTTGGTGGAGGGATAAATCGCCATATAGTATTCCCATTGACATCATTCATATTTCACTTAAAATAAAAACTCTTAATCCCTTGGGTACCAGCGACACGTATACGTGCCGCAAAAAGGCTTAAGAATCTTTCTTTATCCCCATCAGTAAAATTATACTGCAAAATTTGGTTTATACAATCGGTGCGTTTATTTCGATTTAATAAGATACAAATTTCTGTTATTTTAAACCGGTGACGGTTCATTAAAAAATTCGTAAAATGCTTCCATCGCGAAGGAGTTAAACAACAAATAATATAATACTAGCGGAAGCAAATAATACACTAGCAAATAATATACCAGCAAATAACATAATACTAGCACTCGCTACGCTGGTCGGTTTAGATGGACAGACGGGCATTAAATAGTTTAATAGTTTATTAATTAAGGGCATTAAATAGTTTAATTATTACTATTAAATAGTTTAATACTATTAAAATACATACCAAACAATGTCTCAATGTATAAGCATACAATGGAATTTGTGTGACCCTGTAAATCAATAAGAAGTATTTTTTGCACCATAGATTGTACATAATGTATATTACAGTATAAACTTCCTAGATGCATATCAACTTTATTATGTTCGAAAGAGTGTAAGAACATTAAAATGCACTTGAATTTTTTCCCCATCGACGATGATGTATCGGAATCCTTTTGATTGTCCCTGTAATTGAACTATGCATCCGATTTTCATAAAATTTGAAATGACTCGACAAAATTATATAATAATTATATATTTTAAGTTTCAAGCGATTCGGTTGGGTAGTTTTTGAGTTATTATATGCGGACAGACGGACGGACGAACGAACGGATGGAGAGACAGACGAATGGGCAACTCAGGATCCAGGGATATTTTCCCTTTGATTCAAAACAAATTCGACGTTTCTCCGTTTCTGGGATCGGAAGAGATAACGTCTCATACATACATACGTCGAATTTTAATAGTGTATTATATTTCAATTTCAAAACATAATTTCTATATCACACACGAAACAAAAAAAAAAAAAAAAAAAAAAAAAAAAGAAAAGAAAGAAAGAAAGAAAGAACTATTAGCGAGAAGAAAAAATAAAAGAGCAACTCAATTTTTAAAAAAAATGTAATTTAACAAAAGACAACGACTATTTGGAAAGTTATATTTTCATAGACTAAAATTTTAGACTTATAAATAAATTCTATATTTAATAATAATAATAATAAACATCGTTTTTATGATGATCAAAACGTGGTTTACGTAATAACAGAGTCTTATATTATGTACGCCATGGATTAAAAATTAATATTTCTATACCAAGAATATGCAAATTTTAAATGAAATTTTAGTTTTACAATTTTTGGTATTGCAAATTTTTAAACTTCTAATCATCCCACATTTTCAACTTTTGCACAGTTTTATACAGAAAAAAATGCACCTTTAAATGAAATTTGTTTGAAAGCTGTATCTCAGTTTATTTTTAAGTTATTAATTTTTATTATTATTGTTATTACTTTCTTTATTTTATTATAATTTTTTGCCATTGTGGCAACAGAAGTATTTCTTTCTGGACATTAAACATGAACCAATCAAAAACGAATAAAAGAAAAAAAAATATTCCATTTCTAGACATTGAATATGGACCAAACAGAAAAAGAATAAAATGAAATAAAATAAGTTGTATAATTCCACCAATAAAAAGATTCAAATATACTTCAGATATCCCAATTCTCTAACGAGGAAAATAACTATTTTCCAAATAGTTAAAAATATATTGGCGAGATCTGCCCCCTGATAACATAAAAATACCAAAAATAAAATTGAATTTTCTAAGACTTTGTTTATAAATTAAAACCTTTTTCATTGGTTCACAGGCAAATGACATCAAAGGTATTAACTTTCTCACCGTCGGGAACGGATACTTATTTCACCAATTTATGTGTTTTAAGATGGTTTATCATTTTTCACATAACGTTTGCCGTTTCTTTACATATTTTATAGTATATTTTTAATAACAATAATTAACCTGTATTATTTACGACTAAAAGGAATAGCGCATCTAATATTTGTCGATAATTTAATAAAAATCCTGCACCGCCGTTAGGGGTCAAAATGACCCCTACCAGAATGATAATAGTCGATTCGAACCAGAATTTTCTTCATAAGATATGTTAAATACGCGCAGCAAGAAAGTAGAATAATTAAAAAAGTTAAATAGTTCTTAATTAAAATTCTGGTGCGGAAAACTTTTTATGAAATTTTATTAAAATACCCGGCTGTTTTAGTGTTAAATTTTAACTTTTAATTTTATTATTTTAATTTTAATTTTAATTTTTGTATTCTTTCCATACAAAACACTCGTCTCGATCAAATTTAGATAGAATAGAGAAACAGGTGTAGCTAAATATTTTCAAAAAGTAGTAGTTTTATTATTCACTTTTATAGGTTTTTCTTTTCTTCCTTAACCCTTTAACGATCAAAGCATTTTCATTGCTAAGATGTAGAAATAAATGAATGACACCGGTAATTAAGAACAAATATATTTCTAAATAAGAAAACATGATTTTTCCACATACATAATAAAAGCGATATTTTTAGATAAAAATACCGGTGTCAGTGTTGCATATCGGAATTAAAATTTTGTGGTTTCGTGGCGAAACCAACGAACGTTAAAGGGTTAAATAAAATTATATGAAACATATTCAACTGCAAAAACGTTTCCATTTATAGAGAGGATCATGATGCATTTAAAATCATTGCTTTTTTAAGAATTGTGATAGTTTCAAAAGAGTAATTTTAATTAATTAATCTGATTATTATTTTTTTAATATTTCACCAAGAAAATAACTACCGATATAGTTCATCAGTTTTAATGAAAACATATATCTAAATTCCACATTATTATTATCTAAAAATTCCAACATACCTTCACATATTAAACAAGCTGGAAATTGCACGTAAAGCGTAGCAAATGAGGTGCGTTCGTATGATAACAAAGTTTTAAAATATCACTCTCATATCAATCTCATAAAATTGTAAATAGTTAATTACAATTAAAATGCGCCCCAAATAATGTTCTCCCTATACCATTATGTAATGGAATAGTTTTGTGTGGCCTTGTAAATCAATAATAAATGTACTTTGTACCACAGATTGTGCAAAATGTATATATAATATGTACGTTATAGATACATTTGCATTTTATTATGTTCGAATGAGTGTAACACCATTAAAATGCATTTGAAACATTTTCTCCCATTGACCGTAATGTAACGGAATACTTTTGATTGCCCCTGTATTTGAACTATGCATCCGATTTTGATAAAATTTGAAATAACTCGACAAAATTAGGTAATAATTATGTGTTTTAAATTTGAAGCGATTAGAATGCATTTGAAACTTTTTCCCCATTGACGTAATGTAACGGAATACTTTTGATTGTCCCTGTAATTGATCTGTGCATCCGATTTTCATAAAACTTGAAATGACTCGACAAAATTATGTAATAATTATGTATTTTTAATTTCAAACGATTCGGTTGGGTAGTTTTTGCGTTGTCATATGAGGACAGACAGACGGACGAACTGAACGACAACAATAGGTGCTACGTATTTCCATAATTACGAACGCACCTAAAAAGATAATTATTGGTGTGGATCAATTTCTTGATAAATAATTTGGTAGAGAAAGTGTTAAAGGGAATTTTTATTGCCTCCTTGTGGCGACATCAGGATTGGGGAGGATAATTGTGAATCATTTCTTATTAAATTATTAAAATAAAATTTCACTTTTATTTAACTTCAATTGTGAAAAAAACGCTTGTATTGTTTACAAAAACTGAGGAAAAAAACTATTTTTTAAAATATAGAATTTTTTTATAATTCTTAAATTTTAGTCTTTAAAAAAATCATTTTCCAGAATTGGTTCAACGTTTAGTTAGCAATGTGATAAATCACGTATTAAGTACAGTCGACTCTCGTTAATTCGAAATCGGATAATTCGAATCGTCACTGAATTCGAACTAAACTTGAAGTCCCGGAACTTTCAATAGCAGAATAACGTTAAAATTTTTCATTTATTCGAACTCATTTTCTCTTGACTGTGTTTAATTTGAACTAACAAGATTTCGATATTTTATTTTTTTCTTACTTTCTCTTGGATTTCAGATCCTTGAAATAATTTTCTTTCTTTCATTTTTGTCAGACTTGTTCATAACAAGTATATATATAGTAGTCCCATGCTTTTTTAGTATTCCGACTGTCCATCAAAGACACGTCCACCCAATCTTCGTTTGTGGTTGTTCCTAATCCCTTAATTAGTCTACATATTGTTTGTTACCTTTTAATTTAATATTAGGTCATGTTTTAATGATAACAGCCGAAATACATTTTAAAAATACTAAAACATTAATTTCTTTGTAATAGTACCCTTTTAACCCTTAAATGCATATTGTATCATTTTCGATACCAGAAGTGTTCCCGATTTATTGGGGGTTTTATTCACATATTCCGTATTCTCACCAGAAATTTAGAAAAGCAATTTCCACTTTACTTAATGACAGACCATTCGTAATTAAATAAAGAAAAATTTACTATTTAGATTTTTCTGGTATGAATTCTGATTCTTTGAATTGCTCATTTTTTGGAACGCGCTCTGTCCTATGCATTTAAGGGTTAGCCCTTTGAACTCTGGTGCGTAAATTTTTTCAAATGTCACATCGGCACCAGTATTTTGCAAAGAAAAAAGCCGGTAAACGATATACACACACAAAAAAAAATGCATCAAATCTTTCCAAATAAATTTGGTCGAATTTTCTGGTGCCGTTGTGACATTTCGGAATTAAAATTAAATGGTAAAAAATTCTACCATCAGAGCTTAAAGGGTTTTAACATTGCGATAAATCGGAATTATCACAGGTTTTTAAAGCAAAGTAGCAGAAATTTGCATTTATTTCTGAAAGAGGTTTCGCCATGAAACTGTAAACTCAAAGTGACCCTTATTCTCAAAGTGAAACTGTCGGCGATATTATAAATAATCGCTACATCATTATCGATCAACGAAACCAACATGTCGGAGACAGTCGGAAGAATGAGTCGACCTCCCGCGTCGCCATTTGATGGCTCTCCTACGCAAAGTGAAAATACGTGAAGGCCGACAAGCCAGACAGCCTGGCGCCGTTACTGGGCGGTCAGGAGTTAAACTCAGGTGCCAATGGGAGCACGATTTTACTAATCATTTAATGAGAGAAAGCTTATTAAGGTTCGGGATTGGTTGGAGATCCCCAGGGGGATCTAGAGAAAAACCTGGATCGGGCTAAGAGAAGGAAGCCAGAGGAGAGTCGAGTGTTATCTCGGATAGAGTGAAGCAGCTCGGTTTGAGAGCTGGAAGAGTAGATCCCGCGAGAGGATCTTAGTGGCTGATCTGATCACAGAGACCTGTTTAGAATCGCTGAGTGTACTCTCGCCAAGGAGAGTCAGTGATTGCTCTCGTCTTGAGAGGTTAGATAAAGTGATAACCTGTGATTTTTAGTGAGCAGCAAATAGCTCGATAGGAGAAGTTCTGACTTCTGCATTGTATGTATGCTAACGAATCGTCTAATGAACTTAGCGTTATTTACGAACTTTGTGCTTGAGGAACTCAAATTGAACTAAAGTTGAAGCTGGTTGGTTAAAGAGCCTATGTGCTTTATTATAATTTCAAATGCTGTAAATATTAATTTTAGAGGATCTTTGTGTTTTCTCCGGATAATAAATTGGTTCTCCATTTAATACTTTGCCTTGATTATTCGCCGAGCGGCACACTACGCTACCAACCTCTCAGGTGATAATCTATAGAGGGCTAAAATGTTACAACATGTTTTCCTCTCATACATATTCCTCTCACACATTTCCATAATTCAAACTTCGGAAAATTCGAACATTTCTTATGGTCCCGACGAGTTCGAATTATTGAGAGCCGACTGTATTCAGTAATTTCGAGCGTAATTTTGCTGCTGAAAATTAATTGAAAAAATAATTAAAATTACACATTTCTTTCATGTTCCTAACAGGAACGCTATTATCAATTTAAGATTGTACTATATTACTAGCAAAAGCCGTGCTTTGTTTGGATTCGCGAAGCATTATTTCATAAGATAAATATTTGAAAATAACATTATTATTTTATATTATTTTTGCATCTTTATTAAGCAAAAACTTTATCTTATGTTTTGGCGTATTTAAATTTTAGAAATGTAAATTCAGCCAAATAATTAAGAATTTCCTCGGAATTTTTTATCTGTGATATAAGACTGGTATAAATAAAAATATTTTCGAAGCAAAATTTTACAAAATATTTTTTTAATTTTTAATCAAAAGTTTTAAAGATGTTTTTACATTTCCCAATAGGCTCTGGAGTTATCTGAAATGATTTGAAATAGGTATGTTCTCAATCTTTGTAATTCTCATCAAATAATCTTTGATAGCAATCTTAGAATTATACATTCAAACAAAATATTTGGAAAAACATTGAAATCTACTCTCGTTGATACTAAGACATGGTTCGTACGGATCCTGGAATTTTATGAGGACGAAATTATTTGCTACCAGCATTTTTCTACAGAAAACCTCTTCTTATATAAGGTAAAATTTTGCGCGTTTAAACTAGATTTATTTTTTTTTTTAAATTGCTGGTATTTCACCTTGAAAATAACGGTACCCGTACGAACCATGTAAGAACTATTAAATGTAATTTTTTTTTAATTCTAATTTCTTCTTTTTTTCTGCATACCAGCATATGAAAATTTTTTATATTGTAGAATCTCTCGTAAGGAAATTTTCTATTAAATGATAAACCTTGAAGGAATTTCACTCTCGACAACGCTACGTGCGTTAAGCAAACTGGTGTCTCTTTATCCCCAATATCTACTACTGCTTTATCTGATGTCAAACCTTGAGATTTATGAATTATAACTGCAAAAACTGATTGCAAAGGAAATTGTTTTATTGAGCAATTTATGCTTCCATTTTTCCAGAATTTAATTATTGGGGGAATTGGTACGCACCAATTCTTATAAGTTAAATTACTGCAGTATTCAAATTTATCCATGATTATTCGCGGTATCTGGTCTGATGGCTTGTGATTTTCTTTAATACGCGCAACAAAGTCTAAAGTACCGTTCACTAAACCTTTTTCGGTCCACAAATAAGAACGTAACATTACTTTAAATCCAAATGATAAAGTAAGAAATGATTAAAGTCCATTTATAGTTTCTGAATCAGCCAACTTTGCTTTAGTACATTTATAAAGAGCTTGAATCGAGGCAACAACTTTAAGCAGTTCCTTTAATTTTTCATTTATATGGCAAATTTAAAAATTAATTTTATTTGCTTACAATTCTTTTGTTGCCACTTTACTAAAAAAAAAAAAAAAAAAAAAAAAAAATCCATAATACAATTCTTTTAAAATGTTTAAGTGTCATCTGTGCAAACGATTTTGCGGAGTGATGAAAACATATTTCATTTATTAAATTAATCATGATTCTATCTATAATTATTTACTCCATGATTTATATATTTTTTTCTGAAAATGTACGCGTTTCATTTTTTATTTATTTGCTAAAATGCGTCCGCATTGGAAATGCATGTAAAATAAATTAATTAAAATAATAATTTTTTGAAAAGTATTTCTGTAAAAAAAATAATATTCTGCAAATCTACAGATCATAATTTATATTTGTGTTTAATTTCAAGTGAAAATACTGTATAGTTTTTTTGTAAAGTGTACGACAAAGTGTCATTTGAGTGGACTAGTAGAGGATTCGCTTCGCTCATCCTAATTACATATTTTAGAATAAGCCTATGATAATTTCTATGTCTTTCTTTAATAATACTTAATTTAAATTATTGTAACCTGCTAATATCTTCACATAGTTGAAATCAATTTTATCAGACGTTGACACTGGGAACGTATTTTTGTCAATCATTATTTGCCCGTACCACGTACGGGCATCCATATCCGAATCATGATTTATTATTCTCCCCACTAAAATTTTATTGTTAATTTTGTATTCTTTAACCCCTTCGCGACGGGAATCTTTTACGAAATTTTTAATGGACGGGTTTTTAAAAACAGAAATTAGTGCCTTTTTAAGTTGAGAAAATGCTTCGATTTAATAAGCTGAATTTTACAGCAAAATTTTACTGATGGGGAGACACAAGGATTCTTAAGTCTTTTCGCGGCACGTATACGTGTCGCTCGTTCCGAAGGGGTTAATTCAAGAATTTTTTTCCGATTCAATTAGGCAAAAACTTTTGCTCTCAAAGACCGGTGATAAACGATTAAAAAATGTGAATATGGAATGGAAAAAAATAAGCATTATATGAAAGTTTTTTTTTTTTCAAAAATATTGTTCAGTTAAGTGGTTGATGTGAAAATATTTGCAAACTAAAGTTTTACTTTTCTTAAAAATAAACAAAATTAGTTGTTTCTTCCTTTTTCTCTTTCTTTTTTTTCTAATTTTTATTTATTTATTTATTTATTTATTTTGGGGGGAAATGAATTTAAAAATTCATATTTGAATAAATGAATAAATAAAGAAATACTGCTCTTGACATCTTTAAATGTAGTATACGCCTCTAGATATGAAACAATTCTTCTGTTTGTAAAAATAAAATAAAATAACGAAGGAAACGGTTTTATTAAAACTTTTTTGGCATACTTTATACCTGAGTAAAAAAGTTTAAATTGTTATTCCGAAAATTTTGATTTAACATAGCTTAAGGAATCTGCACGCAAACACATTCTTCCAAAACAATTAATCATCTTGCAAGCATTTTTCATTTTCATTTCCATAAACATTTGAAATTTTACATCGTATGATATTAAAGTGAAAAATTGTATTACTTTGTTTGTTTTTTATTCATGTTTTTGTGTGTTTTCATATGCTTTATGTTTTCTATATGTTTTATTTTATTTTTTTATCTAATGATTCTATGCATTTCGATATTTTAACCCCTTCTCTAAATTTCCCGTACGTGATACGATCAACGTGATTTTGCCAAGCAACGTGGTTTTGCCTGTACTACGTACGGACATCCATATTCCAACAATAATATTATTCTCACCTGTAAATTTTTATTGCAAATTTTGTTTTATTTAATTCGGGCACTTTTATCAGGGCAAAATGTTTTTAAAAACCGGTGATAAACGGTTAAAAATTGTGTAAAAGACATAAAAAATGGACATTATTTTAATTTTTATTTTCGAAAATTTTCATCAGTTAAACCATGTATGCCAACATTTCTTATTTTTCCGGACTCTGATCCAAAATTTGCATGTTCAAACCAGAATATATATATATATACAGTCGAGTCTCTCTATATCGAAACTTCGTACATCGAATTTCTCTATATAACGAATTTTTAGCAGGAACGGTCCATTTTTTTCATGATTACATTAAAAACAGTCTCTATATAGCGAAATATCTATCTCCATATGACGAATTTTTTCATAAAATGTTCTTTATTTATTCAGTTTTAAAAAAGCTTCAAAATCTCATGGAATCGAATTTCCATCACTTATTTTTGATTTGTCGCTCAAGGCTGAGTTTTTTATGTTGCTTCTCTACCTTGAATCTCTTTGATCTTTAAGTACAAGGAATTCATTCCACCTGTCCCCCTCCCAACAAATCTTTTAACATTCTCCGAGAAGCAGTGTCAATTTAATTGTTACTCATATAAAACCTGGATCAATGTGGTATTGAAGTCAGTGTTGATTTCAGAGAGTGGCTTGGGGGGACATTCACTCTCGGATCAATGAGATCGCCCCCGAAAATTTGAGATGTTGTGTTTTCAGTGACAAAAAAATTAACGTACGTTTTTTTTGTGTGATTTTTATTAAGCTTTTAAATAAATGTCTATTCTTTTTTTTGAAACTGTTCAAATAATTAAGAAATAGGATATTACGTTAATATTTATACATAAACACTTCAAAATTTAATTAAATGTATAAAAAATAATACTTGTTCAATATTTGCACATTAAACAGAAATTTTAACGAATTTCTCTATTCAACGAATTTCTCTATATAACGAATTTTTTACTGGAACAATGGATTTCGTTATATAGAGACTCGACTGTATATACGAAAATGTGTCTTCTTTCTATGGGGTACATTTTTCAATTTCATTTTGAAATCTTTGAGTAAATAACACATGCGGTTGATTACATGTTCATCTTGGATCAAACTCCGGAATAATTAAGAAATCTTGGCATCCGTGGTTTAATGGTTAATGCAAAAATATTTTCAAACTAAACCTTTACTTTATTTAAAAATAAAACAAAATTCATTCCATCTTCCTTTTTCATTTTCTTTCTTTTTTTTTTTTGTGGGAGATGGTTTTAAAAATTCATATTTGGAAAATAATAATAACAATAACGAAGGGAACTATCTTATTAAAATTTTTTTTTATGTACTTTATATCTAGGCAGAAAAGCTTAAATTGTTATTCCGAAAATTTTAATTTAATGTTGCTTAAGAAATTAGCATGCAAACGCAAGCGTCCAAAACAATTAATCATTTTGAAACATTTTCATTGATATTAACATTTGAAATGCTACATCAAGTGAAAAGTTGTATTGCTTTGGTTTTTTTACTCATGTTTTGTGTGTTTTCTTATGTCTTTATGTTTTCTATGTGTTTTATTTTTTGTTTTCTTTTATCTACTGATTTTATGGATTTCGTTATTTTAAACATTTTTCTGATTTTCCCGTATGTGATACGGGCAACGTGGTTTTGCCTATCATTATTTGTCCGTTGCACGTATGGGTATCGATATTCCAATCATGAATTATTATTATCACGAGTAAATTTTTATTAAAAATTTTTTTTGTTCAATCAGAGCATTTTTCTGATTCAATTAGGCACAATTAGGGAAAAATTCTGTTTTAAAAACGGGTGGTAAACGGTTAAAATTGTGTAAAAGACATGAAAATAATAGGTATTATTTGAAAGTTTTTTCAAATATATTCTTGAAATTAAAGGTTAACCCTTCTAACCCTGCTTGCCCTTAAGTGCAGTCCTTACTTTTCCCCGCTTCCCTGCCCTTAGGTGGGGTCGAGTCGCCTAATTTTAATTCCAAAACTGACAAATGGCACCAGAAATATTTTAATAAAATTTTCTTTTGTAATAAAATAGTGAAAAAGCCAATTTTTTCCCTCTTTTTCTGAGAAATTCATGGTAATATTCCGGTGTCAGACAATTATTTCATCATCTTACAAACAAAAATCTTCTGCCCCTAAAAAGATTAATGCGCAAAATATTTGCAAAACTAAACCTTTACTTTACTTAAAAATAAAACAAAAATCTTCTGCCCCTAAAAAGATTAATGCGCAAAATATTTGCAAAACTAAACCTTTACTTTACTTAAAAATAAAACAAAATTCTATCTTTTTTCCTTTTTCTTTTCTTCCTTTCTTCTCTGTGAGATATGAATTGAAAAATTCATGTTTAAAAAAAAATAAGAATAAATAAATAAGTAATGCTCATGCCATTTTTAAAAGTAGTATACGACCCTAGAGATGAAACAATTCTTCTATTTGTAATAAAATAAAATAAAATAAGGGACGAAACTGTTTTATTAAAACTTTTTTGACGTACTTTATATTTGAGCAAAGAATTTTTAATTGTTATTCCGAAAATTTTAACTTAACGGAATCAGCACGCAAATGCGTTCCCCCCAAAATTAATTATTTTCTAAAACATTTTTCATTTTCATATATCATTTTCATTTCCATAAACATTTGAAATTTTACATCATACGGTAATAAAGTGAAAAGTTAAGTTGTAATACTTTTTTTATTCATGTTTTATGTGTGTTTTCTTGTTTTTATGTTTTCTATAAGTTTTATTTTTGTCTTTTTTTTCCGTCTAATGATTTTATGGATTTTGTTATTTAGAAAAGAGCTATCAATTTTCAAATTAAAATAGCATACTTATATATATACATATATATATATATATATATATATATATATATATATATATATATATACGTAAACAAGAAAGGAAAATCATGCTTTAAACATCGATTAGAAAACACTTTGCAACAGTTCTACAGTAGTCTAACAAAACTTAATAAGGTAAAAGTTGATGTGTAATTAAACCATTTGAAACCCAATTTCAGAAATTCCAATTATGAGTCCCAAATACATGTGATGTTTTTTGTAAGTCACTGTATATGATAATTAGATTTGCGTATGTATTGCATAATATGCCAAAATTTGTTTGAGTTAAAGTGCGCATAGCACAGTTAAAAAATCCTCTTCAGCAATCTTCTCAATAAACGGAAATAAACTCTACATCTGCTGTGTTGTCCTGCTTATGAATTATTATAGATATTATATATGCCAAGTAATAGGTTAAAATAAAATTAAATTTTAAAACGGGTATCACAATACTAAACGCAATGCCAACAATTATTTTTATTAGACTGTATTATAACTGAAATTTTTGTGGGCCCCTCTAAAGAAACGATAAGTATTATAAACACCATATTATCCCACATTGCAATTTCAATTTACAGTAAATTTCTAGCAGCCTTGCTTTACAAACCTGCAAATTTGCTCCAAGTTCAACATGACAAGACTGAAAGTTTATAACAAGACTACAGCAGGATAACTCAATTGGTGAAGTCACCACCCTTTGAATTTGCAGATAATTTGCCGTTCAAATTCATCTCTTTTTGTAACAAATTTATAGCAAACAAATCGCAAACAAAATAAAATTTAAAATACATTTAAATATAATTATAATTAAATATCATATATAATAATTAATTTATAATTAAATATAATATAATAATAATTAAATATATTAAAACACATTTTTCATGAGACAAGTAGCGAATTTATTCCTGAATTAACCCTTTCAGTAAGAAATACCAGCTGCTTACATAAGTTTGAACTATTTACAGCATAAAAGATGAATAAACACAAAAGAAAAGTTATGCATCAAACAATAAGTTATGTATAACAATTTTCAACTCTTTCAGAATATTGTGACAAAACTGCGCCAATAATTAAACAAAATATAATGTTTAATAGCTTTTTGTAATACACATCAATGATTCTTTTCAGTTATATATGAATTTTCGCAATATTATTAAATTACATTGTTTTTTACAGGTAGATCATATCGTAACGAATTTTTTGTGATTGTCCACGTAAACGAACCATGAATTCTATACACTTCATGTTCAATGCTGAAATTATTATAAACATAAGTAATATATCATCAATTACTTGGCCTAAAGCGCATATTTGCACTTTTGGAAGAAGGACAGACAGACTAACAAATAACAAGACACTTACACAGTCTAACAGCCAGAAAAATCATATTCACAAACATTTTTCAACCGTACTGGAAAATTAAAAAAAATAATAGTTCGATAAAAAATAAAAGAGGTATAGTTGTTTATACCTCTTACTGACAAGCAAGTGTTAAAATGTTCACTGAATTTCAAGTTTTACTGATATACAAGCGATATTTAAAGTGACATAATTCTATCGATTTAGTGGATTTTTTTATACCTTGAAGAATGATAAATATTCTCAAAGATTACTTTCATATTCAAAATTAAGTTTCTTCATATAATGTTGTAAGAATCATCTTTTCTTACCAGGAAACTACCCCAATAGTGTAATAACAATGAAAAAAATTAAACGTGTAGCATTCGAAAGGACACATTGAAACAAGTTTTTAGACGCATATTATATTTGCACACTTTTTCCCGTTATCGAGGTATAAAGTTTTGAATTTTGCAAATTAAAACATCTAGCGCTATGAACAGAAGACTCCTTGCCAGCCAGCGCACAATGTGATATTTCGCTCAAAAGGCTGGCCAAAAGTCAAAATTTTAAATTTCACATTTAGTTGATCGTTTTCTGTTTGGTGTAAGAGGACTATCCTGTGCATATGATAACGGGTTCATTTCTTTCTGTAGACTCTCCAAATGTCTGGGAATTTTACATGGAAATCATGGTTTTTGAATTTCTCATTTTATGCTTCTGATCTATGCTTCATTTTATCGAACGTCTAAAAAACTATTTTAAGTAGAACTTCAGAAAAATTTTACAGTTTTTAAAGACGAAGGTATATACTCTCTTGTGCATAAATATTTTTTAAAATATAGCACATGTTCATTATGATTTTCAAGTTTGAAACCATAGATTTTTTTGAGTTAAATATTTTAGATAAAATTATAATTTTAATAGGAAGTTAAACTGAGTTCAGCAAGAACTTTTGTGTTTTCATAATGTATAGACCTTCTACTTAAAAGATATGAAATAAGATTTGCCCGATTTGCCCCCCCCCCCCCCATTTTTTCAATAAGTAAAACAAAATTTCAAAAAAAAGTTTCTGAAAAGCAATTTTTTTTTTACTTTATTAAACTTTTAAAATTTATTAACTGTTTACATTTAATATATACTGTAGTTTTTTATTCCTACTGAATACCCTTTGGTTTGCAGATGATAAATCTACAAATTGAAGGGGAAAAATCCTTTTTTAAGTTTTTTTTTTTTTTTTTTTTTTTTTTTTTTTTTTTTAAGGTAAAACGTTTTTTGATCGTACATCCATATAACGGACTAAATGGTTTTTTTGTAAATAATGTAACCATTTGGTTTTGTACCAAGAGTTTGTAATATATGAATTATCTGTTACCTTTTTTAATAATATATTTTTGATCAACCATAAGGAATTGCGTTCTTTACTCACTAACGAGGTAAGAAAATTTTATATTATTAAGAAGAAATTTACTAGACATACATACATTATTTTTTTTATTCTACTGAATAAAAAAATCAGTAGAAATATAAAAAAAAAATACAGTGATGTAATAAAAGTATTGGGACACATAAATATTAACGAGTTAAAGTTTCTAAAAGGTAAACTTATTGAAATTGCGAAATGTTTATAAAATTAAATACATTTGATTACGTCAGAGAATAAAATCTTTCAAATATAGTTATAAACAAAAATGAGCTTCTTTGGGATTCACTGAACAATGTTGTTGTGAAAACGATGAAGAATGAGTGAAAGGAACGCTTTATTTTTCTATAAGAATAGCAGAAAAACTCGGTCACCCAGGAAAATAGTTTAAAAATTATATTGGTAGAAGTAAGAGATATAAAATGGAACAATTAAAATCTGAAATTAGCCAAGGACAATTGCAGTTCAACTGAGCAACAAAGCTGCAGGGCATGCAGATGTTTCACAAATTATTAAAGACATTGCATTTAGGCCAACAAGGGCAGCAAAATACCGAAAAAGTTTAATTCTTTGTCGTAGATCTCAAACCTAAGTACATTGAAGTTATTACCAACTGAGGCTTTGACCATGTTTGTTGCAGCAGATTTTACAAACAATCGTTTTAATATCACCCGAACATTTAATAAATATGTATGTCCTCGCTATAAACTTCTTCAGAGAGCTAAAGAACAATTTTATCAAAAAGGTAACTTCATTACTGAAAACATGTTGGAAGTAAAATTTTAAAATCTTTTAGATCACTTTACTCGAACACTGTGTTAATACAAAGAAAATGTTTTCACAACAGCAAGTGAAGCAGAATTGATAAGTTTAGAACTCTGCAAATGGGGTTGTGACAGATCTCCACACCAAACATTTAAACAAAAGTCTGAAAATCCTTTTGACTCAAACATGACTTAAAAATTTCAATGACTCAAACACTTTCAAAAACTCTTTAGCTTCTTTGAGATAAATAAGCAAATAAATGGATTTCAAAAGTATGGTGGTAGAGCCCTGTACCTTCATATCCATTTTTTTACTTTCTCAAACTAATAAGATTTATTCATAAAAATGATGACATGATCTAAGAGGAGGTACAGCAAGCAAAAAATTTAATAAATACAGAGATCCTCACAGTTTATGGTTTATTAAAAGTTCAATTCAAATTAGGGCTAACTAGTGTCGATGCTAAAGTTTGCAATGCTATTAGTAGTAATCGATGCGATGCTATATTTGCAAACAATCATAAAAAAATTAAGCTAAAAATAATTAAAGACATTGATCCTGATTCTATGAAATTCGATCTTTCAACATTCCATATTAGAATCAGATTTTTCGTGTCAGTTTTACATCTTGCTTGTAAGTAAAAAGCTTCCAATAAAAAATGGTTAGCAAGAAGCAAAAATGAGAAAGACTATCAATAAAAAAAAAAAAAAAACTAATGCAAGGTATGTTTTAAAGTGAGATGCGATACTGGTACACACTGCAAAAGTTGGTTTCGGAAATACCCCCAAAAAAAGTTTTCCCAGATCGAGAAACATCAGCTTAAATTATAGGAATTGAGATAAAATTAATGCACTATTTAAAAGCTATTCTAGACGTGCTATCTAGTGATTATAAAATAGACGCCAAAAAATTTCAAGAAATTGCGAATAACACTTCTAATCTTTGTGTAAATCTTTACAATTAAGATCCAGTGTCACACACATTATATAAAATTTTGAGTCACGGAGCTACTATTAAAGAACATGCATACCACCCAATTCGGCAGCTATGAGAGATGGCGGCTGAAGCCCACAACTTGCATTTCCGTTCATATAGTCAAAACTTTTCAAGAAAAGACTTGCTCATAGACTGCAATAAAAATGTACTTAATGGCTTACTTTTTTGTTTCGATCTTTATTTAAGAGTTGTTATTGCCAGAATCTAGTTTTCGAGCGATTCTGAAGAGGATGACATGGAAGATTATGCTCGAAAGAATGGTGGGTAGTAGGACAATAATTTTCGTAAATTGTTCGAAAAATGATTTGTTTCTGTCATAATAATATATTTTATGTTTCCTTAAAGCATTTTATCTGCTATAGAACGCACAAAATAATTAAAATAATTTTAGCCAGCTTTTTCAGCAAAATACCACACTGTGAGCGGGCGAAATAGTTCATGCTCTCTTGAAATCTCAACCACAAAGCAACTCAAGTTGAGCCGAAATTCACTCATCTCACAATTTGAAAGTCAGCTTCTCAAAAAGAGTTGAAATAACTCGAGTAGCGAATTGTTTTTAAGAAATTTAAATCAAGATGAATAATTTTTAAAAAAGCAATTTAAATCAAGACGAGTAAAACATTTTAAATACAACTCATTCACGATCCAATAAATTGTAGCTCTTTCCTGAGAAGCCAAATCCACTCTTTCGTTTTAAGAGTGTGGCAAAGCAGTAGTCGCTTACATTCTTATCAGTTAGAAGTTATATGGGTAAATTGTCGGTACCATTTGAATTTATTCAGCTTTGAACCCAGATTCTAAATATAAAACCGATAAACCAAGTGGATGCGGCACAAAAAAATCACCTTATCGAGTTCAAGGCTGAAATTTCAGACTTAGTTAAAACTCGATTCGTATATTAAAATGCATTCGGTCTGTCAAGTCATGTTTTAGTGGAAATATCTGGAAACCAATTTTATCAGTTGAGTCGCAGGTTTACCATTGTGTTTTTCTGCTTCCAGTCCTCCATATTTTCATAACTTTGAGTCCAGGGAAAGAATGGTAAAACCGAGACAATTGCTAACATTGGGTTTCCAGGTTTGCAGGCCAAACAACAAACTAACAACAACAAAAAGAAATATATTTGTGTTACACGGCGAATCTGTTTTACTAATTCTTTTTTCGTTTGGCGAATGTTTTTTATTTTTATTTAGCCAAATTACTAACGTTGGTCAAACGTCAGCGAGAACATTTGATCATGAGTCAAATGAAAAACTGATTAATAAAATACCAGATCTTTGCATGATGAATACTACTTATGTTTAAACAACATCGTACATAAGACTAAATTAAAAAAATATATTAAATTATAAGCATAGAAGGGATAAAATCATTTTTTGAAGTAGGTAGTAGCATATTTTTCTTTAATTTGAAAAAAATGATTTTGTCAATAACAAATATGTAAATATCGTTCCAATAAGTGTGAAGAAAAATCCTCTTTTCATGACAACTTGATTCCCAACAGACATTCCAAGTTCTTTTTGAGTCTTTATTACCAAAAACATTTTATCTTTAGCTGACAAAGAATCATGATTCAAATTAAGAACTAATTCATGAATTTCGTCATTAACGTCCGGAATGCCAGCTGCTACATAAATCATAGCAAATAATCCACAAAAATAAAAAATACTCGGTAACAATGCAAGAATGTTAAGCAAGCCTATATTTTCCCAAGACGAAAATAGGCAATATATATTGAAATAAATAATACATGATATAATAACAATAGCATATAATATAATAAAACTAAATAAATCATTAGCTCCCTTAATTAAGTTATATAATTGATTATATTCCCTAAATATTTGTGGGAATGAGGTGTTGGTTTGTATGTGATTTTTAAAATAATTAAAAGCTGTCTTTAATTGCCATGATATTACAGAATATAATATAAATAGAACATTCATAGGTAGAATGGTAAAAATTAAAGGGATTATTAAATTTAGAATAGATTCTGCGTATGTGACGTTTTCTACTTTTGTTACATTGTATTGCTTCAGAATCGTACCAAGACTTATAACTTCGTATTCAATAGCATTCTCTTTTAATTGCAGTATTGTAATAATGCACAATATTATAGGTGAAATCAGTACAAAAATTAATAAACAAATGATGTTTTTTCTTACTGCTTGGATGTATGGTATGCATTTTATCATACATTGATTTTTACTTAAATCCATTATAAAATCAAATATTCCTGTTCGTTTCTTAAATAAAAAGTATTTAAATGAAATTCCTGTTAAAGTTATAAAAGATAAAGTAAATTCTGTGTTAAAATTTGCAATTGATTTGATTCCGATGAGTATAGTGGCAAGAATCAAAATTCCGTTTGCAGTAATTATAATTATCCTGAGACAGCGGTAAGATTTAAGAGATCTTGGAAGCATGTCAATTCCAAAACAAAGAAGTGCAACGAGAATTGGCTTGTAAAATTTATATATCATTATTTTTTCTTCTTCATGTTTCTTGTTGTTAACACCTGCCTCGCACATATCAGTCTTTTTTTGCGCATCAACTTTTTGCAATCTATGATTCATCATATTTGCTTGAAAAATATTTCATATAACATAGTCTGTTCAAAACCATCTTATTAAAGTAAGTATACCTTGCTTTTTCTGTGCTTTTATTTTTTTTTTAATAAAATTATTCTTGAGTTATGCATTTCATCTTTTCCATTTAAGGTGATACCGTATCTAGAATTTTCTTTTAAAATATTCTTACATGAATTAGTTTGTCTTTCCATATACAAACTTATTAACTATAATCCAAATTTGCCACATATTCGTAAAGAATCATTCTATTCCTAAACAAAATTATTCTATTCTTAAATTTCGTAAGCAGAATTTTTCTATTCCTAAATTTCCAAAATAGAATTTTAAAAGGTAAAAATATTTTCATAAAACAATTTCATTAAGTGAAATTTCAGAATTTTCTTATAGAGCAATATTATATGTGATTCACCTTTAATCTTCGTAGATTAATGTTCGTACCAAAATCAGAATATCTGGCAAAATCTGTTCAAAACGCCGAAAAATTCTATATGAAATTTTCAGTTCTTCTTTGAACTTCCTGTAAAGAAATCCACATTTCTCAAGCTATATATATAAAGAATTCGCTTTTCTTCAAAAAAAGTGAAATACATTTTGGTTAAATATAATTTTGTTAAACACATTTTTGTTAAATGCAATCTCAGAATTTTCTTACAGAGCAATATTACATGCCATTCACAATACCTCCTCATGCATGGATTTTAGCTTCAAAACTATACTATTTGTTAAAATCTGTTTCTGATGCAAAAAATCCTATGTGAAATTTTGAGGTTTTATTTTGTGACACGTAACTTGTTGTATATAAATCTTTCCATTTTTGAAGCTGCAATTTATAAAGAAGCTAGATTCCTTTTTCTTCAAAAAAGTTACATATAGTTTTCGTATAGTATAACTTCGTTAAATATAATTTCAGAATTTTGTTATAAAACAATATTATGTGTGATTCACCATCAATCTTCATAGATTAATGTTTGCTTTAAAACCATGCTATCGGGCAAAATCCGTTCGAAACGTCGAAAATTCCCATGTGAAATTCTCAGTATTGCTTTTGTCACGTTGAACTTCCTAAATAGAAATCCATATTTTTCAAGCTACATTTACAAAAAAGTTAGATATTTTTTTCTTTAAAAAAGTAAAAAATATTTTGGTTAAATATAATTTCGTTAAACATAATTTTGTAAAATGCAATTTCTGAATTTCCTTCCAGAACAATATTATATGTGGTTCACAATAAATTTTCGTAGATTAATTTTTGCTCCAAAATTATGCTATTTGGCAAGATCTGTTCGAAACATCGATAAATTCTATCTGAAATTTTGAGTTCTTTTTTGTGACGCTGAACTTCCTGTATAGAAATCCACATTTTTCAAGTTATATTTATAAAGAAGTTAGACATTTTCTTCTTCTAAAAAGTTGAAAATATTTTGATTAAATATAATTCCGTTAAACACAATTTTGTTAGAATCAATTGAAAAATTTTTCTTGCAGAGTAATATTGTATGTCATTCACGCTACCTCCTCGTATATGGATTTTAGCTTCAAAACTATACTACCTGTTAAAATCTGTTTCTTACGAAAAAAATCCTATGTAAAATTTTGAGGTTTAATTTTGTGACATTTAACTTGCTGTACAGAAATCTCTCCATTTTTAAAGCTTCAATTTATAAGGTAGTTACAAAAGCAGGAGCAGTAGTTAGGGTTTCGGTTTTATAGGCAGAAAAAGGTAAGAAATTTGCTTGAAAACATCTCAGTTTTTTACATGAAATCTGTTCAAAGATGTTGAACTCAAACGTGCCGGTTGTAATTGGCAAGGCTCAGCTTTCAGTCAGTTTTTATGTTTAAAATTCTGGTTATTCCATTTAAGATAATGTTGTAACTTCTTCAGACCTTAGCATAAAATAACTCTACACTAATATATATATTTATTGCTTTTGCATAATCTAAATGACACCATAGATGACAGAAAGAGTCATTTTTATGAAATCAGTACTTTAGGGGACTGGTAATTTAGGTTTACAAGTATGGATTTAAAAGTACTAATTCTCTTAAAACATAACTTTAACTATCAGTAATATAAATTTACACAATAACAAAATTAAAGTACTAGTAAATGATCAGCAAATTCTCAAAATTTTTTATCGTAATTCATTTTAATTAAATAATCATGAATATTTCTTACTTTCTTGGCCACAATGTCTTGAACGTATTTTCGAAACTCGGATGAAGATAATATTTGTTTTATGAGGTAATATTCATCAATGCTGATATTTATTGGTTTTGTTTTAAAGCAAAAAACATTGAGCTGTATAGAACTAAAGTAACAATGCAAAAAATTAAAACAGTTTAGTTTTTATAAGGAAAAGAATGAAGGTACACATTTGTATACCTCAGGTTTGAAGAGGATAACCTTCTCCTTCGTACGGGCCTCATATGAGGACTGATATTAATTTTGCGTTATAAAGCAACAAAAATGTCAGCATTCACTTACGGAGATCTTATTTGTGGACACATAACAGCTAGCAGCAGCACGATAATAAAACTATTTTATAACGGGATCTCACTTAACACAAAAAATGATAATACTGGATAGTAATGAATTAAGAGTATTAAACGAGAGTTTTTGTACAAAATAACACCAAATGAAATCGAACCTGTTCTTATTTCATTGGAAAATGTGTCTTTTTTGGCCTTGAAGTTGGTGATTACCATTAAATTCATATTTGTTTGTTTGTAATATCTTTGTTGCTTATGACGTACTGTTTCTATTGGGTTCTAATCTAAAAGTTGTTTGCTTAACGATGTTATTGATGAAAATCTAATAACCTCGACAGGTCTTCTTAATTTCCTATCTGTCCATCAGAAATCATGATTTTTCATGACTCTATTGCGTGATACAAATAAGATAAATTTCCTAATAAAAAATTGTGTAGACTTTAAGAAAAATCGATTCCAATTTAATATCCATTATTCGTTGTCATATTAATAATGGTTTCCGTGAAGTGCTAAAAAAAAAAAAAAAATTACAGACTTTACGTTGAACACATGTTTGAATATACCAAACAAAAGAGAAAAAGCAATTTGTCTTACATTTTCATTTGGAAGGTAATAGATTATTTTATTCTCTTCTTCCAAAATAATTTCAGGTATTTTTAACACTTTCCAACAAAGTTGAAATGTGTTTATGATTTCGGTTTGTCTTGCCGTCTGTTTGCGCTCTAACTCTCTTAAATATACTCGGATTGACATGAAAGTTTTGGATTTTATTAACGTTCACCCAAGCACGAACCATATTGAAAATGAAGTTTATACCATGATTAGTTTATTTACAGGGACAATCAAAAGTTTACCGTTAAATTACGGCTTGTGGGAAAAAATTCTTTCAAAAATTTTTTTAAAGATGTTACATCCTGTCAAACATATTAAAATTTATATGCACCTACGAAGGGCACTAAAATATGCATTCTGTAAAATATGCGGTGAAAAAATAGCGATTACAGTAGAACCTCGATCCATCGTTTTTCAAGGGGTGTGGGGAAAAAAACGATGAACTACGATGAACGATTAACTTCAAAACACGAAAAAACACAATGTTTGTGCATTACAAATGTATGTAATGTATACAGTATACTATTTTGTAGCTTACTGAACTGCAAAAGAACTAAATCGAAGTTTATTTAATTTTGTTTGGCTTTTTGTTATTTTTTTTAATCAAAAAATTTTCAGTATATACATTATTTTTCTGGACATTTTCTGTAATTTCTTATGTATATATAAAAAATCATACAGTTTCAAATGCCTTATCTGCATCAGTCAGACTTGCACTTGCAGCTCAGCTTCATCAGCATGGACTTTATCCTCTGCTTCTTCGTTATTATTTTCATTTTTTGAATTATGCCGCATTTCTCCTGTGTTTAGGACACCATATGTCCCAACATCTTGATCAATGGAAACATCGTATCTTCTTCTATATACAACTACTCTTCATCTGCATTATTGTCGCCATTATTAATATGAGTAATTTTAGGGCAAAAGAAATAATTCCAGTGTGTGTGTCATATGGATTCGCATGATTTTCAATTTCATTTCGGTGAGGAGAAAAATTTTACAACGATGAATGCGGGAAAACGACTTTTTGAAGAACGATGCTTGCGGGTTTCGTTTATATTATTTAAGTATAATTTGTGCAAGGACCGTAAAAAAAAAACGATCAATGCGTTAAAACGGTGGACGCGGGAACGATAAATCGGGGTTTTACTGTATTAATTTACGAGGCCACACAAAAGAGTTCCATTACATAATAGTAATAAAACTGGGAAATTATGTGCGACATATTTTAATTTTATTAAACTGTTTTATGAATAATTAAATAGATATACATTTCTGAGGTTTAATATAAGTCACACGATACAGTCGTGTATAATTCCACAGGATTTACTTGGACACACAAAATATTTCAAATAGTATATTCTTTCCGAAGAACTGTATATGTATCCGATGATTGCTGATGGATGGATGAAATGCAATTTAATCGTGATACGCGCTTTTAAGTTTCATTACATATATTCATATTATATGATCAGAATATATCCTGTATTTGACATACAGGGCTACACGAAAGAGCACTCAAACATTTCTGAATATGAGCGTAAATTACCTAAAGGTTTAAAAAAAAAAAAAAAAAGTTATGCATTTTCATGCAGTTTAGTAAGAAATATTTGTAGAAGACAGATAAAATGATGTACAGTGTCACGCAAAGAATTGGATATATGGAAGCCTATAAAGGATAATTCCTGAGAAGGTAATTTCAGTAGTTTTAAAAGTGTTTAATTTAAAATAAATTTTTGTTAAATAATGGCGGGGTATAAAGATACCAGGTAAACTACAGGGCTGAATAAAAGCATTCAAGTATGTTTCTATTCTATCTATTAGTGTAAATTGCTGAAAGAGAAAATTTCAACTTGCAAAACATTTTCTTGCTAAACTAAATTTTCCCATTATATGGTATATCGACCGACAGATCAAATACAGGGCTGTTTAAAAGCATTGGGATACATATTTGGGTATAGACAGTAACCTTATTTCCATTAATAACAAAGTTTGTTAAAGATTTCAAGAAGTGTTGGAAAGTGTTTCATAATCTATTCTTAACGCATGATTTTTCGCACTTGTTACTTACCCATCATACGTAGTATAGGGTAAGTCTTGCAATCGTTTTGAAAATCGAAAAATTTTTTTTGACGGATTTACACGTTTTAGACACTGGAGATTTCGAAAAACATATTTTTAGAAAAAAAAATTTGCCGTCCGTCTGTCTGTCTGTCTGTCTGTTTGTCTGTAAACGCTCTATCTCCCGAACAAATTGAGATAGAGACTTGAAATTTTGTATGTAATTAGTATGTAAGAATGGGACGAAGCCTATTTAATATCAGCAACCTCGATTATCCGGAACTATTTTTTTCGGACTCTCGAAAAATTCGTTCTGATGAAAGGTACATAAAAATTTTCGAATTTTTTTGTTCTAAGGAATGGACGTAAAAGGCAATAAAATAACACACATTTTGCATATAAAACGAAATCGATCGGATTATTAGTTGCCGAGATATTTGTAATCCTGTTTTTCACATTCTTCGATTTTTCATGACCCTGTATTTCATTAAAATTTCAATTCAGAGGTATATTTTAATTGGAAATGAGACGCTTAATCCGACGCAGTTAATTGTTAGTTAATAGAATTATTATTTTTGGAGTTATAAGGATGTTTCTTTTACTCAGTTTGGTACTACTTGAATAGTTTGGCGTTTTATATAATTTGTCGAAATTTGTGCATCAGCAGTTCTTTAATATAGCATTACTATGTATATTAACAACATTTAAATTTTGTTTATGAATTGCAATGCATTGTATAAATAGTTTTCACATGTTTTATTTTCATATACATATCCATGATGGGTAAGTATTACGGTGGCCCCCAACGACTAGTTTAGCTATTGTAATCGGCTAAATATTTTTTCTTAAAAATAACGACTGCAAAAGAGAAGTTTGATTGCAAAATAATGTTAAAAAGGAGCCCGAAAGAAATCATGTTACGTTAAATGAAACAAGTCAGAATTAGTGCAACAGTCTTTAACAGCTTTCCTGATTTACCCGGATGTCATACGGGCAACGTGGTTTTACCAATCTTGATTTATTATTCTCACCAATAAATTTTTATTGTAAATTTTGTACATAATTTAATCTGAGCATTTTTCTGATACAATTTGGCAAAAATTTCTGTTCCGAAAAACCGATGACAAAAGATTAAAAATTCTGTAAAAGACGCAAAAAGACGCACGTTATTTAATGTTATTTATTTTTCACCAAATTATTATTATTATTAAAATTCACATTACAAGGTATTGTATACGATGTCGTTTATCATGTTTCTTGAAAACGAGGTAACATTTGAGATTGTTTTTATTAAAAAATAAATTTATTTACGAGTATAGGAGCTAGCCTCATAAAAATAAACACAGTTTATTTTAAAAAGCCTGCTAGTCATGTGCTAAAGTTCCAAAACATTTGAGACTAATTATTTACATGGTTTTCCAAAAGATGAACGTTTTTCTTCATTTGTTGACGATCCCCTATGGGATTTGGGGGATAACCGAGCGTAAGTATATAATGTCTACTGTGCTGATTACAGGCCAGGAGTATCAGAATAATTTCTAATTTTTTTTTTTTTTTTTTTTAGATATTTAATAAAACATCTAAAATCGCAAGTAATCGACCATGTACTGCATTTCAAGAAAAACTCAATGAAATTTCAAAACTATTTTCTAGTTCTCATTTTAAATAGAAACACACAATTTTTTAAAATCAATTCTAAATACAAATTATAGAGAGGAAAATAATAGTGACAAAACAACAACTTTCCATCTGTTTATCGGGTGAATGGATAACGTATTATAAATTACAATTAACGTTAATTGGAACGAAAGATTTTCAGTTGAAACTTAATTTTAAAAACAAAGGAAATTCCACCTTTTTTTTCTTTCTTTCTTTTCAACGGCAATAAATTAAACTGTTTATATTTGAATGAAAAAATATTAATGCTCTCGGCAAATTTAAAAATGGGATATTTTTTTAAAAGAATATGATAAAATTTCTCTGAATATGATAAAATTTCTATATCTTTCTTATTTGTTGAAAAAAATAGGGTTGAAAAGTAATTTTTTTTTATTTAAAAAAAAAAAACTCATTTATATGCATCTATACAGGGTGTTTCGCTACCAGACCGACAAACTTTTAGGGGTGATAGTAGATATGAAGACAAACATTATTAAATAGGAAACCATGGGGCGCAAACGTCTTCCGTAGGAGCTAGGGTTCATTAAAGTTTGAGGTCCAAAACTTCAAACGATTATAAAAAACGGAAAAAAGGGTGGATTCGTTTGTGGTTTTCGCTAAAATAATTCTTTATATCACGATTTGTTTGTAAAAAATTTTTAAAGGTTACGTTCAAAAATTTTCGATAGAGGGCACTTTAGACTTTAGAATAACAAACTACTATTTTTTGCCCTTATTTTGTTCACGGGGTTGAAATTATTCTGAAGTTTAGACTTTAACTTAAATTTTAAGCCCAAAATTGGAAACACTAGGATCGGTTAACTAGCGAAAATTGAACTGTGAACAGAGGGGGGATTTTAAACATTCATAAACATTATACAAACTGATCGATTTTGTTGCGGTTTGCGTGTAGATCATTCCCTTGGTAATTATTTTATTCACAATGACGTACAGCATTGGTGTCCCCATTTTTTGATAGATGGCGCTTCCGACACATCACCGACATTTCAATGGCATTACTCCTGGGTGTTTTACTACCTGACCAACATACTTCCAGTAAGTGTTAGGGATGCAAAGCGACTCGGGATCACATAAGAATGTAACGTTTAAAATACCTTTTTAGCGAGCTATGGGTAAAGGAAGCAGAACAATAGAAACAGTTAGTGAAACAGCAACACGTTAATGTGGCAGAAAACAATTTAATTAAAGTTTTACTATAAAAGGTGTCCGAAATTACGACCAGAAATAGTCGGGCATGTTTGACAGTAGCGCCGCATGCAATTCCTCACGCTTTGAAAGGTTCCTGGCATCTCGGATAGCTTTCTGGCAGCTACAGAAATTCGAGCTGAGAGGTCTTCCATTGACGGTACGAGAGTCTCATACATTCAACTTTTCATTTAACACCAGCAGAAAAAGTCCATACAGATTCAGATTGAGCCAGGTGGGGGGTCCTACTAATTGGTTTGAGCTCAACTAGCCCCACCCCAGCAATGTTTATTAAAAAAAATACAGTACAATTATACAGTAATAAAATAAAGGTAGGTAACAAAAAGTAATTGTTATAATGAAGTAGGTGATACGATCTGGCAGGCCAACGAACCGGGTCACCCCTGTCTATCCACCGCTGTCCATATGTTACGTTGAGGTGTCTGCGAACATCATTGGTAAAATGTGGAGGAACCCCATCATGCTATAGAGTGGTGCAACGAAAGAGGAACACATGCTTTTACCAGAAGTTCCGACAGAAGGTGTTGGAGAAATATCAAATTGCTCTTTTATCTGCTTCTTTTAACCTAACTCGTAAAAAAGGCATTTTCGACGTTACATTATAATATGATTCCGAGTCGTCTTTTCATCCCTGACACTTCCTGGAAGTATATTGGTCTGGTAGTAAAACACCTAGGAGTAAGGCCAATGAAATTTCGGAGATGTGTCGGAAATGCCCTCTGTCAAAAGATGGGGACACCAATGCTGTATGTCATTGTGAATAAAATAATTACCAAGGGAATGACCTGCACGCAAACCGCAACAAAATCGATTATTTTGTCAAATGTATATGAGCGTTCAAAATTCCCCCCCCCCCCCTCTGTCCACAGTTCAATTTTCGATAGTTACCCGATAACAAAGTTTCCGATTTTGGGCTTAAAATTGAAGTTAAAGTCTAAACTTTAGAATAATTTCAACTCCGTGCACAAAATAATGGTAAAAAGTAGTTGTTTGTTATTCTAAAGCCTAAAGCGTTCTCTATAGACAATTTTTGAACGTAACCTTTAAAATATTTTTACAAACAAATCGTGTTATAAAGAATGATATTAGCGAAAACCGCAAACGAATCCAGCCTTTTTTCCGTTTTTTATAATCGTTTGAAGTTTTGGACCTTAAACTTTAATGGACCCTAGCTCCTACGGAAGACGTTTGCACCCCATGGTTTCCTATTTAATAATGTTTGTCTGCATGTCTACTATCACCCCTCAAAGTTTGTCGGTCTGGTAGCGAAACACCCTGTATAGGGGTTTGAAATTTAAAAAACTAACAAAATCTTTCGTGAGTTTGACATTTAGGAAATTTTTATAAGATACAATAAACTTTAATTGAAAGAATATCGAAAGAAAACAAAACAAAAACTTTTGTGGAGACAATGAATTAAAGAAAAAAAAAATCCATTCGAAAGCGTAAAAAGTATTTATTCTTACCGCAGCTTTAGAAGTAGCATATTTTTCATAGATAAAAGAATCCCTCTATTTCAAAGAAAAAAAAACACAAAAGAAATCTGATTCCTGCCAATCACAAAGAAAAAAAAATAAAGAGATTTAATACTCTACACGTATATGTATGAGAATTTGGACCTTAACATTTTTGTAACATAATTCATATCTGAGCAAAAAAAGTTTAAGTGATCTTTTTCACAATTTAATTTTTTTAATCTAAAGAAGCACCACGTAAACGCATCCTAAGAATACACTTAATCATCTTGAAACATTTTTCATTTTTGTAGGGAAAAAATTCTAACTATCCATCACACCGCATTGTACAGAAAACAAATACTATTCCTTTACTCTTTAAAAATTTTTTTGGGTTTTCTTTATTTATTATTATGTAATTTTTTCGTGACCAATCATCATTGGCGGTAAACACTATTTCAAAAAACAGTCATTGAAATTTACAAAACCGCTTTTGAATTCTCATTTTAAATAAAAGACACAATTTTTTAAATCAATTCTAAATACAAATTATAGAGAGGAAAATAAAAATGACAAGACAGCAAATTTTCAACTCTTTATCAGGCGAGTGGATTACATTTTATATATTACAATTAATATTAATCGGAAGAAATGTTTATCAGCTAAAACCCAACATTAAACTCAAAGTATTTTTCTAATGCAAAGACAACAAATTGAATAGTTTATATTTGAAAGAAAAAAATATTAATCCTCACGGCAAATTTAAAAATGTAATATATTTTTTTTAAGTATGAAAGATTTTCTATATTTGAAAAAAAGAGGGCGGGAAATTAAACCTCTTTATCAAATAAATAAATAAATAAATAAATAAATAAGTAAATAAAATATTTAGTCATTTATATGCATCATATGTGTAAGGAATCGAAAATTAAAAACTGACACAAAATCTTCTGTGGGCTTGACATTTTGGAAAATTTTATAAGAGGCTATAAATTTTAATTGAAAGAATGTTTTTTACAATAAATAAATTACCTGAAAAATAGAGCATTTCTACTACAAAAATAAATAAATAAATAAAATAAAACGTATTGTGGAGATCATTAATTAAAAAAAAAATGTATCCGAAACAAAAAAAAAAGTACTTTTCACTTCGCAGCTTTAGAAGCAGAATCTTTTTTACAGATTAAAAAAAATTTCGTAAAAAAAAAAAAAAAAAAAAAAAATTGTTAACTAAAAAAAAAAAAAAAAAAAAAAAAAAAAAAAAGATAAAAAGAAAATTAATTTTTTTACATGCATTTGTAAGAGAATTTGGAACTTAAAATTTTTGTGGCATAATTGATATCTGAGCAAAAAAGTTTAAGTGATCTTTTTCAAAATTTAATTTTTGTAAAAATGTAAAGAAGTAGCAAGTAAACGCATCCTAAGAATCATCCTGGGAAAAATGAAAAATGTCCATCATAACGCTTTGTACAGAAAACAAATATTATCTTTTTACTCTTTTAAAAATTGTATGTTTGTTTTTTTTTCATTTAATGATTATATTGTTTTAGTGATTTGAAAAACTATGTTTTATAAAAATGGAAAATGCGTTTAATATTCGAATAAAACGAACATTTTTTTCTTTTTTTCATCCTCTTACTTGTAAAAAATGTGAAAATATAAGAATAAAAAGAACAAAAAAAATATTAGAAATAAATTACAATCTTTTACAATTTTATTATGTTCGAAAGAGTGTAACATCATTAAAATGCGCTTGAAACTATTTTTTTCCGTTGGCCGTAATGTAACGGAATACTTTTGATTGTCCCTGAAATTAAACTATGGATACTATTTTCACGAAATTTAAAATGACTCGACAAAATTATGCAAAAATTATATATTTTAAATTTCAAACGATTCGGTTGGGTAGTTTTTGCTTTGTTATATGCGGACAGACGGACGGATCGACTGGACGTCAACAATAGGTGCTACGTACATATATAATTACGAATGCACCTAAAAATGGAATTTTTTTTTTTTTTTTTTAATATATTTTTTTTAAATATGAAATAATTTCTAGATTTGAAAAAAGTAGGCGGAAAAACTTTTTTATTAAAAAAGAAAATTAAAATGATTTAGCCATATATACGCATCTGTATAGGGATTTGAAATTAAAAAACTAACAATATCTTTCGTGGACTTGACATTTAAAATATTTTTTAAGACACTACAAACTTTAATTGAAAGAATATTTTTCACAAAAAAATAAATTTCCTTAAAACATAAGAAAAGAAAATAAAAATTTTCGTAGAGACAATGAAATAAAAGTATTGTATCCGAATGCGAAAAAAGTATTTATTCTTATCGCAGCTTGAGAAGTAGAATATTTTTTACAGATAAAAAAAAACAAAATTTAAATATTGTTAATATACATAGTAATGCTCTATTAAAGAACTGCTGATTACCGATTTCGACAAATTATATAAAACGCCAAACTACTCAAGTAGTACCGAACTGCGTAAAAGAAACATCCTTATAACTCCAAAAATAATAACTCTATTAACTAACAATTAACTGCGTCGGATTAAGCGTCTCATTTCCAATTAAAATATACCTCTGAATTGAAATTTGAATGAAATACAAGGTCATGAAAAATCGAAGAATGTGGAAAACAGGATTACAAATATCTCGGCAACTAATAATCCGATCGACTTTTTTCTATATGCAAAATGTGTGTTATTTTATTGCCTTTTACGTCCATTTCTTTGAACAAAAAATTTCGAAAATTTTTATGTACCTTTCATCAGAACGAATTTTTCGAGAGTCCGAAAAAAAATAGTTCCGGAAAATCGAGGTTGCTGATATTAAATAGGCTTCGTCCCATTCTTACATACTAACTACAAACAAAATAGAAGTCTCTATCTCAATTCGTTCGGGAGATAGAGCGTTTACAGACAGACAGACGGACGGCAAATTTTTTTTTTTTTTTCTAAAAATATGTTTTTCGGAATCTCCACTATCTAAAACGTGTAAATCCGTCAAAAAAAATTTTTCAATTTTCAAAACGATTGCAAGACTTACCCTATACTACGTATGATGGGTAAGTAACAAAAAAGAAATTTGATTTTTGCCAACCACAAAAGAAAAAAAAAAAGTTTTCGTATTTTACACGCATATGAGTGAGAATTTAGAGCTTAAAATTTTGTAACTTAATTCATATCTGAGCCAAAAAAAAATTAAGCGATCTTTTCCCAAAATGTATTATTATTTTTTTAATGTAAGGAAGCTGCACGTAAACGCATCCTAAAAAAACAATTAATCATCTTGGGAAAAAATTTTTATTTTTGTAAGGGAAAAATGCAAACTATCCATCATACCTCATTGTACTGAAAACAAATATTGTTTATTTACTCTTTTAGAAATTGTATGTTTTTTCTTCATTTAATGATTATAATGTTTTAGAGATTTTGAGAAACTACCTTTTTATAAAAATCGAAAATGCGTTTAACACCCTTTATCTATTGATGGTACTTATAAATAGAATTAAAATAACTTATTATAAATTTTTTTAATACGTTTCTTAGTTGTAATGCTGTTTAGAATGAGTTACAGATACATTACTTTATCTCGTTCCAAAACCATTATTTGTTATACAAAACAAAAATATTTTTAAAAGGATGATTTCTTTTGCCTTCGCATCTTTTTAGCTTTTTTGGCGGTGAGGGAGGGGGATGGGGATTTTCAATGCGGAAATATTTTTATGTTTATAGTGCAAGAACATTATATTTGTATACATCTTACAATTCTACGAAATACTCAGAAAATAATTTAAAATAACAGAATAGAGTGGGGTTATAAAAATTGCACAAAACCCCTGTAAATCCACATTTAATTAATCCTTATAAATCCTTCAATCCTTCTAAAATCCTTCGAATATTTATTAAATGATTGTGTAAATCTTTTAATTTAGTTTAACCTTCCTACCCTGAATGGGTCTAATCGACCCATATCTATAATTTGTTTTATACGATTCGAACCAGAATTATTTTCATAAAGAAAGTTAAAAAAAAAAATCGGAAATATAAGTCAATTAAATATATTAAAATGTTCTAAAAAACAATTCTGGTGTGAAATGTTTTTATCAAGATTGGGTAAAATTTGAACAGTGTAGGAAGGTTAAACAATTTGCGTAAAATGCTTTAGAATGTAAAATTTTCATGAATTCATATTGAGGTAGATGAAGGGTTTATATTCAAATAGAACGAGCCCTTTTTTTTTTTTTTTTTTTTTTTTTTTCTTTCCATGTTCTTTTTTGTAAAAAATCTGAAATTGGAAGAACAAAACGAAAAAATAC
This sequence comes from Maratus speculifer, assembly GCA_964019185.1. Classification (NCBI taxonomy): domain Eukaryota; kingdom Metazoa; phylum Arthropoda; class Arachnida; order Araneae; family Salticidae; genus Maratus; species Maratus speculifer. The sequence goes on from OZ025303.1 coordinate 232,467,635, forward strand.
ATCAATTACAATCTTTTAGAATTTTATTGTTTTCGAAATTTTATTATGTTCTACTGCACGTTATTCAGAATGAATATTTTATATATACTTCATAGATGCATATCCATTTTATTATATTCGAAAGATTTTAACATTATTGAAATGCACTTGAATTTTTTTTTTTTCCATTGCCCATAATGTGATGGAATACTTTTGATTGTCCCTGTAATTAAGCTATACATCCGATTTTAATGAAATGTAAAATTATATGACAAAATCGTGCAACAATTATATATGTTAAATTTCAAACGATTCGGTTGGATAGTTTTTCACCTTTATATGCAGTCAAATGGACAGACGGACAAAGCGTCTACCATAGGTGCTACGTATTAACATAATTAAAAACGCACCTAAAAATGAAACACTTTTTAAAATGTGAAAGAATTTCTACATTTGGAAAAAGTAGGCGGGAAAAACTTTTTATATAAAAAAAAGGGATTTAGTTATTTATACACATCTGTATGGGGATTTAAAAATTTAAAAAATAACAAAATCTTTCGGGGGCTTGACATTTAGGAAATTTTTATAAGGCACTATAAATTTTAATGAAAGAATATTTTTCACACAAAAAAAAATAAATAAACTTCCTGAAAAATGAAAATATTCCTATCACAAAAACAAAATAAAATAAAAAACTGTCGTGAAGACAATGAATTAAAACAAAAATTGTATTCAAAAGCGAAAAAAAGTACTTTTTTTCTTTCCGCAGCTTTAGAAAAAGCATATTTTTTACAGACAAAAAAATTCCTCTGTTTCAGAGGGAAAAAAATCTATTTCAGTCAACCACAAAAGAAAAAAAAAATTAAGAAAGAAATTTAGTACTTTACACACATCTGTGTGGGAATTTGGAACTTAATGTTTTGTAACATAATTCATCTCTAAGCAAAAAAAAAGTTTAAATGATCTTTTTTAAAATTTATTTTTTTAGCACTTTCCAACAAAGTTGAAAAGTGCTTATACATTCGGTTTGTCTGGCCGTCTGGCCGCGCTCTAATTCTTGTAATCACACTCGGATTGCCCTGAAATTTTTCGACTTTATTGATGTTTACCCTAGCACGAACCCTATTTCAAAAGAAGTTTTTAACATGATTAGTTTATTTACAGGGACAGCCAAAACTTCACCGTTACATTACGGCCTATGGGAAAATATCGTTTCAAACGAATTTTAAAAATGTTACACCCTGTCAAACATATTAAAATTTATATGAATTTATGAGGTGCACTAAAATATGCCCTTTGTAAAATATACAGTGAAAAAATAGCTATTATTCATGTACAGGGGCACACAAAAGAATTTCATTAATTTCATGATAGCTGATGGATGGATGGAATGCATTTTAACTGTGATATGCTTTTTTAAGTTTCACTAAATTTTTGCATATTATATGGTGTAAATAAATGCTGTAGTTGATATACAGGGCTACCCAAAAGAGCTCGCAAACATTACTGAATATGAGCGTAAATTACTTAAAAATGGTTTTTAAATAAGCTATGCAGTTTTACGCGGGATTGCATTCATTTTACTAAGACATGTTTGCAGAATGTAAATAAAATTATATATAAGGCCACGCAAAGTATTGTAAATAAAAGCCTATGAATGATAATTTCCGAGAATGTGATTGGTTTTAAGAGTATTCTAGTTTAAAATAAATGTTAGCTTACACTGACGTGTAATAAAAATATAAGATAAACTGCAGGGCTGAATAAAAGTATTCAAGTATGTTTCTATCTATTAGTATAAATTGCTGAAAGAGAAATTTCAACCTGCTAAGCATGTTCTTGCTAAACTAAATTTTTCCATTATATAGTATATACATCAACAAAAGATCAAATACAGGGCTGTTCAAAAGTATTCAAATGCGTATCTGGCTATATACAATAACATAATTTCCCTAAATAACGAAGTTTTGTTAAAAAATTCATGAAGTGTTGGAAAGTGTTTCATAATCTATGCTTAACGCATGATTTTTCTTACTTGTTTTTGAATGTAAGGAAGCAACACGTAACCGCATCCTAAGAAAACACTTAATCACCCTGAGTTAGATTTTTCATTTTTACAAGGGGAACAATGCAAACCATCCATCATACCGCATTGTACAGAAAACTAATCTTCTCTTATTTTTTTACTCTTTTTGAAAACTTTATGGGTTTTCTTTATGTAATGATTTTAATGTTTTCGTGATTTTGAAAAACTACCTTTAATAAAAACTGAAAATGTGCTTAATATTACAATAAAGCGAACATATTTTAGGTGCGTTCGTAACTATTTAAGTACATATACTCCTATAATCGTCGTTCAGTTCGTCTGCCCGCATACAACAGAGCAAAAGCAACCCAACTGAATCGTATCCTATTTTCCACATTCTTCGGTTTTTCATGACCCCATACCTTAATTTCCGGCGTATAATTCGCGGGTAAAACAATTGTTTTCGGACCCAGAAAATTTTTAAAAAGAAGTAGAAGTTTTTACATTGCCGTAAACTTTTGTCTTCAGATATCAAATAATTTTTCTGGGTCGAAAGAGAATTGTTTGATCCGCGGATTATACGTTGGAAATTACGGTATTTCATTCAAATTTTAATTCAAAGATATATTTTAACTGGAAATGAGACGAATAATCCGACGCAGTAAACTATAACTTAATATGATTATTATTTTTGGAGCTATAAGGATGTTTCTTTTACGCAATTCGGTACTACTTGAGTAGTTTGTCGTTTTATATAATTTTTCGAAATTGGTTCATCAGCAATTCATTAATAGAGCCTTACTATGTAAATACATTAAAAATATTTAAATATACGTTATTTTTTTTAATTGCAATGTATTTTATAAATAGTTTACACATGTTTTATTTTCATATATTATTTTATGCTTATCCATGATGGGTAAGTATTACGGTGGCCCCCAACGACAAGTTTAAAATTTTGGATATCTTTCGCCGTGAAGCGGAGAGCCTTTGTTTCGGCAATAGAGGCTCTGAAGAGCCAAGAACTGCGCGAAGCTGGCACGGAATAAATTTCCTCGCGTGACGCCGCCATCGACTCACAATCGCCCAAGGACGTACAGTGCCCAACACACAACTCACGCCATGCACCCAAGCGTCTGGAGTCCGGCCGAAACAACAGGAACCCCAGCCAGCCCAAAAGCGAAGTGTTTTTTTGCGTGGTTTCCTCCTGGTTCACCCCAACGATCCGTAGCAATCGAACACATAAAAAGATTCCGAGCTCACGAGCAAATGGCGAGGATCGCCAATGGGCAGTTTCTTTAGAGTCCTTCTAAAGCTGCTATCAGATTGAAGAATTTTTCGAGCAACAAACTTTCAGCCAATTTTAACCTCAACTTTTTCCCATTCAAAGGGAGAAAAGGTTACATACATCGTGGCTAAAGAGAAAAACTAGTACTACTGGTACCAGCCGTTGATATTTATCGCCTATTCGTATCAATCGCTTATCCTTGATTAGTTGAAATGTTGAAAGTTGGAGAAAAAAGTCGCGACTAGCGGATATTTTTTTGGAACTGCTGAAAAATGTGTGTGTGTGGGGGGGGGGGGGTATTATTGCTTGCTGTCACACTGGGTGTTGAATCAATATTTCGCGAAAGGTTGAAGAAAATCAAGTGTTCGTTCAAAAATTGCCAGAAAAATTGGAGAATCTGGTAACAGCTTTAGATCAACCAAAATAAATAGTAAATACATTTTCAGAGGTAAACGGATGGTTGAATAGGTCCTCTATCTGGAACCCGGAAGGCGAGAAAAGGCTCTCCTGGCGGCATTGTCACTGTCTAACTAGGGTGGTTACGCGCCCTCATCCTCGAGACGTATCGACTTAAGAAAACGCTTTCACCCTTTCTGGGGCAAGGTATTTTTGCTTCAAAAATGTTCAAATATTTGATTCACATCGCAATTTACAAACAAATTTATTTGAAAATAAGCAAGAGCACATTTTTACGTATAGTATGAGATCGAAATTGTACTAAAAATTTACTGGTGCCAGTTCGCAATTGTAACAGAGAAATTAACCATTTACAAACTGCAAAATGTGCCCCTCAAGGGGTTGAAATGAACCTACTATCTGCCATCCCGAAGGTTCAGATTAGGCGCCTTTGGAGGAGCCTGGAGAAACGAGGAAAAGTCTTCCTGTATGAGACAGACGTCGCCCCGCACGGATCTTAATGTTGGATATCCCAGAAGACGTCATTGTACATTTACGTTCATAGTTTCATTATGTTGTCGTAGTTTAACCCTTTCCGGCACGAGTAAAATCTGTAATAAAAAGAGAAATTATCGACTGACACAGGAATTCACAAACGAATTTTTTTAGATATTTTGAAATCCTTAATTTCAGCTTTTATTGTAAAGGCAGAATTTTAGTAAAATATTGCTGGTGCCGTTTGCAAGTTTGGCAGTAAAATTAGGTATCCCAGACCGGGCACAGTGTGCCGGAAAGGGTTAAGAAACAATTGTCTCTTTTTTTACAATGTATATAATAAAATAAATAGATATATCTTACTTCAAAATTACATAAATGATTTAATTCGTCACAAATGGGAACAAATTTTGTTTCTAGAAGTAAAAAGTTTAAATATTTTCATAATAATGTAATTTCGAAGACCATTTCAACATTCTGAACGATAACCTCTTTTTGAAATGATTAATCAATAACTGAGTATGAATAAGGTAATTAAAAAGTCGTTGTAACTAACTTAGTAGTTAAAACTACTTTACTTAAAGTAGATTTAACTGACTAGTAGTTAGTTAAAACTACTTAGCTTAAAGTACCCTTAATTAACATTTAAATTTTCAAATGAAGTTCCAATTTCTTGTTTAGTTATATCGTGAAAAAGTTTTTTCGTCAAATGTGAGTTAGAGATTAATTTAAAAGATGTGACATTCTAAAAGAAAAATTTACATTTCAAGAGCATAAATACAAGAGTTTTACATTTCTGCATAAATAATGCATAATACAAAATTAATATCCGCTTGAGTTAAACAGAAGGTTTATAAATATTATTCACAAAAAGATGCAGGTTTCAATATATTTTGTTAAAATGACTTTATGAATAAGAAATACCCAAAAATGTCAATAAGATCATGTACACACAAAGTGCAATTCGCTTTAAAACTCAAATTACACGGAAAACAAGAAATGAGATATAGTTAAGTTCAATACATAAAAAATAATATCAATACTACTTGATAAATCTGTCAACCAAAAAACTATCAACAAACTATATTATCAAATGCCGATAATGGATGATCGTATATGTCACATTCATTTGACATTAAACACGATATGCGTGCGTGTTATGCATCAAGTTATTTTTTATACGACTTTTCATTTGCAATTTTTTATGTCTTACTAATTTATTTGTTCTTTCGTTATTTAAAATCAGCAATTTGTCAATTTGTATAATTTGACTAATAGTTTGTAGATTTGTATGATCTGGCAAAATTGTTCAACAGGATAACCAAGTTGTACCAAACAGGGTTCTTGCTGACTTTTGATTTACATTAGCGATTTGGAAAAAAAAAGAAAAAAACATTAGCCAAATGAAAATAAATTTTAGCAAAGCAGATTCATCATGAAACACTGAAAAGTGTATGTGTAACAACTTATTGTATTTTTTTCCAAATGTCCTAAAATAACATAACTTTTTGGTGCTAACCTTCCTTAGTGCCAAGAATTCATTCAAAAGTAGACTTAATTTCCAATCGTTTGATACTAGTAACTTTTTTTTCCGATAAATTTTGCTGAGTTAGTATTGGATTACTTTTTTTCCCGCGACTTTACATATAGTTCCAAAAAAATTCACGAAAAAAAACCTCTTTTCGTAGAAACATGTTTCCGAATGGACAATAAATTTCCCTTTGATTCTTTATTACTAAAATCATTCTATTGCTTTCTGACAGAGAATCATAACTCAAATTAAGAACTAATTCATGGAATATTAAATGCTTCATGATGGAAATTACTTATAGAGAAGACATAAATATTTAGAGAGGTAAAGAAGCGGAATATTTTCATCCAATTCTAGATAAGCATTTTGAGAATAACAAATTAATAATACATTTCTAAATATCGTTACAGCAAGAGATCAAGAAAAATTTTCTTTCTAGAAAAGCATGATTCCCAACAGACAATCACATTTCTTCCTTCTCCAACAGACAATCAAATTTCTTCTTGCAGTCTTTATTATTAAAATAATTTGATCGTTTTCTGACAGAGAAATATGACTCAAACTAAGAATTAATTCAAAAAAATTGTAAATACTATTACAGCCAGAATCAAGAAAAATCTTCTTTCCAGAAAAGCATGATTCCCAACATACAATCAAATTTCCTCTTGTCTTCCTGCAGTCTTTATTACTAAAATCCTTTTATCGTTTTCTGACAGAGAAACATGACTCAAATTAAGAACTAATTTAACAAATTTGTAAATATTGTTACAGCAACAGTAAAAAAAAGTCTTCTTTCCAGAAAAGCATGATTCCCAACATGCAGTTAAATTTAATCTTGTCTTCCTGCAGTCTTTATCACTAAAATCATTTTATAGTTTTCTGACAGAGAAACATGACTCAAATTAAGAACTAATTCAACAAATTTGTAAATATTGTTACAGCAAGAGTCAAGAAAAGTCTTCCTTTCATAAAAGCATGATTCCCAACAGACAATCAATTTTTCCCTTGTCTTCCTGCAGTCTTTATTACTAAAATCATTTTATCATTTTCTGACAAAGAAAGATGACTCAAATTAAGAACTAATTCTACTCTTTTGTGAATAACAAATATGCAAATATTGTTACAGTAAAAGTCAAGAAAAATCTATATTTTAGAAAAGCGTGATTCCTAACAAACAATCAAATTCCCCCTTGTCTTCCTGCAGTTTTCATTACTAAAATCATTCTATTGTTTTCTGACAGAGAAACATGACTCGAATTAGGAACTAATTCATAAAATATAAGATGCTTGCTTGATGGAAGCTCTTCATGCCTAAAATATTTCTTAAATAAGGGATATGTAGAAAATAGATAAAATTATAATTATAGAGAAGACATAAATATTTATTCAAGAAAAAAACGGGAATATTTACATCCAATCGGTAGAAAAGGATTTTTTTAGTAACAAATTTGTAAATATCGTTACAGTAAGAGTCAAGAAAAATCCTCTTTTCAGAATAGCATGATTTCCAACAGACAAACAAATTTCTCCTTGAGTCTTTATTACTAAAATCATTTTATCGTTTTCTGACAGAGAAACATGACTCAAATTAAGAACTACTTCATGGAATATAAGATGCTTGCTTGTTGCTTGATGGAAGTTCCTTATGCATAAATTACGTCTTGCATAAGAGATGTAAAACAGATAAAATTATAAGTATAGAGAAGACATAAATATTTATTCATGTAAAAATGGGGAATGTTTTCATCCAATCTATAGAAAAGGATTTTGTTAGTAACAAATTTGTAAATATTGTTAGAGTAAGAGTCAAGAAATAGCCTCTTTTCAGAAAAACATGATTCTCAACAGGCTAATTCCATGAAAACTTGTCATGTCTGTCACATGCAACGATTTTTGACAACCAGTATTTTAGAACGGAAAGATGTGACTTATTTTATCGGAGATATTTCATCATTTGAATAGGACGAAGAAAATTTTCGAAAATGATGATGGCGAACAAGCATAGCTATTTAGCTGTGTGACAGACATGACAAATTTTCATTTAATTAAACAACAGACAATCATTTTTTTCCCTTGAGTCTTTATTTCTAAAATCATTTATCGTTTTCAGACAGAGAATCATGATTCAAATTAAAAACTAGTTCGTCGAATAATAAAATGCTTACATGATGGAAATTGCTCATGAATAATTTACCTCTTGACTAAGAGATGTGTAGAAAATAGATAAAATTATAAGTATAGAGAAGAAACAAATATTTATTCAAGTAAAGAAGCGGGATACTTTCATCCAACATGTAGAAAACGATTTTGTGAATAACAAATTTGTAAATATTTTTACAGTAAAGGTCAAGAAAAGTCTTCTTTTCAGAAAAGCATGATTCCCAACAGACAATCAAAATTCCCTTTGTCTTCCTGCTGTCTTTATTACTAAAATCATTTTATCGTTTTCTGATAGAGAAACATGACTCAAATTAAAACCTAATTCATGGAATATAAGATGCTTGCTTGATGGAAGCTCTTTAGCCTAAAATATTTCTTAAATAAGGTATGTGTAGGAAATAGATAAAATTATAAGTGTAGAGAAGAAATAAACATTTATTCAAGTAAAGAAGCAGGATACTTTCATCCAACCTGTAGAAAAGAATTTTATTAATGATAAAATTTATAAATATTGTTACAGCAAGAGTCAAAAATCTTCTATTCAGAACAGCATGATTCCCAATAGACAACCAAATTTCTTCTTGTCTTCCTGCAGTCTTTATTACTAAAATCATTTTATCGTTTTCTGATAAAGAAACATGACTTAAATTACGAACTAATTCGTGGAATATTAGATGCTTACATGATGGAAATTGCTTATGCCTAAATTACTTCTTGAATAAGGGATGTGTAGAAAATAGATAAAATTATAAGTGAAGAGAATACATAAATATTTATTTAGGTAAAGAAGCGGAATATTTCCATCCAATCTATAGGTAAGGTTTTGTTAGCAAAAAATTTGTATATATCGTTATAATAAGAGTCAAGAAAAATCTTCTTTTCAGAAAAGCATGATTCCCAACAGACAATCGATTTTCCCTCTGAATCTTTATTACCAAAAATCATTCTATTGCTTTCTAAAAGAGAATCATGACTCAAGTACTAATTCGTGGAATATTAGATGCTTACATGATGGAAATTCCTTATGCCTGAATTAATTCTTGAATAAGGGATGTGTAGGAAATAGATAAAATTATAAGTGTAGAGAATACATAAATATTTATTTAGGTAAAGAAGCGGAATTTTTCATCCAACCTGTAGAAAAGAATTTTGTGAATAACAAATTTCTAAATATTTTTATAGTAAGAGTCAAGAAAACCCGTCTTTTCAGAAAAGCGTGATTCCCAACAGTCAAACAAATTTCCCCTTGTCTTCCTGCAGTATTTATTACTAAAATCATTTTATCGTTTTCTGACGGAGAAATATGATTCAAATTAAGAACTAATTCATGGAATATAAGATGCTTGCTTGATGGAAGTTTCTTATGTTTAATTTACTTCTTGAATAAGAGATGTGTGGAAAATAGATACAATTATAAGCATAGAGACGAAATAAACATTTATCCAAGTAAAGAAGCGGGATAGTTTCTTCCAACATGTAGAAAAGGATTTTGTGAATAACAAATTTGTAAATATTGTTGCAGTAAGAGTCAAGAAAAATCTTCTTTTCAGAAAAGCATGATTCCCAACATACAATCAAATTTCCCCTTGTCTTCCTAAAGTCTTTATTACTAAAATAATTTTATCGTTTTCTGATAGAGAAACATGACTCAAATTAAGAACTATTTCATGGCATATAAGATGCTTGCACTACGAAGTTCCTAATGCTTAATTTTCTTCTTAAATAAGAGATGCATAGAAAATAGGTAAAATTATAAGTATAGAGAAGAAATAAACATCTGTCCAAGTAAAGAAGTCATCCAACCTGTAGAAAAGGATTTTGTTAGTAACAAATACATAAATATCGTTACAGTAAGAATCAAGAAAAATCTTCTTTTCAGAAAAGCATTATTCCCAACACACAATCAAATTTCCCTTTGAGTCTTTATTACTAAAATCATTTTATCGTTTTCTGACAGAAAAACATGACTCAAATTAAGAACTAATTCATAGAAAATGAGATGCTTGCTCGATGGAAGTTCTTTAAGCCTAAATTAATTCTTGAACGACGGATTTCTAGAAAATAGATAAAAAAAATATGTGTGCCACTCGGGGACTGCCGCGGTAAAGCTATTGCATAGCATTTTTTATCAACTTATGCAAAAATACCGCGTCAATGTCTGCTGAAGTCTATCGAAGGATACCTTCCCGAAGTCTGCCAAACTGAAACTTCGTTAGCCGGATTGTTAGGAATTTTTCTCGTTGCGGAATTCTTAAATTCGTTCGCCGCGCTCAAAGCCCGCGATAAAAGCTATGCAATAGCTTAATAAATTACCAAACAAAATTTGGTCGCGCTACGAAAATTAGATCGCGAGTTATAAGCATTTTAAATTTTTCGACCCTCACGGTGGGGGGGGGGTCTCCTGTCACCAAAAATTAACACTGTCTCATAAAAAATTACCAAACAAAATTTGGCCGCGCTACGAAAATTAGATCGCGAGCTATAAACATTTTAAATTTTTCGACCCTCACCGTGGGGGTCTCCTGTCACCAAAAATTAACAAAATCTCATAATAAATTACCAAACAAAATTTGGCCGCGCTACGAAAATTAGATCGCGAGTTATAAGCATTTTAAATTTTTCGACTCTCACCGTGGTGGGGGTCTCCTGTCGCCAAAAATTAACACTGTCTTATAATAAATTACCAAACAATATTTTGCCAAGCTACCAAAATTAGATCGCGAGTTATAAGCATTTTTAATTTTTCGACCCTCGCCGTGGGGTGTATTCTGTCACCAACAATTAACAATGTCTCATAATAAATTACCAAACAAAATTTGGCCGCGCTACGAAAATTAGATCGCGAGTTATAAGCATTTTAAAATTTTCGATCCTCACCGTGGGGGTCTCCTGTCACCAAAAATTAACAGTCTCAAAATAAATTACCAAAAAAAATTTGGCCGCGCTACGAAAATTAGATCGCGAGTTATAAGCATTTTAAATTTTTCGACCCTCACCGTGAGGGTCTCCTGTCACCAAAACTGAACACTGACTCATAATAAATGAATAAACAAAATTTGGCCGCGCTACGAAAATTAGATCGTGAGTTATAAGCATTTTAAATTTTTCGACCCTCACCGTGGGGGGTCTCCTGTCACCAAAAATTAACAGTCTCAAAATAAATTACCAAACAAAATTTGGCCGCGCTACGAAAATTAGATCGCGAGTTATAAGCATTTTAAATTTTTCGACCCTCACCGTGAGGGTCTCCTGTCACCAAAACTTAACACTGACTCATAATAAATGAATAAACAAAATTTGGCCGCGCTACGAAAATTAGATCGCGAGTTATAAGCATTTTAAGTTTTTCTACCCTCATTGTGGGGGGTCTCCTGTCACCAAAAATTAACACTGCCTTATAATAAATTACCAAACAATATTTTGCCAAGCTACCAAAATTAGATCGCGAGTTATAAGCATTTTTAATTTTTCGACCCTCACCGTAGGGTGTCTTCTGTCACCAACAATTAACAATGTCTCATAATAAATTACCAAACAAAATTTGGCCGCGCTACGAAAATTAGATCGCGAGTTATGAGCATTTCAAATTTTTCGACCCTCACCGTGGGGTGTCTCCTGTCGCTAGAAATTAACAATGTCTCATAATAAATTACCAAACAAAATTTGGCCGCGCTACGAAAATTAGATCGCGAGTTATAAGCATTTTAAATTTTTCGACCCTCACCATGGGGGGGGGGGTCTTCTGTCACCAACAATTAACAATGTCTCATAAAAAATTACCAAACAAAATTTGCCCGCGCTACGAAAATTAGATCGCGAGTTATAAGCATTTTAAATTTTTCGACCCTCACCGTGGGGGTCTCCTGTCACCAAAACTTAACACTGACTCATAATAAATGAATAAACAAAATTTGGCCGCGCTACGAAAATTAGATCGTGAGTTATAAGCATTTTAAATTTTTCGACCCTCACCATGGGGGGTCTCCTGTCACCAAAAATTAATACTGTCTCATAATAAATTACCAAACAAAATTTGGCCGCGCTACGAAAATTAGATCGTGAGTTACAAGCATTTTAAATTTTTCGACCCTCACCGTGGGGGCTCTCCTGTCACCAAAAATTAACAGCCTCATATTAAATTACCAAACAAAATTTGGCCGCGCTACGAAAATTAGATCGTGAGTTATAAGCATTTAAAATTTTTCGACCCTCATCGTGGGGGGGTCTAATGTCCCCAAAAATTAACACTGCCTCATAATAAATTACCAAACAAAATTTGGCCGCGCTACAAAAATTAGATCGCGAGTTATAAGCATTTTAAATTTTTCGACCCTCACCTTGGAGGATCTCCTGTCACCAAAAATCAACACTGTCCCATAATAAATTACCAAACAAAATTTGGCCGCGCTACGAAAATTAGATCGCGAGTTATAAGCATTTTAAATTTTTCGACCCTCACCGTGGGGGGTCTCCTGTCTCCAAAAATTAACACTGTCTTATAATAAATTACCAAACAATATTTTGCCAAGCTACCAAAATTAGATCGCGAGTTATAAGCATTATTAATTTTTCGACCCTCACCGTGGGGTGTCTTCTGTCACCAACAATCAACACTGTCCCATAATAAATAACCAAACAAAATTTGGCCGCGTTACGAAAATTAGATCGCGAGTTATAAGCATTTTAAATTTTTCGACCCTCACCGTGGGGTGTATCCTGTCACCAGAAATTAACAATGTTTCATAATAAATTACCAAACAAAATTTGGCCGCGCTATGAAAATTAGATCATAAGAAACATAAGTTTGAGACTTGATATTCTAATATCTGAAAAAATACCGCGTCAATGTCTGCCGAAGTCTACCGAAGGATACCGTTCCGAAGTTTTCCGAAAGGAAACGACGTTAGCCGAGCGTTAGGTTTTTTCGTTACCGATGTGTTAGGATTTTTCGCGTTACGGAATTTTTGGATTCGGTCACCGCGCTCAAAGCCCGCGATAAAAGCTATGCAATAGCTTAAAAATAATATGTGTAGAGAATACATAAATATTTATTTAGCTAAAGAAGCGGAATATTTTCATCCAATCTCCAGAAAACAAATATGTAAGTATTTTTACAGTAAGAGTCAAGAAAAATCCTCTTTTCAGAACAGCATGATTTCCAACAGACAATCCGAATTCCTTTTTGCGTCTTTGACGAATTATCATGAGTCAAATGAAAAGCTGATTCATAAAATACCAGATCCTTAAATGATTAATACTACTTACTTTTAAACAATGTTGTACGTAAGACCAAATAAAAATATATAGCAAATTATAAATGTAGAAGGGATAAAATTATTTTTTGAAATAGGTAATAACATATTTTCCTTTAATTTAAAAAAAAGGATTTTGTCAATAACAAATATGTAAATATTGTTCCAATAAGGGTCTAGAAAAATCGTCTTTTCAAATATTAAAATACAGAATATATGATATAATAGCAATAGCATATAAAATATTAAAACTAAATAAATCATTCTCTCCCGTAATTAAATTATAGTCAAGCGACTTTGACGAGAAACATGAGTCAAATGAAAAGCTGATTCATAAAACACCAGATAATTATATGATGAATACTACTTACGATTAAACAACATCGTATATAAGATTAAATAGAAAAATATATCAAATTATAAATGTAGAAGGGGTAAAATTATTTTTAGAAGCATTGGCATATTTCCCTTTAGTTTGAAATAAAAAGATTATGTCAATAATAAATACGTAAATATCGTTCCAATAAGTGTCAATAAAACCCTCTTTTTATAACAATTTATTCCCAATAGACACTCAAATTTGAATTTGTGTCTTTATTACTAAAAACATTTTATCGTTTACTGACGGACAATCATGAGTCAAATGAAAAGCTGATTCATAAAACACCAGATAATTATATGATGAATACTACTTACGATTAAACAACATCGTATATAAGATTAAATAGAAAAATATATCAAATTATAAATGTAGAAGGGGTAAAATTATTTTTAGAAGCATTGGCATATTTCCCTTTAGTTTGAAATAAAAAGATTATGTCAATAATAAATACGTAAATATCGTTCCAATAAGTGTCAATAAAACCCTCTTTTTATAACAATTTATTCCCAATAGACACTCAAATTTGAATTTGTGTCTTTATTACTAAAAACATTTTATCGTTTACTGACGGACAATCATGAGTCAGATGAAAAGCTGATTCACAAAACACCAGATAATTATATGATGAATACTACTTACGATTAAACAACATCGTATATAAGATTAAATAGAAAAATATATCAAATTATAAATGTAGAAGGGGTAAAATTATTTTTAGAAGCATTGGCATATTTCCCTTTAGTTTGAAATAAAAAGATTATGTCAATAATAAATACGTAAATATCGTTCCAATAAGTGTCAATAAAACCCTCTTTTTATAACAATTTATTCCCAATAGACACTCAAATTTGAATTTGTGTCTTTATTACTAAAAACATTTTATCGTATATTGACGGACAATCATGAGTCAAATGAAAAGCTGATTCATAAAACACCAGATAATTATATGATGAATACTACTTACGATTAAACAACATCGTATATAAGATTAAATAGAAAAATATATCAAATTATAAATGTAGAAGGGGTAAAATTATTTTTAGAAGCATTGGCATATTTCCCTTTAGTTTGAAATAAAAAGATTATGTCAATAATAAATACGTAAATATCGTTCCAATAAGTGTCAATAAAACCCTCTTTTTATAACAATTTATTCCCAATAGACACTCAAATTTGAATTTGTGTCTTTATTACTAAAAACATTTTATCGTTTACTGACGGACAATCATGAGTCAGATGAAAAGCTGATTCATGAAATACCAGATCCTTACGTGATGTATTTTACGTACGTTTACACACCATCGTACATAAGACTAAATAAAGAATACAAGAAATTATTATACAATGTTTAAAATTATTTTTTGAATAAAGTATTTGCATATTTTCCTTTAATTGGAAAAAAATGATTTTGTCAATAACAAGTATGTAAATATCGTTCCAATAAGTGTCAAGAAAAAACCCTCTTTTTATAACAACACTGATCTCCAACAGAGAATCCGAGTTCCTTTTACATCTTTATAACCAAGATCATTTTATCGTTTACTGAGAGAGAATCATGACTCAAATTTAGAACTAATTCCTGAAATATAAAATGTTTACATGATGGTTATTATTTACATCTAAATTACTCCTTCAATAAGAGAGGAGTAAAAAATAAATAAAATTATAAGTATAGAGTATACATAAATATTTATTTAGGTAAAGAAGCGGAATATTTTCATCTAATCTGTAGTAAAGGATTTTGTTAGTAAGAGTTTTGTAAATATTGTTACAGCAAAACAGAGATCGTACGGTTCCTGGAAATTTCAAACCAGAAAATTCTTCTGTACCAGTATTTTTTAAAGATATCCCCTCCATACATAAGGCAAAATGTCGCGCATTTTGAACTAAGTTTTTTTTTTTTATATAAAATAAATTCTTATATTTCACCTGAAAAATAACGGTACCAGAACAGCATGATTCCCAACAAAGAATCCGAATTCTCTTTTGTGTCTTTGACGAGTAAAATGTCAAATTCAGTCACTATCAAGAGTCAAATGAAAAGCTGATTCATAAAATACCAGATCTTTACATGATGAGTACTAAGGTACCCTGGGGTAATAACGCCAAGTGCTTATATTTTGCATAATTATGAAATAATCGTGTAAATGACACCCATGTGCTCTGCGCAGAAGGGTTTTGAGTCATATAAATCGCAAAAAACAGCTTCAAGTTCATTTGTTTCATTTTTAGGTCTTATTGTTTTTACAAACAACTAAAATTAACGCTTGATCTAAAATTTGCGAGATACGTTTTGTATATGTGAAGACTATCTTTTTATCCGGAAATACTTTGTTAATTACATAAATTTGTAGTGCATTTCATGTACTTTTAAAATGTTGTTGAAGATTTTGGATATCTTCTCGAGATAATTTGTAATTTAAAATGTACTGCGCAATAACTATACCGAGGTAATAACGCCAATCCTTGACATTAATGCCCCGGTTGATTGCCTACAGTGGCCGAGCTACATCCTAAATGCTGATTCAAATAAACACAGTTAAAACTGTGCAATGTTTCTCATATTTCTATTTAAACGGTCCTTTTTAAGCAAAAAGAAACTCACTGTCTGATATTTATTTGCCTCATCCCCCCCTCCCACACCACACCCTTATACAGTGGTGGTCAAAATTATAAGGACAAGGCAAAAATTGCCATATCTTGGTTATATTTGGCGGGAGACTTATGCAAATTTAATGGCTGGAAACCAATGAAAAATGAAGATTATTTTTGTATGTTTTTACGGAAATATGTGGTAAATTCATATTCATAAAATGCATTATAAATTTATAGAACTATTGATTTTGGACAAAATTATAAGAACAACTGTATTTGTGTGTTCTAAAAAGTAAAATTTGCATGTTTTTTGCTCTGCACACGGAATTTCCAGACGATATAAATGCGTTATAGTAAGCGTTTGGGATCGTATTATTCTGTTTTTTAATCATGCCGCAAGTTGCAAAGCTTTTGGAGTTTCAGAAAGAAAAAATGGGTGCATTTCAAAATTCAGGACTTTCTCTATTCTAAAGTGCTACAAAGTTTAATAGATCAAGAACGGTTATTTACAATTATCTTTAAAATACCGGTAAATATGGACGGCAAAGACATACAAGCAGGCTGTCTTTTGTTTCTGTATGGGGGAAAAAATGATAATGAGGCGAGCTTGCTCCAAAAAACGAAAAAAAAATCGTGAATGGAACTTAGAATGTAAGTGCTCGAACTGTTCGTCGTGTTTTACAAAAAGAAAGAAAAAGGTTTGCTATAGTCAAAACGTGTGAAGACCGCGTCTTACAAAAGTTCATGAGAGACTGAGGATGGAGTTTGCCAAAAACTGCAATATTATGGGAAAAAAAGTGGAATTCTTTTCCGATGAGAAAAAGATTAATTTGGATAGACTAGATTGTTTTTGTAACTTCTAGTATGATCTCGGTAGTGAAAAAACGATTTTCTCAAAGCATGTATTTGGAAGTGATTCAGTAACAGTTTGGGGAGGTTTCACAACTGGTAGAACTACTCCAATAGTTTTTGTGCAGGGTAGGAATAATTCTGAGAGTTACATTGATGTATTGAGCGATACTCTTTTACCAGAATCACCGTTAATAGCGATCTGAGGCTATTTTTTCCAGCAGGACGATGTTTCGACTCATGTGTCCCAAACTTCAAACTCGTGGTACAATGATAATTCCGTGAAACTACTTGATTGGCCGGCCAGAAGTCCTGATCTGAATAATGTGAAAAAATCTTTTGGGTATTCCGGCCCACAAAGTATACAAAAATGGTACATAATCTCGAAACAAGCAAGAACTCAAGTCTTCCATCGAAAAAGATCCCTCAAAATCTTCCAAGAACGTTCTTAAGGAATTGTCAAATTCCATGACGTCAAGACTCATAAGAGTGATTGAGAAGAAGCGGGGAGATTATTAATTATCAGTGTATTTCAGACAAAAACATTCATTGTCCTTATAATTTTGTCCAATTTTTTTACAATGACATATTTTGTTACTTGGGATAAAACATTCATATTTTGCATTTTCCAATATTTTGCATTCTACAATGATTTCTAGCATAGAAAAGCATTTAGTGTATAAATTTCACTTTATTTAGCTCAGAAATAAATTTTTTCTGCTCAATTTTCAATTGTTCTTATAATTCTGACCACCACTGTATTTCTTACACTTTCACAAAAATTGAACATTTTCAATATCTTAGAATGCAATTTGTCAATTTCTAAGTTTGTAGAGTTTGTATTTTTAGAATTGGGCTATCTACATGCAATTATTCCATCTTATTTCATAGTTTTGTTTGCATGGCGTTATTACCCATATAGGTGGGTAATAACGCCAAATAGCATGGGTCAAGAAAAAACGCCATTACATTTTATGAATGCATATCTGTTAAATTATTCTATTTTATATAGATAGTCAATGAGTTGCTGTATCAGATCCTATATTTGTTTGAAAAATACAATCTAAAACTAAGCCGTGAAAATTGGTAGAACCTTAACGTGGCGTTATTACCCCAGGGTACCTTACTTACGTTTAAACAATATCGTGCATAAAACTATATAAAACAAATTATGTATAAAATTGTAAATATCGAAGGGGTAAAATTATTTTTTGAAGTAGGTATTTGAAATGAGACAGGCTCAGCACGAGCCAGGGCCCGACACGAGCTCGGGCGGGCTCGGGATCATTTTTTCTGAAACTGGAAAATTTTATTTTTTCATGCGTAGAAAAGACTGAAAGAACTTTTTTCCTTTTAAAATTGCGTACGTATTCCTTTTTAAGTCATTTTAATGCTATTTTGGTCAAAATGACAGGGGAACTGAAATCAAGTTTATTTATTATAGTATTTCATTGCTGTTTCAAGTAAAAATTTGTGATAATTACAAATTCATGTGTGGAATTTTCGGCGACAATCTATTAGTTTCGCGCCAATTAAAACAAACATTACAATGAATTTGCTTTTAGTTAGTTTTTCGTTAGCAAAACATATTTTGTAATCGGATCTTTTATTTATTAATTATTTAGTTACATAACGTGAAGAGAATATTTTCTTCTGGTGTTAGTAGATGAGAATTAGCTGGAGGTTTGTAAGTTATTTAATCTTAGATTGCGCAAGAGTCATAATCGTTTTTCATGTGAAAATAGTTTGTGATTGTTATTTGTCTATTTGGCATCATGAACACTGCTCATGCTGAGGGCACTGTACATTTTCGAAGTCACTTTCCTTCGTAAGTAAAACTAATTACCATGTTATTCCTATAGAAAACTATCGATCAGTATTTCCTCTTTTCCTGTATCCTTTTCCTTCATCTTTAGAATAACAATGTAATTTTTTTTTAATTTATTTTGATTTTTATTTACGTTGAAAATGAGGTATCACTTATGAAGCAATATTTAAATACCATACAATTTTGTTTAGTATGGTATTTGTATGGTTTTGTTTGTATGGTGTGGTGAGAAAAAAATCGTTTGTGCTTGGGCGGGTTAGGACTTAAAATTATCAGGCTGTGGTGGGTCTAGACCTCGAAAAGTAAGCCAGAACTCATCTCTAATAGGTAATAGCATATATCCCTTTATTTTGAAAAAAATGATTTTGTCAATAACAAATATGTAAATATCGTTCCAATAAGTGTCAAGAAAAAACCTTTTTTTATAACAACTTGATTCCCAACAGACAATCCGAATTCCTTTTGAGTCTTTATTACCAAAAACATTTTGTCGTTTGCTGACAGAGAATCGTGACTCATATTTAGAATTAATTCATGAATTTTTGCATTAACGTCTGGAATGCCAGATGCCACATAAATCATAGCGAATAATTCACAAAGGAAAAAAAGAACTAATAATAAAGCCAGAATATTAAGCAAGGTTGTACTATTCCAAGACAAAAGTAGGTGATATATATCGAAATACAGAATGCCTGACATAAAAATAATGGCATATAAAATAAGGAAGCTAAATAACTCATTTACTTCCTGGACCAAGCGATATAACCGGTTATATTCTATGAAAATGTGATTAAACGTTGACATGTCTGACTTTATATGCTGTCTAAAATAATCCAGTGCTATTGTTAATTGCCATGCTATTACAGAATATAATATAAAGAAAACATTTAGAGGATGTGCCGCAAAATATGAAGGGATATATAAAGTTATAATAAATTCTGCATAAATGATGCTTTCTATGTTTGATACATTATACTTCTTCAAAATTGAACTGATACTCATTTCATCGGAAACGATGGCATTCTCTTTTACATGTAATATTGTAATTATACTCCAAACTGTGTGCAAAAACACAACGCCTAATATCATACCAATCACCCTTTTTCTTACGGCAAAGATGGATGGTATGCACTTTATCATGTATTCATTTTTATTTAGATTCATTATAATATCAAAAATCAATTTTCGTTTCTTAAACAAGACGCACTTAAAAAAAATTCCTGATAAAGTGATAAAACAAAAAGCAAATTCTGTATTTAGATTTAGAAATGATTTTATGCCAAGGATTATAGTAGCTAGAGCTAAAATTGCGTTTACAATCATTGAAATCTTTTTCAGAGTACAATAAGAATGATCAGATTTCGGAAACACATCTATTCCAAAACACAAAAAAGCAACAAAAAATGGTTTATAAAAGTTATAAATCATCATTTTTTCTGTTTGATATTTTCTACGGTAATTAAACAAATCAGTATTAGCTTTTTGTAGCCTGTGTTCCATCATTTCGATTTAAAGACTTTTCATGCAGAAAAATCTAAGCAAGAGCTAATCGTTAAACAAAAATTGGCTTATAAAAATTATAAATCATCATTCTTTCTATTGGACATTTTCTACGGTAATTAAACAAATCAGTATTCATTTTTAGTAGCCTGTGTTACATCATCCCGATTTAAATTCATTTCATACAGAAATTTCTAAGCAAAAGCTAATCATTGAACGAAAATTAGCTTATAAAAGTTATAAATCATCATTCTTTCGATTAGATATTTTCTACGGTAATTAAACAAATCAGTATTACCTTTTAGTAGCCTGTATTCCATCATCTCGGTTCAAAGTCTTTTCATATAGAAAATTCTAAGCAAAAGTCAATCATTGAACAAAATTCGTCGAATTTATTCAAAGAAATGTGACTGAAAGATTTGCTGTTTTTGGTTAGCTTATTTTAAATTGACAAAACTTATTCAGAAATTAATAATTCTAGATGTTGAACCATTTAAAATCATTTTAATCCAGAAAAATAATTGTAATTTTGTAAAATAAATTTTGCAAAATTGAGTGTGTATTTCACTTCTTATTATTGTGTTATTCACTTATTAGAAATTCTCTAAATTTATTAGAAATTCTCTAAATTGTTATTCCTAAATCTTTTTTCATGATTGTAACCTTAGAGGTTAAAATTCTAGAGATTCACACTTCAACTGTTATTTCAGGAACTGAATGAAGGGGAAATTTATATTTAAGCATCATAAAATGCATATTAATTAGTTTACAATAAACTTGTTTTCTGAAAGCTTGTCTTGCTTCAAAATCACATCACTTAGTTACTATTTTGATCCTTCTGCGGTTTTTCTCGGATTTTTTTCTTATTTTAGAAATTTCATGTAGTTATAATCTCTATTTCATCACTTTAACCATAACAGGCTTTTTACATTCATATTAACTTTTTTAATGTGATGTTTTACAAGCAATTTCTTCTCACAGAAAAACATACATTTATATACAATTGCAAAAAAATCGATTTATTAGCAAACTTAAAACAGGAAGATCGGGTTCACTTAGAATTCATACCCGAAAGATCGGATTTGCTCACATGTTCACCTCCAAAATAGTAGGTTAAAAGAAAAAATATAGTTGGATTACAAAAACCTGGTTTATAAGCAGATTCAAACAAGTAATTTTTTTTTTATCTTTGCAACTTTATGTGCATAGTTAGCTGAAAAAATGGATGAACTTTTTTATTACCAAACTCATTGATAGTGGCAATTGGTTTCGCCGGAGTTTAGGCTTCTTTTCCAGATCCTAGATTAACTTTCTATAAGCCCGATTTTTTTTTTTTTTCCGTTATTGTGGATTATAATATTCTCAATAAAACCATCTCAAATTGTTTATCTCTGTTTCCAAAAAATATATTAAAGTTTTCTACCTTTAAAGACATGCAATACTAATTAAAGAATACACTCATTTTATCACACAATACTTATAAAAATTTATTAAAATGCTAAAACGCTCATGGATTACACTTTCGATAACACAAGCCATCGAACATACATGATCTCACTGCTCTGAACTTAAAACAAACGTCTACAATCCATATCAATCCTCCCAATTAAAACGCCACAAGAGAAAATGAAATAAGCCTATTTTGAAACATATTTCACCTGCCTGAGCAACAGAGTAAATTAGAATCCCTTACGAGGATTCGTTCGGTACCTAAACTCATTCAAAAACTTGCTGTAGAAATAATTTCAAGCACTCGTATGCGAATGTACAATTATAGTATTTGCAGCACATATTATAAAGAATACATAAAGAAATTCTGCATGAATTCCGACTGTTTATAGAAGTCCACTACTATAAGTTCTTCAAGTATTTCGATTTTCTTAGAGTAAAATAGTGTAAACGATTTAATGTACCCCTCGAACATGAAGTCTTGTTTCGAAGTCATGTTATCGGTAATTGTCTTTATTAGCATGCAACAAGTGTATCCATACTTGGCTGTTCTTATTTTGAGAGGTTCAAATTGCTGTGTAGATATTCCGACTTTCAAATTTCAGACATTCTAACTGATTTTGTTTTATATCCAGAAAAATCTTTAAAAATAACATTGAATACATTTTGATTTTCTAATGACGTGAAGATAAATACGACGCATTAATTTAACGTCTTTCTACTACAAAAAAGTTTACATGAAATCTGTCCGTCGCTACT
This sequence comes from Maratus speculifer, assembly GCA_964019185.1. Taxonomy (NCBI): domain Eukaryota; kingdom Metazoa; phylum Arthropoda; class Arachnida; order Araneae; family Salticidae; genus Maratus; species Maratus speculifer. Next base: position 232,490,124 of record OZ025303.1, read on the forward strand.
CACTATAAAATTCAATATTTCTAATTTGTAACTTAAAACATGCAGCACATTGTACGTTTTATTGATACATCTTAATGCAATGTTTCAAGCAACTATTTATTATTAAATAATATGAATTTTTAAGAAGCAATTTTGTTTATGTTTCGCAATTTCATCTATCAGTTTTCAAAAACATTTTTATCCAAGACCAATTCCTATACATTAAACACATGATAATAATTTAAATCTTTTGTTTTTAACAATAGAATAACAGTACATTACTTTTTCATGCAAATTATTATATAGGAAAAGCAACTCACAAATTTCAGCTTTTCTAATTTGTAACACAGAACATGCAGTACATTGTACATTTCACCATTACCTCTTAATGCAATGTTGCAAGCAACTATTTATTTTTAAAAAATGTGCTCTTTAGAATGATCTTTCTTAAGAGTGAAAAGAGTTTATTTGCTTCACAAAAATTTAGGTTTACATTAGACATATATTTACGTAATTTATGTTACCAATGCTATTATGACGCACCATCCTAATTAGAATATAGCCGCTGTTTGTTAACCCTTTCCGGCACACTGTGTCCGGTCTGGGATACCTAAATTTAATTCCAAACTTGCAAACGGCACCAATAAAATTTTAGTAAAAATTTGCTTTTACAATATAAGCTTAAATTAAGGAATTCAAAATATCTAAAAAAAATCGCTTGTGAATTCCGGTATCAGTCGATAATTTCTCATCAGATTTTGCCCGTGCCGGAAAGGGTTAAAACCCTCTGAGCGTCTTGCAAATGGGTAAAGTTGTAATGTTGTTTTCTCTGCAATTTTTATAAATGCTCAAAAATGTTATTCTTTTAACATTACTTAAAAAAAACTTAACTACAAATATGAATGTAATCCTTGAGATTATTAATCATTCAAAAATGTATTGAAAATTCATTAAATCTATAGAATTATATTATCTTAAATGTTGCTTACATTGCAGTGAAACCGGGAGCTTAGTGAACGGAATATTACGCGCCAAATGCTTAGAGGGTTAAAGAACACACTGCAAGTATATAATGATTTAGACCTTCATAACATCTCACCTGTCATAAAAATCTATTGACCACATCTTATAATTCATATGGATCTGTTGCGTGATATAAATTTAAGGGAGTAAGAAAAATTTCATCATTATAAATATGTTTCCTTTTCGCAAAATTGAAATCGATTTCAATTTAATATGTATTAATTGTTGTCACTTTAGTAATAGTTTGTGCGAATATATTTAAATGAAAACTAATTCATAAATCTATTAATTCAATCTATGTTTGTTTAACCCACACAAAAGAATGATTGATCATTTTATCAAACATGTTTGCTTTTCATGAATTTTTAAGAAGCAATTTTGTTTATGTTTTGCAATTTCATTTATTAGCTTACAAAAACAGTTTTCCCCAAGATCATTTCTAATACATTAAGCATATGACAACAAATTAAATCTTTTGTTCCTAACAATAGAATAACAGTACGTTTCTATGCAAATTTTTATATAAGAAAAGGAAATAATAATTAGTTAGAGTAACATTCAATATAAATAATTTTCCTATAAAACATTTCTTTTAAATTTTTCTGGTAACTGTTCTGTGATAATTTAAAAAAAATGGATATTCTTAAAAAGTAAAAGGAAAGAAATTAAAATTTCGTGTTTAACACTAGAACCGCCGGGTATTTTACTGAAGTTTTATAAAAAGTGTTCCCCACCAGAATTTTAATTTTAAACTATTTAACTTATTTAATTAGTCTATTTTTCTGTTGCCTATATTTAAGATATCTTATGAAGAAAATTCTGGGGCGAAACGACTGTTATCACTCTGGCAGGGGTCATTTTGACCCCTTTTGGCGGTTTTAGTGTTAATCCTTCATTACATGTATTTGAATAATTATTCATAATGTATGTGTAATATCAATCATTATTTTTTTCATCATTCATTTCTTTAGAACACTTATTGTATTTATTTAATAAAATAATATTCGCAATTCCGTCCCTAAAGCTCATAAAAAAGTCGATGCGATTAATTGGAAAATTGAATTGGAAATTGAAAAAGGAATCTGCTATAAAATTGAATTGGTCTTAATCGACATTAATTCTTGTCATATTAATAATATATTTTGTTTAATGCATCAAAGAATTCCTGAAACTATTAATAATCGTATACATGTGTATATATATGTCAAACAAAATTTAACTGGTCGTATTTTATACAGGCGTGGGAAAAATATAAACATCCCCACCCCCTACTAATTCTGCAACAGTTTGTGGTAGAACAAAATTATTTGTGCCAAACAATTGGACATAAAATCTTCTTTCAAATGACGTATATAAAATTTGCCCAGTGTTGTCAGTGAGCTACTTTTTAAAATACAGATTTCTTGATTGGCACCGCTGTTTTGAAATAGTAAAATTTGCCTTATTTAACGAGATATTAGTTACGGCGAAAACAAGGGGAACTTTATCATTTCAGAAAAGTAGTGCAAATCAAAAATACTTCTTTTTAAAAAAATAGCTAACAACGCTGAATTTGCTTAAAAAGGTCATCTAAATATCAAAAGAAATACAATTTTTTTTCAAAAGCGATATACAAATTTGATATCCAAAATAAATTTTAAGCACTTAAATTAATCAAAATACAAGTTTTTATGAAATTTTAAAATGAGCTTATTTTAAAGCCGTTGTCAAAATTGTCGTTCGCTACTCGATTGTTGAAATGCTACAGAATGACTAGATCACTAGCATAATTGTACTATTTCATTCCAATATGAAAATTTCGCTTACAATGCTTCGACTACTCCTAGCCCAAATTTTTCAATAAAATATAAAATATATTTTTCGAATTATGCTTTTCTGCAGATCTTGGACGGTCTCTTAAACCATCATTTTGACTTTTTCTAATTATAATATGAAAACAACTTGTAAGAAATATTTTAAATTGAGAATTTGCATAAAGCAGGGCATAAAAATTATAAATCTGTCCAAAAAAGTGTGAGTTGCAATTGATACAAATATTTTTGAAGATTAATTTAATAATTCATAATTCATTTTATAAATTGCTTTAATTACAAATTCATTGTATTTATCTTTGGATTGCATAGTATTATAACAACACAAATATTACCACATTAGGATTATAACTTCAAGTGCTATTAATAAAAATATGAAAATGTTACTTAACATTAGAAGCTCTAAATTTTGATTGCTTATAATCCGAAAATTTATCATCAAAATTACTTGAATTTTTTTATGGGCAATGTCTGAACCGAAGATTTAGCCCTTTGAGGGGCACCGTTTACAGTCTGCAAACGGTTAATTTTACCGTTCCAATTGCGAATAGGCACCAGTAAATTTTTAGTAAAATTTCAATCTCATAATGTAAGTAAAAAAAAAAAAAAAAAAGAGTTCTTGATTATTTTCAAATAAATTTTTTCTTAAATTGCGGTGTGAATTAATTATTTGAACATTTTTGGAGCAGAAACACTTTGCCCCTGAAAGAGTTAAAATATACAGTCGAGTCTCTCTATAACGAAACTCCATACATCGAATTTCTCTATATAACGAATTTTTAGTAGGAACGGTAACGAAATATCTATCTCTATATGACGAATTTTTTTATAAATTGGTTTTAATTTGTTCAGCTTTAAAAAAGCTTCGAAATCATATGGAATCATTATTTTTCATTTATCGTTCAGTGCTAAGTTTTTTTTTTTTTTTTTTTTTTTTTTTAATTACTTCTCTCCTTGTTCTTTAAATCCAACGAGTTCATCTCATCTCCCACACACCTTTCAACATCCTTCTCTAAACAGAGTCAATTGGATTGTTAAACATATAAGAGAGGAATCAATGAGAGGCACATAAGAGAGGCCTTCAAAGGGAAGAAAATGTTAACTACAATTTTTCATTCCTTGCTAAAATTTGAATATTTTTTTGAGAGCGTAGCAATTTTAAAATCAAAACAACAAAAAACTACAGATTTCTTCGTCTGAAATTAATGCAAGTCTTCTTCATTTGATTTTTATTAAGCTTTCAAATAAATGTCTGTTCTCTGTTTTGAAACTGCTTAAATAATTAAGAAATAAAATGTTAGGTTAATATTTACTTTTAAACATTTCAAATTCTTAATTAAAAAGATCAAAAACAATATTTGTTCAAAATTTACACATTAAATACGATTTTTAGCATCATTCTCTATACATCGAATTTTGCTATATAACGAATTTTTTACTGGAACGATGGATTTCGTTATATAAAGACTCGACTGTATTATCCAAAATAGGTGATGGCAGTGAAAAAAGCAAAGGTTGGTCTGCTTTTCATTTGTATATGGTCGTCTAAGACATTTGGAATAGTACATCATTTGAAAGTAGACTTTATTTTCTGTCGTTTGTTACCAGTAATTTTCTACCATTATAATTAGTCGCAGAGTTAATAGATAGTATTCACGTATGTCATACGGACAACGTATTTTGCCAATCATGATTTGCCCGTACCACGTACGGACATTCGTACTCGAATCATGATTTATTACTCTCACCAGTAAATTTTCATTGTAAATTTTGCATTATTTAATTCAAGCATTTTTCTGATTCTGTTAGGCAAAAATTTCTGTTTTGAAAAATCGGTATAAAAGATTAAAAATTCTCTAAAAAGCATTAAAAAATAGACATTATTTAACCCATTAGTGCCTAGCGTCCCATTTTTGGAACAGTATTAAAAAATTCAAGTAAGCGCTTTTCACACCAGTAAAAAGGGGGATAAATAAATACTTTCTTTCTCGAGACAAATTCCTCCATAAATTAAAATAAAAGTTATTCTTGTTTTAAAAGTGGTGGGAAAATGCAAAATTTGAATTTTAACAAAGAAAATAATTCAGGCATTAATGGGTTAAAAGTTTTAAAAAAATTCAAAATTTTTGATCAGTTAAGTAGTTGATATATCATCTTATGGCAAGATAAAATTATTTCCCAAACATAAATTCGTTATTTTCGATATTTGATAAGTCATTTTTTATTTTAAAAAAAAAAACCATAATGTTAAAGAATAACAAAACACATTAGTGTAAAAAGAAAAGTAATGTAAAATGGAACAGAAAGATAACATTTCTTTATGAAATTTTTTAAAGATTTAAATTGTTTCCCGCATGTAATTTAGAAATCCAAAGAATTTCAAAAATATGAAATGGGGAAGGAACTGGAACGGAAAAAAAACTTTTGTAATATTTCTCTAATTAAAAAAAAAAAAAAATTGTGCATGCATAATATTTATAAATATTTTTTAAACATCTGATATATAAAACTGATAAACTGAAATTTTGGCAACGTCACTTCAAATGTTTGTTGAAAAAAGCTAAGAAGAAATAAGAAAAATGATATTTAAACTGAAGATTTTATCTGACTTAAAAATGGGAATTGTTTTTCCAAGAAGTGTTTTCTTCTTAAATTTCTGATATGATGACTATCAAAAGACTCTGTGAAATTGAAAAAAATCGCATATGACACAGAATGAAAACACGTTATAAAAAATACATTTAGACATATATATATATGTAAAACAGGGTGTCTATAATTATTGTTTGGGTTTCTTTACTTCAGAAATTTGATGTAAGAACATGATGAAATTTAATATATTTAAAGTGAATTCACAAAGTTTTATTTTAAACACAAATAAAGCTAAATATGAGTAAAGTTGTAACTCAAGACATAATAAATCAAATAACGATTATAATCAAATGATAATTGATACCACAGTTTAATTAAATTTACCAAAAGGACATTTCTTATATGCACTTGTCAAACCCTGATTATAGAATCGGTACGAAATCACCTACGCCCTTAGGAAAATTTCGACGAGCCCGAAAATGAGAAATTAGAATCAACGACCTCCAAATTTTATATTGAATAATTATTAATTAGTATATATCTGCATAGCTGCCAACTTTTACGAATTTTTGCTGCTACTAAAATTGTACAGAGATTTTCCATTTGTTTAATCATAAGATTTCGACGATTAAATATGACAATATTTACTGTAAAAGTTTTGTGGTAGGAAAAATGCGTAAAAGTTGGTAGCTGTATATTTACCTCATGGAACTACTAAGAAAGAGGAAAAGACATATCCGTAAAATAGTGAAGCTTCAACTGTAACCGCTTTCGAAGAGGGTTCATCAGTACGACAGCAAACACCCACCAATAAATTTATGTAGAAAATTTTTGTTAATTTAAACGCCTCATTAATAAAAAATATTAATAAAAAATAGTGGGAAAATCGGTATTCATTTTTACTGGTAAAATAATAATTTGTAAGTATTAGTTCCGCCACATTTTGACAACCAAGACAACATTCTATCAGTGTCAATAAAACGATTATAAAAAAAAGGTAAACTGATAACAGTAAAAATAAACAGAATTTTTTTACCATGTTTGTGAGAGAAATTTTCCATTCATAAGGCTCCTAAAATAACATGAAAATTTCTATCTAAGCTTTCTGGTAGAAGTTTTCATATGCGGTAATCAGAAACTTTGTATCTAATTTATAAAAAAAAAAAAAAAAAAAAAAAAAAAAAAAAACAGTAGCCATCTTGTGACAACCACCTCGGTTACTTCACTCGCAACTGATAGACCATGCACTATATGTCTTCTCCTTTTATTCATAACTCCATTATTTACCTATATATACCAATCTGTATATTTACCAATCACACCAGGTATTATAGTAGTTTTAAAAATGGGGTAGTTTCTACGTTCTGTTATTTAATATATAAATTATTATTATTAAATATTATAAATATATTATAAATTATTTATTTTAATTTTTGTTAAGTAGTGTCTAAACACACAGTATACTCTGGATGCTTTAATAAATTTATTTATACTTCTTCAATTATAAATATAACATTCCGTATAATTTTATTAGAAACAATAATTCTAATTAATATTTTCTTTAAAAACACATACATTGCATGCAATATTTAAGATTTTAAAAAATGATGATTATTCCACAAGGTCAAATTAAAAATATATTATTTTGTCCACAAAAATTCCTCTTTCAACTTGGACTTATTTCACTTCAAGCATTTTCGAAAAAAGTTTAAAACTTGATTGTATTTGGATAGATAAATATACAGATATATAATTACAATTACAGGTATTAACAAAATTAAGGATAAAACTTTGTGTTATTATTTTTTTTTTTAATCTATTTTGAATAATTTTTATTTTTGCGATACATGTTTTCGAAAACCAGTACTTCTTACTCGAGATGGTTTTGAAAGATATCACACAAGGCATAACTATAAATTATTTTGAGATACTTGTTTCGGATTTTGCGAAATTGTGTAAAGAAATCTAAGTCTATCAGATAGAAAAGAAAGGTTTCAAAACCCTGCGTTGATGGGTAAAATAGATTTTACTTACGTAACTACAGGCTTGAATACTAGTTAATCCACATTCACTTACCTGAAAGACAAGAACACATTTGAGATTTATGAAATAAAAAGATACATTTAAAAAATTTCATTATGTTATTAAACAATATTTGTGAATTATGAATTTCATGAAATCAACCTTGCTTTGACTAAATGTACCTATTTTAAAAGATATAGAAAGATTTCACTCTATTTTCAATATATGTTTCTCAATAGTGATACAACCCCGAAATATATTTTCAGACCGTCGTTCGCACATTTTGGATATCATTTTGTAATTTATTTTTCTCGTTTGCATTCTCGTAGATATAAAAAATTACCAACTTCGGAATAATCATCTATGCTATTCTAACTTTTGAGTGTAATGTAAAGTTAAAAAGTTAATTTGAAAATGGTTCTTTAAACTATTAGATAGTTCAAAGATAGTTTTGCCAGATGCCAAGCTTAAATCGGGAGTGGAAGGGTGAAAGGGTCGAAATGTTCTGAACACCAAGATTTTGAAATAATTTTCTTCAGTTTTCTAACTGCAGAATTATCTGCGTTTAAACTTGTTTGTATAAAGTGTAAAAACTTAGTGGCGCCCAGAACATTTTACATTAGTGATTTTCGTGAACACGATTAGACCCGGATTGAGTCAAGTGTAGATTTTGTTTGTAGTAATATTTTATTACATGTGTTCATGGTCACATTAGATTTTTTTTAAGTATCATATAAGGTAAATATCAATCCACTTACACTTAAAAATATATAAATATGAGCGTACGTTGAGTACATGTTACATAATTTATACAATCCCCTATCGTAATATAAAAGTTAAAAGAGCATAAACTGCAACAAAGCTTTTATTACAACTACTAGGGATGAAAACAACAATAATAAAAAAAATGGCAAAAAGTCTTGTCTTACTGATTGCTAGTAAAGTTATAAAGGTGTTCTTCAACTTTTCGTTTTATTTTTCTGCGGTGCTTGGTTTCTGAGATATCTGATATTTTACGCTCTCATGATTGATCGAATAACATTTGGGAATTTTTCTATTGTAAAAAAGCAATAAACGATGTGATGCTTGTTTCTTGGTGTTTTTTCATTTGAAAAGTTCATTAAACAAGGTGTTGCCGATTTCGATCAAGAGATTCAGAACAGTGACAGTAGGCATCATGAGAATGAAAAATTACCATAAAAGTATTTCGACCACTAAACTATATCCGAAGTACTGTCTATTATAACAGCAAGATCTGAATATTTTTAAAATTTCGTTATCGTACGAATGCACCTCATTTGCTACGCTCCGCGTGCAATTTCAAACTTGTTCTGATTCAATTAGGCAAAAACTTCTGTTCTCAAAAACCGATAATAAAAGATTTAAAATTTTGTAAAAGGCATTGAAAAAATAGACATTAATTGAAAGTTTTTCAAACTTTTTTTTCAAACTTTTTTTTTTTTAAATTATTGATTAGTTAAGTGGTTAATATTGTTAGACAATTGCTTCTTTTTGTACTAAAATCTACCGCCAGATGGCAGCACCAGACATTATTCTGTTTTCACTGGAAGAGAACTTTAGAACAGTTAGTTGATGTAGTGACTGAGCTGGGTTAGGCAGCAAAATGCTGTCAAGGATTAACAATCCATTATCATACATTATGATTCCAAAGGAATAACAATTATTTATCAAGAACTGCTTCAAACTGAAGCTAATATATGTTTCAAAGTTATTTTTTTTATTTGTTGTGTTCTGTAAATATTGTGAAGACTGTGCATCTGTTCTTTTGTGTTGTGAAGTGTTTCCAAGTATTTGTTCATCATTATTCTACTTTATTTCTTCAAATAAATGTGTGTCAACTAAAAGGTAAAGTTTTTAACTCCTTTTATTATTGAGGAACTCACTTATTCACGCCTTATGGAATAACATTCCAACATTGTTGATAATGAGACTGAAAATGAGTCTCAAAATTTAAATATAATAATATCAAAACAGAAAATATAATATTTAAATTCAAAAGAAATAATTATTTTCTGAATATTGTATTTTTTAGAAGTGAATGATATAAAAGAAAATTCAAAGAATTGTTCTTGTTTTGAAACCAAAACTATTATTTGTTGATATGAAAAGAAATTATTTCGCTTGTTTCTTATTGAAATTTATTATTTATTAGTTGAAAATACAAATACATGTTTTAAATAAAGAATTTTGAATATTTAGGAAGATTTTCTGAAACCAGAAGTAACTTTAAAGTTGTTCTCAAGAATTCTATTATGTTCTTATTTCATCATTAGCATTATATATGAGTTTATAATATTTTATTGTTGTAAATTAATAAGATAAACACTATTTTATTTTGTGTGAAATAAGCAAATATTATTATATAATGATGTCTAGTCTTAAAGAATCTCATTATATTGATAAGTTAACTGATGATAATTATTCAGTATGGAAGTTTAAAATTGAACAATTGTTAATCAAAGAAGGTTTATATGATGTTGTATTTGAACCTAAAAAAGAAAATGATGACAATTGGGTGAAAAATGATAGAAATGCTAGAGCATTAATTTGTTTAAATATCTCAGATTCTCAAATTGTTCATGTGAGACATGCTAAAAGTGCTAAAGAAACATATGATCAATTGAAATCTGTTCATGAAAGGGTAAATCTTACAAATAAACTTTATCTTCTTAGGAAGTTGTATTCCATTAAATATAATGAAAGTATTAAAATGCAGGAACATATAAATTCCGTCTTAGAATTGGCAGAAAAATTAAGAAGTATAGGTGAAGTAATACAAGATGATAATTTAATAGCTATTTTGCTTTGTTCTTTGCCAAATTCTTATAGTACCTTTATAACTGCTATTGAAAGCAAATATGACACAGATTTATCATTAAAATATGTTCAAAACAAGTTAATTGATGAATATCTTAGAAGAGTTGAAACTAAACAAATTTCAACAAAATTTGAATCTATTTCTTTAAAGGGTAATAGGGATAAACCAAAACATTTGAATAAACAAAAATTTTGTTCTCATTGTAAAAGAACCAATCACAACCGTGAAGATTGTTTTCACTTAAAGAATAACAACAATAACAAAACAAAACCAATTTTTACTCGAGATAGATCACGTCAACAGTTTAAAAAACAAAATTTCTCTGCTTCTACTGCTAGTCAAAATGAAAATCCACCAAATTCTCAAAACTATCATGAATTAATAAAAGAATCAAATTCTTCAGGTTTTGTTATGAAATCTCAACAAAATGGAAATCAAAACAAAAAGTTAACTTTTGTTATTGATTCAGGCGCATCTGTTCATTTAGCTAATTCTTTAGAACTATTCTCAGAATTAAAGAATTCAAATAAAGATACAATTACAATTGCTAATGGAACTAAATTAACTGCAAAAGGAAAGGGTAAATGTACTTTTAATATTGAAACAGTTAATGGTCAAACAAATAAAGTTACACTAGATCATGTGCTTTATGTTCCCGAGTTAGACAGTAATTTGTTGTCTGTACAGTCTTGCACTGAGAAAGGTTTTGTTGTAACATTTAAAGATGATATGTGTTTAATTAAAAAGGGTAACATATTAGTTGCAGATGCAAAAGCTGATGAGGGGTTATACAGATTAAAAATAAAACCCACAAATGAAAAAGTATACAGCGCTTCAGAAATATTACCTGTATGTTCTAATGTCAATTGCATTCTAAAATGGCACCAAAGGCTGGGTCATAGAAATTTGGAATCCATCAAGAAAATTCAAAAGAATGATTTAGCTTTAGGTATTACTCTGAATAATTGTTCTCATAATACTGAATGTTCAAGTTGTATAAAAGCTAAGCTAACAGAAAAATCATTTCCAAAAGAAACGCAATACAGAAGTAGAAAACCACTTGATCTGATATATAGTGACGTTTGCGGTCCTGCTGAAACAAATAGTATGGGATCAAAAAGATATTTCGTTACATTTATCGATGATTATTCTCGTTATACACAGGTATATTTTATTACCTCTAAAGATGAAGTATTTGATAAATTAAAGGAGTATGTTGCATCAACAACAAATAAATTTAGTTTGAACATTAAATCCTTGCGTACTGACAATGGAGCAGAATATTGCAACGAATATGTTAGTAACTACCTAAAGAGCTTAGGAATACATCATGAAACAACAACGCCATATTCGCCGTCTCAAAATGGAGTTGCAGAAAGAAAGAATCGCTCGCTAATTGAAATGTGTAAAGCCATGCTTATAAATGCCAAATTACCAAAAACATTCTGGGCAGAAGCCGTAGCTACAGCAGCTTATTTGCAAAATCGATTACCCACAAAATCAACTGAAAAGACACCATATGAACTGTGGAATGGGCATAAGCCAAATTTGAGTCACCTTAAAGTATTTGGATGCAAAGCATATGTGTATGTTCATAAACAGAAGAGGCAAAAATTTGCTGAAAAAGCCACTGAAGGAATCTTTGTTGGTTATGATTTAAGAAGCAAGGGATATCGAATTTATACAGGTGAAAGAAAAATTGTGATAAGCAGAACAGTAAAGTTTTTTGAAAATATGAACGGTGAAAACTTTTTCCCAGAAAATCCTGAAGAGCAAACTTCTGATTTAATTCATTTCAATTTTTCAGAAGAAAATCTTGAAAATGATTGTGAATCTATTCCAATAGAAAATGCTGCAGAAGAAATAGAAACTGATGAAAAATCAGTAGATAGCCTAACAACAGAAAAAAGTGAAGAAAATTCACAGAGAAGAATTTCTAACAGAGAAACAAAAGGAATTCCACCAGAAAGGTTTTCTTACAAAACTGAAGACAGTTATTCGAAAAATCAAGATCCTGAAACTTTTAAAGATGTTCTAAAATTACCACTAAAAGATCAACAGAAATGGTTACAGGCTATGAAAGAAGAATTTAACTCTTTAAAGGAAAATGAAGTATTTGAGCTTGTTACTTTACCAAAAGGTAAGCGCGCAATTGGCTGTAAATGGGTTTATAAGACAAAATGCGATGAAAATGGAGAAGAAATAAAATGCAAAGCACGACTAGTTGCCAAGGGTTTCACTCAACAACTAGGCACTGATTATGATGAAACCTTCTCTCCTGTCGTCAAACATACAACTATTAGAGCTTTTCTGACCTGTGCAGCTTATCGTAAAGCCAAAGTATTCCAAGTAGATGTTAAAACAGCCTTTCTACATGGTAAATTAGATAATGAAGAATTATACATGCTTCAACCAGAAGGCTTTCAAGATCAAGAAAACAAAGACAAAGTCTATAAATTAAAAAAGGCTATATATGGTCTCAAGCAAGCCGCCAAGTGCTGGAATGAAGAAATAGAAAATACTCTAAAGGCAAATGGATTTAAACAAAGTGAAGCAGATCCATGTTTGTTTACGAAAGAAAAATCAAAGAAGACAATTCATCTCATACTATATGTAGATGATATGTTGATAAGCTCAGAAGATGAAGATGAAGTCAATGAAGTAATAAACTATTTAAAGAAGTCTTATCCTATAACATCATTAGGAGAAGCAAAATACTTCTTAGGTATAGAGATTCATAGAAAAGAAGATGGAAGTTATCTGCTGTCACAAACAAATAAAATAAATCAATTAGTTAAAGATTTTCAGCTTGAAGAAGCCAAACCAACTTATACCCCAATGGAAACAAACTATTATAGTTTAGAAAAAGAAGAAAATCTTTTATCATCAAATGATAACTATAGACAAGCTATTGGAAGTCTTTTATTTATTTCTTCATGCACAAGACCAGACATTACAACTCCTACGCACATAATAAGTCGAAGATGCAATAATCCAAGACAATAGGACTGGAATGCTGTTAAGAGGGTAATAAGGTACCTAAAAACCACAAAAGATCTTGCACTTCATATTTCCTCAGAAGATTATCCTAATATAGTTGCATACTCAGATGCTGACTGGGGTCAAGATACTACAGATAGAAAATCTACCTCAGGAAATGTAATCTTCTTGGGCAATAGTTGCATTTCTTGGTTCTCAAGAAAACAAACATGTGTTACATTATCGTCAGCCGAGTCGGAATATGTGGCACTGTCACAAGGAACTCAAAAAGTGTTGTGGATTTTAAAACTATGTAAAGATCTCAAATTACATCAACATTATCCAATTAAAATTTTTGAAGATAATCAATCAACTATTAAATTGGTTGAAAGTGAAAAGTTCAAGTCGCGAACTAAACACATTGATACAAAGTATCACTACATACGAGATTTGAAAATGAAAAATATAATAGATGTCAAATACCTGTCAACAAATGAAATGATAGCAGATATAATGACAAAGCCATTGCCAAAGACCAAATTTGAACATTGCAGAAACCTTATCCATCTGGTGTCAGATTCTATCACAAAACGGGAGAGATGTTAGACAATTGCTTCTTTTTGTACTAAAATCTACCGCCAGATGGCAGCACCAGACATTATTCTGTTTTCACTGGAAGAGAACTTTAGAACAGTTAGTTGATGTAGTGACTGAGCTGGGTTAGGCAGCAAAATGCTGTCAAGGATTAACAATCCATTATCATACATTATGATTCCAAAGGAATAACAATTATTTATCAAGAACTGCTTCAAACTGAAGCTAATATATGTTTCAAAGTTATTTTTTTTATTTGTTGTGTTCTGTAAATATTGTGAAGACTGTGCATCTGTTCTTTTGTGTTGTGAAGTGTTTCCAAGTATTTGTTCATCATTATTCTACTTTATTTCTTCAAATAAATGTGTGTCAACTAAAAGGTAAAGTTTTTAACTCCTTTTATTATTGAGGAACTCACTTATTCACGCCTTATGGAATAACATTCCAACAAATATATCATCTTATGCCAAGATAAAATTATTTCCCAAGATAATTTTCGTTATTTTCGATATTTGACAAGTCATTTTTCATTTTAAAAAAATCATAATGTTAAAAAATAACAAAATACATTAGTGTAAAAAGAAAAGTAATGTAAAATGCGACAGAAAAATACCATTCCTTTATGAAATTTTTTAAAGATTTTAATTCTTGATTGAATGTTCATAGAGCATTACAAACACCATATTTAACCAATAATAGAGAGTGTTCAACTTGAACCCAATTTGGGTTGACAGTAATAACTTTCAGGAAACTGTAGTACAACACATTAAAAAATTTAATAGACATTCTGACTCTTGTGCAATGTGATAATATAAAAAAGATGTGGTAAAAGTTGCTGTAATACGTGCCAGAAGGTTGCGCTTGACGTTCCACTTTTTGCGCTGCTATCACCAGTTCATGATGTATCATAAATTAGGTGAACACACTCTTTTTCCTGAACTTTTCGTGACGTTATCACATTTGACATATTGCTGCATTTTTATTGCAATGTTTATAATTTTTTTTTTCAAAATTATTAACCCTAATAATAATGAGTTAATGAATAATAAGTTTCGTCCCACCCATCATTTGGGACGAAACACCCTGTCTTTGTGAGTAGGTTGCAACCCCACGTTTTATGGCAAATGTTCATCCCATATTACTAAACTGAATTTGCTAATCGAATTCTGCAACACTCTGTATATACATTAACTTGGTTTGGCAGAACGCTCGTACCACTTGATTTCAACACATCACCAGCAAAGTACACTGTAAAAAAAAGTCTGGTAAATTATAAAGAATCTACGGATAATCCATTATCTTAAGACTTATGTAAAATTAAAGAGATCAGAGAAATCGAGATTCTGTTGAATAATAGAGAAGTTATTCGGCAGATTTACAATACACTATGTAAATTAACTTCGTTAAAAATATACAAGACTTTCTAAATTCATTTTTTACGGATAATAATTTAATTTAGTTTTCAAAGTCAGTAAATCACTCAATCACTCAGTGATCCTGAAAGAATTTGAATTTTTTCGAGTAATTTTGAAATGCTGAATCATTTATTTTTTACACATTTCGTTTTTAGCCGTCCTGGGGTTTGAGCCCGAAACCTCTTGACAATGGAAGAACACTATACTGCCTGGGTTATAGGAACTGTTGCTATTTAGTTCAAAATATGTCATTTGTGATTCAGCTGGGAAAATCGATAAAAAATCCCCACTAACACAGAGGAGATTATTTTTCCCTTTCTAAATTATTATAACTTAAAAAAATAATTAATATTTTTACTAAAATGTCAAAATAATTTTGTAATTGTGTGTTTTGAATTATAAGTTTTAATAAACATGGAGATATCTTTAAATAAAGACGAAATAAATCCCTGCAGGGAATTAGATATAATATAAGGGAAATGTCTGTAAAATGATGAACGTGAAACTCAATTAAATAGATTTACAAAAAGTCTCTTTTTTTCTGTGTTTTTACAGAAATTTTTAACAGTGTAGGTATCGTAAATGGAACGCACAGTGGACTAACAGAAAACAAATTTAAAAAATCTATAGCATTAACAACAGTTACATTGAAAATTTACAAAATCACATTACAAAATTCATTTATGCCTAATTATTTTATAGGAATCAATGAAGCAAATACAAAAACAAATATCAGAAATTGTATTAATAAGTGAATAACTTTTTATTTAGAAGAAAATTTAACTTGATATACATTTTTTTTTTCAAAAATGTAAACAAATATGTTTAAAAAAAAGTTTAATGATTAAAATGTCAAAGTTTAGAATATAAATATAATAAAAAGAGTAATGAGATTTCATCCGTTAAAATGTTTCTTTACATCACGAGTAGAAATTTCATAGTGCATTAATTTATGCAAATAATTTTAAGGTGAAAGAAATTCAAATACATCTTTCGTTACTAATTTCATATCGTTCAATACACCTGTGACTTTCCATTCAAATTAATTGAAACTATGTTTTAAATGTTTATTTCTAAAAGCGTTATAAATGATAAATATAAATAAATTTGAAAGTTATTAATACTAAAATTTTTGTCACATCTTGGTATTTAAAAAAATTACACTTTTACTAAACGTGTCATTTAGAATTATTAGAACTGTTTTATATTTAATTTTTAATAGAGTTTTATGGCGATTTGTTAGGTCTTTTGGAGATTTTAGTGTATTTGTAGAATATATGAAGTCGATGTTTTTGCATGTCATAAAATTTATTAATATATTTATTTCCGAAATCTTTTAAAATGAAAAATAAAAACAAATTTGAAAAATTTTAACTGTAAATTTCATTTTTAATATTTTAATGTTTTCGCTGGTATTTGCAAAGTTATTGTTGACATTATTTATTTATTTAAGTATCAGGAAGTATGTTATACTTAAATTTTTAATACATATTTATGAAGATGTATTAACTGTGTATTATGTTTTAATGTGCTTGTAGAAAATCTTAAGATGATAATCTTGGATATTATAAAATAAATTAGTATATTTATTTCTGAAAGCCTTAAAGATAATAAATTAGAAAATTATTAATGATAATATTTTTTTATATTCAAATAAATTAATAATAGAAGCGCCAAAGTTTTCCACTCTCGAAATATATAGTAAATGTCTTTAAATAACTTTTTCAGAAGCAAGGTATTTCTGCTAAAAAATGTTCAAATAATTGATTCACACCACAATTTAAGAACAAATGTATTTCAAAATAAACAAGATCTCTTTTTCTACGCATATTATGAGATCAAAATTTTACTAAAAATTTACTGGTGCCAGTTCGCAATTGGAACAGTAAAATTAACCCTTTGTAGACTGCAAACGGCGCCCCTGAAAGGGTTAAACAAGACCAAATATGAATGATATCGAATTATGAGAAATTATTGATCAGAAAATTAAGAGAAAAACCTTTAATTAAAAAAGGACAAATAACATATTTATAACTGCATTTGGTTATTCTTTATAAAATACGCACAGTAGACTAACATAAAAAATTATTTAGAGAAAATCCATAGCATTAATATAAGTTACATTCAAAATTTATAAAATAGCATTACAAAACTCATTTATGCCGAATTAATTAATCGAAATTAATGAAGCAAATACAAAAACAAATATCAGATATTCTATTAATAAGCAAAATTGTTTTTTATTTAGAAGTAAATTAAACTCTATGCACTTTTTTTAATGTAAAGAAATATGTTCAAAAGATGTTCAATGGATAAAATGTCAAAATTCAGAGTATAAATGTGATAAAAAACAAAGTAACGAAATTTTAATCTTTAGAATGTTTATTTGCATTACGAGTGGAAATTTTACAGTGCACTAATTTATGTAAATAATTTAAAGATGAAAGAAATTGAAATATATCTTTAGTTACTAATTTGATTTCTTTGAATACACCTGTGACTTTCCATTCAATTTATTATATCCATTATTGCAAATACGTTTTAATTGTTAATTTCTAAAAGCGCTATAAATGATAAATGTAAATAAATTTTAAAATTATTAATAGTAATATTTTTGTCATATTTTGGTATTGAAAAAATTGTACACTATTACTAAAGGTGTCTATTCATTTAGAATTATTAGAACTTTTTTATATTTAATTTTTAATACAGTTTTTTATAGAAACTTGTTAGCGCTTTTTGGGGTTTTAGTGTATTTGTAGAATGTATGAAGATGATATAATTACATGTTATAAACTTTATTAATATATTTATTTCTGAAAACTTTTAAAATGAAAAATATAAACAAATTTGAAACATTTTAATTGTAAGCTTCATTTTTTATATTTTAATGTTTTCGCTGGTGTTTGCAAGGTTATTATTTACATTATTTATTTACTTACAAGTACTAGGAAGTATGTTATATTTAAATTTTTAACACATATTTACGAACATGTATTAACTGTGTACTGTGTTTTAATGTGTTAGTAGATAATGTTAAGATGATAATCTTGGATATTATAAAATTAAAATAATATATTTATTTCTGAAAGCCTTAAAGATAAAAAAAAATTTGAAATCTATTAATGATAATACAGTCGAACCTCTATATAACGAAACTCCATACATCGAATTTCTCCATATAACGAATTTTTAGTAAGAACGGTCCCCTTTTCGCATGATTACATTAAAAACAGACTCTATATAGCGAAATATCTATCTCCATATAACGAATTTTTTCATTAATTGATCTTAATTTATTCAGTTTTAAAAAAGCTTCGAAATCATATGGAATCAATTTTCCTTCACTTATTTTTGATTTATCGTTCAGTGGAGAGGTTTTTTTTTTTTTTTATAAATATTACTTCTCTCCTTATTCTTTAAATCTAACAAGTTCATCCCACCTCCCACACACCTTTCAACATCCTTCTCAAAACACAGTCA
Organism: Maratus speculifer; assembly: GCA_964019185.1. NCBI lineage: Eukaryota > Metazoa > Arthropoda > Arachnida > Araneae > Salticidae > Maratus > Maratus speculifer. Next base: position 232,508,861 of record OZ025303.1, read on the forward strand.
ATTGAATTGTTACACATAAAAGAGAGGAATCAATGAGAGCACATAAGAGAGACCTTCAAATGGAGGAAAATATCAACTACAATTTTTCATTCCTTGCTAAAATTTGAGAATTTTTTTTTTTTGAGAGCGTAACAATTGTAATTTTAAAATCAAAACAACAAAAAATTACAGCTTTCTTCCTCTGAAATTTATGTAAGTCTTCCTTATTTGATTTTCATTAAGCTTTCAAATAAATGTCTTTTCTCTTTTTTGAAACTGCTTAAATAAGTAAGAAATACAATGTTAGGTTAATATATACTTTTAAACATTTCAAATTCTTAATTAAAAAGATCAAAAATAATATTTGTTCAAAATTTACACATTAAATACTATTTTTAACATCATATTCTATACATCGAATTTCTCTATATAACGAATTTTTTATTGGAACGATGGATTTCGTTATATAGAGGTTCGACTGTATTTTTTTATATTCAGATAATTTATTTATAGATACACCAAAGCTTTCCGCTCTCTAAATATATAATAAATGTATTTAACTCTTTCGGGTCTGGTGTACTATTAATAGTACTTGTCTTTTAATGGAATATTATTTTGTCTTAAGAAATACTTTTGCTAATATTTACTTGTAGTAATGTTAGTGTTTGTATATGCATATACTGTATGACTTCATTTATGTTTATGCATTCATAATAATAATAAGTATTATTTGCTTCATTCTCTTTACGCCGTTTGTGATTATTGTATTTTAAACGTATGTTTCATTCTTTAAAATGAAAGTTACTTTTCTGAAAGAATTATGTGTAATAAAGCGCAAAAAATATTAGAAAGATGTAATGTAATTTGAATCTTATCGTAATACAATACTTTCTAAACATCTCCAAAAATTCTTCCTTAGCCAATTTTTGTATGAATATTAATTAATGGTACGCAAAACAACAACATTCGGTATCTTTCAGACAATGAAATATTCGTTAAACACTAATTAATCTATCTGAATAGCTACTGTTAATGTTATTAACGTAAAAGTAATTTTTTCTAAAAACTGAAAAAAATTCGGACCCGAAAGGGTTAATTAAACAAGACCAAAATAGGAAAGATATCGAACTATGAGAAATTATTCATTGGAAATTTATAAGAAAAACCTTTCATTAAAAAAAGGAAAAATAACATATTTATAACTGCATTAGATTATTACTTATAAAAAAATGCGTGTGAAATGTGAGAAATTATTTTGAGAAAATCCATAGCATTAATATAAGTTACATTCAAAATTTATAAAATAGCATTATAAAATTTATTTATGCCGAATTAATTTATCGAAATCAATGAAGCAAATACAAAAACAAATATCACAAATTCTATTAACAAGCATTTTTTTTTTTTTTTTTAGAAGTAAATTAAACTGTATGCACATTTTTTAATGTAAACAAATATGCTCAAAAGATGTTCAATGGATAAAATGTCAAAGTTCAAAGTACAAATGTGATTTAAAAAAAAAGTAATGAAATTTCAACCTTTAGAATGTTTCTTTGCATTATGAGTGGAAATTTTACAGTGCATTAATTTATGTAAATAATTTAAAGATGAAAGAAATTGAAATATATCTTTCGTCCCTAATTTGATTTCGTTGAATACACCGGTGGCTTTCCATTCACGTTATTTGCAAATATGTTTTAAATGTTTTTTTCTAAAAGCGTTATAAATGATAAATATAAATAAATTTGAAAGTTTTTAATAGTAATATTTTTGCAACATTTTGGTATTAAGAAAAATTGTACACTATTACTAAACGTGTCTGTTCATTTACAATTACGATAACTATTTTACATTTATTTTTAATACACTTTTTATGGAGACTTGTTAGGTCCTTTGAAGTTTTTAGTGTGTTTGTAAAATATATGTAGACGATGTCCTTGTATGTTATAAAATATAGTAATGTATTTATTTCTGAAAACTTTCACAATGAAAAATATAAATAAATTTGAAAATTTTTAATTGTAAGTTTCATTTTTAATATTTTAATGTTTTCATTGGTGTTTGCAAGGTTATTATTGACATTATTTATTTATTTATAAATGTTAGGAATTATGTTATTAAATTTTTAATACATATTTCTGAAGATGTATTAACTGTGTATTGTGTTTTAATGTGTTTGTAGAAAATCTTAAAATGATAATCTTGTATTATAAAATAAATTAATATATTTATTTCTGAAAGCCTTAAAGATAATAAATTTAAAAAATATTAATAAGAATATTTTTTTATTCAAATAAGTTAATAATAGAGACGCCAAAGCTTTCCGCTCTCGAAATATATAATAAATGTCTTTAATTAAACAAGACCAAAATATGAAAGACATCGAACTATGAGAAATTATTGATCGGAAATTTAAAAGAAAAACCTTTCATTAAAAAAGGACAAATAACATACTTATAATTGCATTAGGTTATTCGCCCTACCAGTGGCCGCGAGGTTTTAACCTCCAAACTGGTAGACGGTAGGTGCTGGGTTCGAACCCAATCGCGACCGTCGGCCTAACAGTTCGGAGTTTTCCGTGGTTTTCTTCGAACCTTGCGTAAATACGGACTAGGTTCCCTTAGAAAGACCCCCACGGAGGGCATCCCACTCGATAGGGCCTATTATCCCATAGTGTCGATAATTGGCCGACATAAATACAAACAATACAAGTACAAAGCATTAGGTTATTCCTTATAAAAAATGCACAGTGGACTAACACGAAAAATTGTTTTTAGAAAATCCATAGCATTAATATAAGTTACATTCAAAACTTATAAAATAGCATTACAAAACTCATTTATGCCGAATTAATTTATAGAAATCAACGAAGCAAATACAAAAACAAATATCAGAAATTCTATTAATGAACATTTTCTTTATTTAGAAGTAAATTTAACTTTATGCACATTGTTTTTAATGTAAACAAATATGTTCAAAATATATTTCATGGATAGAATGTCAAAGTTCAAAATATAAATGTGATAAAAAGAAAAAAATGAAATTTCAACCTTTAAAATGTTTCTTTGCATTACGAGTGGAAATTTTACAGTGCATTAATTTATGTAAATAATTTAAAGATGAAAGAAATTGAAATATATCTTTCGTCACTAATTTGATTTTATTGAATATTCGTGTGACTTTCCATTCAAGTTATTTGCAAATATGTTTTAAATGTTCATTTCTAAAAGTGTTATAAATGATAAATATAAATAAATTTGAAAGTTATTAATAGTAATATTTTTGTCACCTTTTTTTGTATTAAGAAAAATTGTACACTATTAATAAACGTGTCTGTTCATTTAGAATTACGATAACTATTTTATATTTAATTTTTAATACGGTTTTTATTTAGCCTTGTTAGCTATTTTTGGGTTTTTAGTGTATTTGTAGAATATATGAAGAAGATGATCTTGCATGTTATAAAATTTATTAATATATTTATTTTTGAAAACGTTTAAAATGATAAATATAAATAAATTTGAAAGATTTTAATTGTAAGTTCCCTTTTTTTAAACATTTTAATATTTTCGTTGGTGTTTGTAAGATTTTTTCTGATACAGAATGGAGCCCATAGAGATTCGGAAAAAGAAGTTTTAAAATGCCCTCATTAATCGTGCTTCGTTTCAATTTAATTTCTTCTGAAAAATAAAAGGTTATTATTTCGCTGAATTTAGTTTTATGAAATGCCAAATGAAGTTTAAATATGCACTATCTTTAATTCTCAATACCGAGTTAAGTTCCTTATAAATAGATAAGGATAAGATTTTATATATATAAAAAAAGAGTTATTCAGAATAGCAATATATGATATTATTTAGGCTTCATATCTCTTTGAACTTTAATGATGTACCCATTCATATTTTTTTAGTATATACAAAATATAACCAACTCTACTTTGTATAGTTTTTTACAAGTCTTACTAGTCTTACAACAATGATTTTCTTTTAATAATACAATTAACCCCTTCGTGATGAGAGTTCTTTGCTTAGTTTAATCTTTAATCACCAGATTTTCAAAACAAAAATTTTCTGTACATGAATTGCCAAAATGCTCCAATTAAATATGGTAAGCTTTACAATAAAAAATAACTGGTGGGAATAATGAAGGATTCTGAGAATTTTAAGTGGAATGTATACCAATCGCTCATCCCCAAGGTGTTAATTATACATATACATAGGTGCCAACCTAACATTAATCTTCAGTAATACGTCTGTTAATTTGAACCTAGTTTAATGAATTTCAAACCAGAATTTTTTCAAAGAAATGAAATTAAATATTTAAACTTTGAAACTTGAAATCAAATAAATAACAATTCATGAAATAAATTTTTTGGTTCGAAACGAAGTTAACCTGGATCAAATTAACCCAGGTATTACGGAAGATTAATAGAAGTTGGCAGCTATGCATGTATTTATTGTGCGAAACCCACTGAGGCGAGTATTATTCGCACTGGACCGTTTATTTGTATTAGGTTTATAATACTGAATTTTACACTCTGACTTAAAGTTGCCGCAAATGAATCTCAATTACGAATTGCAAATTTGTGAATTAGTGCAATGTTCTGCTTGGCTGAGCCTGTTGAGTGATTTATACCAAAAAAAACTAATCAATTTATAATAAGAATTAATATAATATTTTCATAAATTCTGTTTATGAGATAGAGTTCCCACAAAATTTGCGTCAAGTTTAGACACACAGACTCACAGTCAGACATTTTGAAATAATATGTTTTTCGGTATCTCTGATCCCCTAACACGTGTAAATACGTCTAAAACCAGAATTTGAAAATTTTCATGAATCCAATACTTTGTGCTTGTTAAGATAGAAGAAAATAATAATAGCATTAATATAATGTATTTCGACTCATTTCACTGTCAAACATTCCGAAGATTTTGACATAAAGTTGTAGAATACAGATATATTGCTCTATATAGAAAAAAAAGAAGTAAACTTTTATGTGAAAGATATATAATATGATAGAAATAACGCATCCGAAACTATACGTGAAAATATTTATAAATTTCAAAGTATTGTGCCTAAAATACACCGCAAACGACTTTTCTCCACAGATTGTAATAAACCGAAATTCTCTTAAGAGTCCATGTAAATAAATGATAAATACTTTATTTTAAACGTTTAACATGCCACTGTAAAGACTAATAACATATATTAATATCCTATCAAACTCACAATATTTACGGGGTTTAGAGCACGGAGAGACAGCAAGCAAACAGACAGGCAGACATACAAATTGAATTTAAGATTTTCCTACTATGTTGGAAAGCGTTCGGGGAAAAGAGAAAGAAATATAATAATATAAAAGCAATAATATTTTCGGATCTAATAACATGCATCAATATCATATTAATCTGAGTATATTTACGTGGGTTGAAACTCGGACAGACGGCAAACAGACAGACAAACAAATTGAATTCAACACTTTTCAACTATGCTTGAAAATGATTATAAAAATGGGAGAAAGCTATAAAATAGTAAAATGTGTAATATTTTCGGAACTTCAACTAACTATTTAAATATTTTTTTCTTTCCAAATACACAATCTGGATTCAATTTTCAAATATCAGTCTCCTGCTCAATCACAACAACTCACTCAATTTCAACATATATTGATTTTTTTTCTATCTGAACATCTCAGAAAAGCCTTGACAGATAAATCGCTGAGTAAGACATTTGGAAAATCATTTCTTTCTTGCATGTCCATATCCCCATTATTTCCATTTTTCAATAAAAATAACATTAACTCAATGTATAGCGACACATTTTACTGTTAAAGCTCAGAAGATTTTGACGGAAAATTGAAAGATGATTTCGGAGATACTGCGTTTTGTTTTCAAAACAAACATGATGTAAAATGTTCATATAAAAATTGAATATTGTGTTAGATGTTGTATTGTACAAAATGGTAAAATCTATAATAATAAAGAGACAAGTATATGTGTGTGTCAGCGCTGTTCTGAAGAGACTGCTACATGTAGAGTTTAAAAATTTGGAGGGAAGGTACCTCTATACATGTAGTTTTGCACCTCGAAGCCCGATTTTTGATTTATTGATTAGAGTTTTTTAATTTAATTTTTTAGTCGATTTTTAGCGCTTTTTTTTATGTTTCGAGGCGATTTTTCCATATTAGTGAAAGGAATACGGTTTCATTCTTTTCACTCAATATAGTATTTTTTTTTCTCTATTCAATAAAGTTTATTCGGAATTTGTGCGGTGATTTTTGAATTTTTAGCGAATTTTTTTAATGCGATTTTTAGTGTTTTTTTTCGCATTTTGCGGCTATTTTTTGACAATGATAAAAATAAAATTGATTCAAACTTTCAGCCTAACGAACTAAATTTTGTCTGCTATGATTTTTCAATTTCACCAATTTTTAATGCGATTTTCGATGTGATTTTTAGCGATTTTTTTTTATTTTTTGTCTGTTTAGCTTCGATTATTTGTCATTTTTGTCAAAATTATAGTTTTTTGTTTGCATCATGATCTTATCTATTCTTGAATTGCATGTAAGAAAAGCAGAAAACATAAAATTAACGAATGAGCAATAAAGTTATTAATTAGGATATTCACAGTAATCTATAATAAAGAGACAAGTATGTGTGTGTGTCAGAGCGGTTCTGAAGAGACCGCTGCATGTAGAGTTACAAAATTTGGAGGAAAGATACCTCTATACATGTAGTTTTGCACCTCAAAGCCCGATTTTTGATTTTTTGATTAGAATTTTTTTATTTAATTTTTTAGGCGATTTTTAACGCTTTTTTTATGTTTCGAGGCGATTTTTTAACCGACTTCAAGGAGGAGGTTATGATTTCGACCTGTATGTATTTGTTGTTCACGCATAACTTTCGTAATTATGAACCGATTTTGATAATTCTTTTTTTGTTTGAAAGCGTATGGGGCCCATGTGGTCCCATTCAAATTTCATAAAAATCTGTTGATTAGAACTTTTTAAAAAATTAAAACATTAAAATTCAATATCTTTTCGAAGCAATCGACCAATTAGAAACGTTCATTTTTCATGTTTTTAAGTTACACTTACATAGACACACGATCTTTTCAAAGTGTGAAATCCTAACTGGACAAGGTTCGCATTTATTAACAATGTACACTGTAAAAAAATTGACCCTTTTGCTGCATAATCACTCCCCCGTTTTTATAGAATATCTCTCTCTTGACCCATGAGAATTCTCCACGATAGGCTGAAGTAATCGTTTTCTATAAAAGCGGTGGATTGACGATGCAGCAAAAGGGCCAAATTTTTTACAGTGTACACTGTAAAAATTTTTATCCTTTTGTTGTATCGTCACTCCCCCGCTTTTATAGAACATCTCTCCTTTGACCCATGAGAATGCTCCGTGATACATTGTTAAAAATTTACCCATTTGCTGCAGCGTCACACCACAGCTTTTATAGAATATGTATTTTATGACCAATAAGAATGCTCCATGACACAGTAAGGTAATCGTTTTCTATAAAAGCGGTGGACTGATGATGCAGCAAAAGGCTCAAAGTTTTTGTAGTGTAATGGGGACAAAAGCGTCTGTAAAAGAAATATTTGAGAATAAAATGCTGTCACTCTCTTATAGAGGCAGTCAGGTATAGGTAATGAGTTTCAGATTCCTCCTCGAATACGCCACCGCTCATTTCCGATTACAGTGTCACTGTAAAAAATGTGACCCTTTTGCTGCATCGTCACTCCCCTGCTTTTGTAGAATATCTCTCTTTTGACCTATGAGAATGCTTCGTAATTGGGTGAAGTAATCGTTTTCTATAAAAGGAATAGAGTGATGATATTGCAAAAGTGTCAAATTTTTTACAGTGTAGGATTCATCGATATGAATATGACGACACATGTAGCACAGTATACACTGTTAAAAATCTGCTGCATTTTGCTGCAACGCACTCCCCTGCTTGTATAGAAAACGGTTACTTGGCCGTGAAATGGCGCTTTCTCATTGGTTGAAATAGAGATATTATATACAAGTGGTGGAGAGCGTTGCAGCAAAATGCAGCAGATTTTTAACAGTGTATAATTGGTTGAAACGATTCTGGACAAAAGCGAGTCACCAAGCATCTTGTTGAGCGAGTAATTTTCGTCAATCTTGGTAACTTCTCATACGAGTACAATCGAATTCTTCCAGGAAATCATCATCAAATTCCATAATAAAAAATGCCTGGCAATGCAATGCACTGTTAAAAAATTGCAACTTTTGCTGCATCGTCATTCCATCGCTTTTATAGAATATCTTTATTTTTATCAATGAGAATTCTTCATAATGCATTTAACTAATCGTTTTCTATATAAGCGGTGAAGTGATAATACACTTTTAAAAATCTGCTGCATTTTGTTGCAACGCACTCCGCCGCTTGTATATAATGTCTCTACTGCGACCTATGAGAATGCTCCTTAATACAGTCAAGTAACCGTTTTCTATACAAGCGCTGGAGTGCGTAGCAAAAAAATGCAGCAGATTTTTAACAGTGTACAGCAAAAGTTTCTAATTTTTAACAGTGTAGTTGGGACAAAAGCGTCTGTAAAAGAAATATTTGGGAATCAAATGCTGTCACTCTCTTACAGAGGCAGCCAGGTAATCGTTATGAATTTCAAATTCCTTGTCGAATCGACACTGCTCATTTCCGATGCCATTACTGCCTGTATAGGTATTAGATTGTTGCTGTTTATCGATTGAATCATAGTGCGATTTTTGCTAAAATCTTTCTTTTTACTTTTTCTGAGTGAAGGGGGAACTTTTGACTGACTACACTAGAAAAACATTTTACTATACATTAATATATGAAGTCATTTTGCTGCGTGCTCATATATGGAAGCACTATGTAGCGCTCTTATGTGTAAGGAACTTTACTTGATGGATTGTCACCTTTTGATACCCACTTTCGATGACCGTAGGATTCGATGCAGACTAAGATTTCATAAATGCGGTAGCTTTTCGAAGTGGAAGATCTCGTCTGAAAAAGTTACCATACAAAGAAATTCTTAAGATTCACAACGATACTAAACGATATTGTAAGTGGTTTCAGAAAAGTTGACAATCAAACAGTGACAAGTAAACTGAATACATCAGAACTTAGCAAAGTGCGTACATTAGTACTGCATTGCAAAGAGTTATCGTGTGCCAGTACACATAATTATGTATTACGGTATGCATAACTAAAAAGTAGGAAATAAAATAAGCTTTTTAAGAAAAAAATATCAACCGACTTCAAAAAAGCGCTAAAAAGAATTAAATAATTCTTTAAAATTCTCTAATGACAAAACGTTATCCAATAAGCACACATCGGATATCAGGTACCGGCCTAAAAAACGGTTAAATTTAATATCCACCAAACATAGATTTTAGAGATAATATTATTTTACAAGAGATGAATTGACATATTTATGATTTATTTTATGAATATATACATATAAAAAGTAATGAATTACTTTTTGAAGTTGGTGCCAAACTATTTGATGTATATTAAGAATTGTAGCTAAATTATGCCTTGTACCATAATTAAAATGGGGATAATCATTATTGATTGTGATTGTTTGGCACCAACTTCAAAAAGTAATTCATTACTTTTTATATGTATATATTCATAAAATAAATCATAAATATGTCAATTCATCTCTTGTAAAATAATATTATCTCTAAAATCTATGTTTGGTGGATATTAAATTTAACCGTTTTTTAGGCCGGTACCTGATATCCGATGTGTGCTTATTGGATAACGTTTTGTCATTAGAGAATTTTAAAGAATTATTTAATTCTTTTTAGCGCTTTTTTGAAGTCGGTTGATATTTTTTTCTTAAAAAGCTTATCCATATTAGTGAAAGGAATACGGTTTCATTCTTTTCACTCAATATAGTAATTTTTTTCTCTATTCGATAAAATTTATTGGAATTCATGCGGTGATTTTTGAATTTTTAGCGAATTTTTTAATGCGATTTTTAGTGTTTTTTCGCATTTTGCGGCTATTTTTTGACAATGGTAAAAACAAAATTGATTCAAAGCCTAATTAACTAAATTTTGTCTGGTATGATTTTTCAATTTCAATGATTTTTTTCATTGCGATTTTCAGTACGATTATCGATGTGGTTTTTAACGATTTTTTGTGCGTTTAACATCAGTATTTTGTCAATTTTGTCAATATTACAGATTTTTGTACGCATCATGGTCTTATCTATTTTTAAATTGCATGTAAAAAAAAGGCAAAAATTAGCAGTAAAGGAATTTTTTTGAATATCCACAGTAACCTACACTAATAAAATAACTAAACGCACTGTCTGTGTGCATGTATGTTTTCGTGTGATGGCTAGCAAAATCTATGGCACTTACGAGTCTCAAACTTTCCTTGAAAGTACCCCAAAATCTCTCCTGATGCATCTAACATTGAGATTTTCAAAATTCTAATTATTACTTGAGTAGAAACTTCTCCCGTTTCCCACTGCAGTCCTTTTGAACATTTTTGCCCCTAAATATTATTTGTTCATTTTTTAAACCAATTTTTCACCCAATCAGTGGCCGTGTATTTCAGACAACGTAACTTTACATATTTCGAGTTAGTGATAAAATCACAAATTTAGTGTTCCTTTAATATTATTATGTCAGAACCGTGCAACGCCGGGCGGGTCAGCCAGTATGTAATATTTTCGAAACTTCAATTAACTATTTAAATATTTTTTTTTCTTTCCAAATATACAATCTCGATTTCATTTTCAAATATCAGTCTCCTGCTATAACGCAACAACTCTCTCAATTTCAACATACATTGATTTTTTTCCTATCTGAACATCTGAAAGAAGCCTTGACATATAAATCGCCGAGAAAAACATTTGAGAAATCATTTCTTTCTTTTATGTCCATATTCCCATTATTTCCATTTTTCAATAAAACTAACATTAACTTAATATATAGCGACATATTTTACTGTCAAAGCTCAGACGATTTTGATGGAAAATTGAAATATGATTTTGGAGATACTGCGTTTTGTTTTCAAAATATATATGATGTAAAATGTTTATATGAAAAATGTATATTGTATTAGATTGTTGTATGTATAAAATAGTAAAATGTGCAATAATTTCGGATCTTCAATTAACAGTTTAAATATTTTTTACATTCCAAATATACAATCTCGGTACAATTTTTCTAATTTCAGTCTCCTGCTCAATCACAAAATTCATTCAATTCAAAATATTTGTTCTATCTGATCATCTTAGATAAGACTTGACAGATAAATTGCCGAGAAAGACAATTGGAAAATGATTTCTTTCTTGCATGTCCACTCTCCGATATTTCCATTTTTCAATAAAAATAACATTAACGTAATCCATAGTGACACATATCACTGTCAAAGCTCAGAGGAGTTTGACAGAAAATTGAAAGATGATTTCGGAGATACTGAGTTTTGTTTTCAAGATAAATATGATGCAAAATGTTCTTATGAAAAATATATATTGTATTAAAAATTGTATTTTATAAAATGATAAATGTGTAATATTTCCGGAATTCCAATAAACTGTTTTAAAAAACATTCCTTGGAAATAAACAATCTTCATTCAATTTTCATTTTTCAGTCTCCTGCTAAATCACAACAACTTACTGAAATTCAACATACATTAATTTTTCTTTCGATCTGAATATCTTAGAAAAGCCTTGACAGATAAATCTCTGAGAAAGACATTTGCAAAATGATTTCTTTCTTGTATGTCCATATTTCCATTATTTCCCTTTTTCAATAAAAATAACATTAACTTAAAATGTAGCGACACATTTCACTGTCAAAGATCAGAAGATTTAGACGGAAAATCGAAAGATGATCTCGGCGATTCTGCGTTTTGTTTTCAAAATAAATATGATGCAAAATGTTCATATGAAAAATGTATATTTTATTAGATACTGTGTTGTATAAAATGGTAAAATGTGTAATACTTACGGAACTTCGATTAATCATTTAAATATTTTTATCTTTCCAAATATACAATCCCGATTAAATTTTCAAATTTCAATCTCCTGCTAAAACACAACTCACACAATTTCAACATATATTGATTTTTTTTCCTCTCTGAACATCTTAGAAAAGCCTTAACAGATAAATCGCCGAGAAAGACATTTGGTAAATTATTTCTTTCTTGCATGTCCATATCTCCATTATTTCCATTTTTCAATAAAAAAAACATTAAGTTAATGTTATTTTTCTAAGATGTACAGCGACACATTTCACTGTCAAAGCTCAGACGATTTTGACAGAAAATTGAATGATGATTTCGGAGATACTGCGTTTTGTTTTCAAAATAAATATGATGTAAAATGTTCCTAAGAAAAATATATATTGTATTAGGTGTTTTATTGTATAAAATGGTAAAATGTGTAATAATTTTTCGGAACTTCAATTAGTAGTTTAAATATTTTTTCTTTTTAAATATACCATCTCGATTCAATTTTCAAATTTCACTTTCCTGCTCATCCATAACAACTCACTAAATTTCAACATACAGTAGACTCTCAATTATCCGACCTCGATTAACCAAAACTCTCCGTTAACCGAAGTTGATTTCTTCTGCACTTTTTTTTTCACTTTCTACTATCAACCAAAATTTTCTCTTAACAAACATGCATTTTAAGGGACTTTTCCCACATATTCCTTTTGTATGCAAGCCGTCCTTTCCAAAGTACGTGTGCAGGTTAATATTTTGGAATTGACCCGGGCGGAGTTCGCAATGTTTCCCATAAGCGTTCTAGTATTTGATTGGCTTTTTGGTGAACGCTTGTGGAATAAATCGAGAAGCTGATTAGCTATAATCCATCGTGACGTTCTTTGACGTTAGAAATGCTTGTGGTCCATTCCCTTTTATAGAATTTCTATAGAGTATACTCTTTCCCACTTTAAACGTCCTTGTTCTAAACAAAAACGCACCTTATTTCGAAATTTTGAAGGTCATACTGCCGAGTCCCAGAACAATCGAATGTTATTGCTCCCTCTGATTGTAAGCAAGTGCAAAGAACATAACTTCTTTTGTCATCTCAAAAACAGAGAAATTTTCATTGCAGCAGAATTTCAAAAGAAAAAGGACTCACTTTGTGTCACTTATCCTTTGTGGACAATTCTATTCCAGAAAAGGGAAAAGGAAGACATGAAGAAAATATCCGTTTGCTATTTTCTTTCTGCCTCTACTAGGACGATCTTTTAGGTATTGTCATTTTACGAACTCATAATGTGGCGTAATAACATTGCGACTCAATAATCAGAAGGGTATTATAAAAAATGTAGGCTTTAATAAAACAACAACACACATCAAAATATTCGCGAACGTCACTGCAAGAATAAAATGTGCTCTTCTCCAAGTTCGAAATCTGCTGTGATTCACCATTGTAAGATTTTGTTTCAAAAATGCATTTATTTTCAGTTATAATTTTAATTTATAATTTAACAGTTAAAATAAGTCATAATACCAGTTAATGACGATACTACATATTAAACTAGATGATTATTGATGATTTCTCGATTAATCGAAAATTTCGATTATCCGAAATAGGGTTGGTCCCAATTATTTCGGATAATCGAATTCTACTGTATATTGATTTTTTGTTTTATCTGAACATTTTAGAAAAGCCTTGATAGATAATCGCTCAGAAATACATTTGGAAAATTATTTTTTTCTTGCATGTCCATATCCCCATTACTTCTATTTTTCAATAAAAATAACATTAACTTAATGGATAGCGACACATTTCACTGTCAAATCTCAGAAGATTGTGACAGAAAATTGAAGGATGATTTCTAAGATAACTGCGTTTTGGGATAAAAATAAATATGGTGTAGATTGCTCGTATGAAAAATGTAGGTTATATTAGATGTTACTCATATTAAATGATAAATAAGTGAAAATATGTATAACTTTCAATCCGTTATTCCTATTAAAGGAATGATTCATAATTTATTTGAATAAGTGAAAAACTACTCAGTTGTGGCAAACACAAAAATTTCTTCAATCTTATGCATGTTAATGCTTCCTGAAAAATACAGCGTAGCAGCGCCACCGGTTAGATGGTTTAAATCAAAATCTAGTCAGCAACAACTTATGTCAACTTATACCTGAATCTGAAGTTTGTTAAAAATCCGTGGATTAGTTTTTGAAATAGAGCTATTGCAAAATCTTTAAAAAAAATTCTGCATAACAACGCCACGTGTTGATTGATGTACATCAAAATCTAATCAGGTTAAAATTTTTATCAGGTACTAACAGGTACTCTCGCTGCCACTTGCCATTGCGCCGAATTGCGACAAAATCCTCCATTTGGCGAGTAAAAAACAACCAGACTCGCCAAATTGCGAGGGCTCAATTTCTGCTTCTTTTATGTCTGTATATGTGTGCCTATACAGTAGAGATTCTTATCCGCGTTGCTGGAAAATTGGATGTCGCTTTACATGTTCACTTGCATCGTGCCATATGTGTTGTTCTATTTATAGAGATACTGACTTTACAGCAGTTCTGTTTAGCAACATTCAACGACAAAAATAATTATACGATATATATTTACCTTTGTCAGTTAATCACTATCTGTGTACTGGCGTTGTATCGATAAAAACACAAACAAAATAACTCGCATCAGGTGCGAAACAGAGAAAGGTTTTGCTGCAATGCGGTGATGAAATTTTAGCCATTTACCATACTATTTATTAGTTGCATGGAAAGTAATCATTGGCCGGTCAATTTTTTTTCTAGCGGAGTCGAAATCTTATAACAATTTTTAGCGTATGTTTTCACTACGGTAAATCAACAATAGCTGTTTCTAATTTTTATTTAGACGGCTAAAAGCATGTCTAAAACACTTACACATTATAGATGTTTAGAATGTATTCATTTGTAACAGTTTCTGTAGCAGATAATGAAATTTTCCTTTTATAAGCAATTTTAAAAAAAATAGATTATTTTAGAACATTTGAGAAACAGAGATATAATAAGGGATTAAAGATATATTTTTCAGCATTTCACACCAAATCTATTTTGCTAACATTTCTTTAATTTGACGACTGTTTTTTATTTCCTATTCGCCAAATCGCTAATGTTGCTCAAAAGCTAGCGAGAACCCTCGGTACTAACTACATTTGAAGTTTCATGAAAATCCTTACATTAGTTTTTAAGATACATTTATTGCGAAATCATAAAAACTGCAGGATAGCAGTGCCATCTTTCAGCAGATTTACATCAAAAACTAAACAATATTAATCTGGGACTAACTGAATCTGAATTTTTAGAAATTTTCGTACATTAATTCTTGAGATAGAGCTTTTGCAATAATCACAAATAATGCACCATGGTAACACCACCTATTGAGCGATTTGCACCAAAACGCAATCAGCACCATATCATATCAAATACTAACAAAATATAAAATTTTATAAAAATCCATGCTTTAGTTCTTGAAGTACAGCTATTGTGGAAATTGTGAAGAATGCAGCATAGCAGTTGAGTGATATATACCAAAAACTAATCAAATTTAATTTACATCAAGGTCTAACAGAATGTTGTAAAGTTTTGTGAAATCCGTACATTAGTTTATGAATAGAGTGCCCACAAAATTTTTGTCACATGCAGACAGATTTACTGACAAACAGACAGACTGACTGACAAGCATACAGACTGACAGACAAACAGACATTTTTTTAAAACTTTTTTTCGGGTTCTCAGACCCATAAAATATGTAAATCCGTCGAAAACTGGATTTCGAAAATGTTCACGAATGTTTACTTTCTTCTTGTATAGATAGAAGAAAGTAATAATGTTTTTTGACATTAAACTGTTTGACTTTTAAAATTCATAATGATTTCAGATTATTTTTTTCAGACATAATGTACGTATATTTAATTTAATGCCGTGTTTATTTAATGTCTCTTATGACTAAATAAATTTATATTTTCTTGTTCATATTATACTACAAAAAATACTTGTACTCCACATTCCAGAGTGTATCAATATTTTCCCATTAATTATGGAAATTATATTAACTAGTACACCGAACCCGGGGTTCCCGGGTCACAAAGTAAAGGTGAAAAACTTTTTTAAAATTTAAAATTGGAAAGTGTAATAATTTTTTTCTGCGTAATAGGCTTTTTAAACTGCCAACTAATTCCAAATAGCAATTTTATATGAAACATATTATTTATGTAATCATATACAGCTTTAAAAATTATCGGTACTTCCGTATTAGCAGGGCCGTAGCTAAGGGGGGGGGGGGGGGCTATGGGCGGCTCAGCCCCCCCCCCCCCTTGAAAAGATTCCAAGGTCACTCATTGAATTTCTGTTCCGAAAATTCAAGTGAAATATTGTTTAAAACTCTAATTTAGTTTTGAAACCTTTTCACAGTTTTGCAGAGTTAATAAATTGTATTTAAAATAAGTGTTTCAACACTCCCTCATCCTATTTATACATATGAAGCTAACATGATGGGCTATTTTGCACCAGTTATACACTCAAAACTTTCATCATCATATATTTTTCTAAGCATAAAATGAAGTTATTTTAAGAGTTTAATAAGAAACAGAATACCTACAATGTGAATATGCACTAATTTATCTTTCTGCGTCAGAGAGAGAGAGAGAGAGAGAGAGAGAGAGAGAGAGAGAGAGAACTATGAGCCCCCCTACATTCTCTTGAGCCCTCCCTATTGTTCACTACGGCCCTGCGTATTATACGCAAGATAGCAGTTATTAGCCAAAGATTTCGCCAAAGAATAAAATTGCATTTTCAGTTTTTAAAAACAACTAAGAAAATATGACACCCAGATATTCTTTAAAATACATTTTTGTAAAGGTTAATTGATGTATCTTTTGTAAAGTAAGTTTACAACGAACTCATAAGTCACTAAATTCATACATAAAAACGAAATAAAACCAGCAACATTCACTGACGATATATTGACATAATAAGTTTTTAATTACTATTTTTTTCAGTTGCTATGAAAAAATGACAACTACAGTATACAGTGATCTGTTATTTTCCATGGAGAAAAGAGATAGATGGAGGTGCAGTATGCAATTAAAACGGTTTGATGTGCGTTATTCTTCCAATTTAAGTCTTTCATTCGGCCCAAATAAAACAATCACATGGAACAGAGACCGAATTTTTTAACATCATTTTTTTCTCTATTTTTTAACATAATTTTTTTCTCTAACTAAAAAAGATCTGAATATATTTTAGCATTATAATATAGCATTTCACTGTATTATGAATTAAAATTGCATCGCTAAAAGTTTTTCTTTTTTGTGAAAGCACGCCGTTGTGTTTGATGCAATGCAGCGAATTTTAGGGTTACATTTTTGGCGTCACCTCCAGCCACAAAACTGCATCTCTATTTTTTTTTCTTTTTTACTCTATGGCTATTTTTCCTCTCTTTCCCACATAAATGCGATACTCAAGTTGCCACCATTAGAGAAATTGAACCAAAAACTACAAAAAAATTAATATCTCAAAAACAAATTGAGATACAGCTTTCTGACAAACGGCACTTAAAAGTGCATTTTTTTCTCTAAACGATGGTATAAAGATTGAAAACGTGCAATGTCTAGAATTTTAAAAATTTACAATAGCGAAAATTGCAAAACCGAAATTTCATCGGAAAGTGTTGCCATTCAAAACATGACGTATGCGTTACGCACAGATACGTTTGGCCTTTATTATATAGATATATCAAGAATTAATTTATATCAATATGTTCCCTATAATTCCTCATAGGTCTCAAACATTTTATTAATGAACATATAACATTAGAAATTATTATACATCAAAGCATGAACTGTCCACTACATTACTAACTACATAATTGAAAACTACCGTTCAACATAGTTATCATGCATTTGCACAGATTTATAATGCATTCATACAGAGATACAATACAATTTTCTTGTAAAGATAGAAGAAAGTAAAATTGAAACATCATTTAAACTAAATTAGTTTTTCAAAGTATAAAGTTTTCAAGTTGAAAATTAGTTATTACAAAATGTTATTGTTAAAAACAGGTATCTTTCAAAATTATATTACTCTTCATTTTTATTTATAATTTATTCTCTTAATTTTAACCTTTAAATAGGGTGATTGTCGCATTTGGCATAGTTTGGCGTTCGTTTACTGGAGAATAATTAAACTCATTGATATTTCAACTCCCATAGAATTTATCCTTTAGGGCGAATGTTTCGCGATTTATCGCTTGTGGCACATTAACAAAAAAAAGACCCTAAAATTAATATAATTAATTTCTAATTACGTTATAAACGTTTTTAAATATTTTATATAAAATACCGCTGTAAACGTAACTTTCATTATTCTGACATATCAAGAAGCATTGCAAAATTCCAACTTTACAAACAACAAGGTTGAATTTAAAAAAAAAAATGTAAAAACACATCTTTCCACAATCCAATGTAACAATTTCAACGAACCAAAGAAATGAAATTATTTGAATAGCAATGTAAAATGATTGGAATATTATTATTCTAATGAAATAATATTCAAGAATTCATACCAGAAATAAAATGTTAAATAATTTTAAAAATAGAAATTAAAAGTTACCATAATTTGGTTCTGCTGAAAAAATTCATCCATTCAAGTTACATAACTATGTCTTTATGGCTAGTTAAAGTTTCCGAAATAATAAAAAAAAAAATGTTTATTTACTCATTCTTTGAAATTAATATTTCAAATTTCTGAATAATTCGATTAAATGTAATCTTGCAGTTAAGTTTTTTTCCCTTTCCGTATCTTTTTTTTATGCAGTTCGTTACTACATATTATATATACCAAAATATAAGGGATTTTGAGAGGCTGTTCGAAGTTTTATACTTTTTTTAGAGTTGCGTATTTAAAACATAAAAATAGAAGCATTATCAGATCACTCCTGTGTCTATCTGTCCGTCTACACAGCCAGTTTTCACTATTGAACATGGAACATTCAAATTGGTTGAAATAATAAAGACTATTGCCACACATATTTAGAGATCGATATCGACTTTTCTCTCTGGGTCTACCATTTTTTTTATATGATAATAAAAAGCAGATAGTATTTACTGGGACGCACATAAGATATCGGCTACTATAGTATCCGATGTACTGCATGCTATTACACCAAGATTTGAATATTTTTAAGAAGTGACCAGCTAAACTGATGGCATTGAGCTCACATTCTACTCACACTAATTGCATATTATAATTAAAATATTTAATTCCTCTCGAAAAATAAAGAAATCAAGAAAAAAAAACCATATAGCTAAAATAAAGGAAAGGAATTAGTTTCTCATCCCCCCCCCCTTTAAGCTTCATAAATGGGCCTCCGAATGTAAATAATGGAATCGCCTTTTCAGAATAAACCGGTGTACTAAAATTGAAGCAAATCTTATAATTCTGCATGAAAAACTCATTTATCTAAATTAAGCGGGTGACGGTTAACCCCAGTTCCGTGCTCCATACACTGTTAAAAATTTTGTGCTACTTTGAACCAAGATTTGGTGCTCGCAGCTATTACCAGCTGCCCCCATAGGATGGTTCAATCGAAGCTCCTAATCTTGGAACGAGTTTACACCATATTATTTGAAAAAATGGTACTATGCTTCAACCGAAGTTCCAAATCTTGGAACAAGATTTCACCATCTTATGGTGGCAGCTACTAAGCATCAAATTTCAGTTCAAGATAGCACAAAATTTTTAACAGTGTACTTAACCAAGGAACCTTTAAATATAATCATGAAAGTGTATTTTGAGAATAAAACAGTATACGAAATTTTAAGTAAATAGGATGATTCTTCATGAAAAAGAAGCATTTATATAAATTAAGAGGATTAGTCCCCTTCGCACCCCTTAACTTATCCAATGAACTTCAAAATCTTATCGGAATAACCCTGAATACCAAATGTGAAGCAAATCAGATAATTTTGCAAATAAAACTATTTATAAAAATTAATGGGGTATTAGACTCCAGCCCCCCCCCCCTTCCCCATTTACTTAACCAGTGAACTTTTCAAACTAATCAGGAAAGTACCTTATCAAAATCAACTTATACATAAAATTTTAAGCAAATCTGATATTTCATTCACAACGTTATGTACATAGCATACGTATGCACATTCAGAACCTGCGGGCACATGAGAATTTTAGGCAATTATAGCCTGCGAATAAAAGATTAAATATATTATCTCGCATTTCCTTTTTTTCCGGCAATTATTTCTATAAATATTTTGTAATTGCCATTTGTCAATGATTACTCAATATTAGACTGAAGAACTGTAATAAAAACGTCTTAAACACACCATAAAATGTATTATAAAAACGCGAGGCCTTTCGAAAGAACTAAATCTTTCTTCGTCAAGCGCAAAAAAAAAAAAAAAAAAAAAAAAAAGATGCTAGAAGAAGCACAATTTAAGAAAATAAGATTTATTTGGTGTTAATCAATCGATTGATTAACACCAGATAAATTCTATATTCTTGAATTGTGCTTCTTCTGGCATTTGTCTTAGCTCCTGACTTTTAAATCACCCGGTACAATATGATATTTTATTTTCAAAATATGCTACATGATCTTTCACCTTTGTATGATCCAAACACTGTTTTCAATACCGAATTTTGCCTTCAGAACTACAATCTTGTTACAAATTACTGTTTCTCTTTTCCTATATAATCTATCTGGGATATTTAATCAATCTTGAAGCTTAAATTTTATACTCATGACGCAATTTACATCTTGTGTTGATTTTTAATTCCGATATTCAACATCTTACCAACGCCCAGACAAATGAGTCTCTGGGGACAAAAAGAAACTAGTCGTTGGGGGCCTCCGTAATACTTACCCATCATGGATATGTATATGAAAATAAAACATGTGAAAACTATTTATACAATGCATTGCAATTCATAAACAAATTTAAATATTGTTAATATACATAGTAATGCTATATTAAAGAACTGCTGATGCACAAGTATCGAAAAATTATATAAAACGCCAAACTACTCAAGTAGTATTAAACTGCCTAAAAGAAACATCCTTATAACTCCAAAAATATTAATTCTATCAACTAACAATTAACTGCGTCGGATTAAGCGTCTCATTTCCAATTAAAATATACCACTGAATTGAAATTTGAATGAAATACAGGGTCATGAAAAATCGAAGAATGTGGAAAACAGGATTGCAAATATCTCGGCAACTAATAATCTGATCGATTTTGTTTTATATGCAAAATGTGTGTTATTTTATTGCCTTTTACTTCCATTCCTTATAACAAAAAAATTCGAAAATTTTTATATACCTTCCATCAGAACGAATTTTTCGAGAGTCCGAAAAAAATAGTTCCGGATAATCGAGGTTGCTGATATTAAATAGGCTTCGTCCCATTCTTACATACTAACTACATACAAAATTTCAAGTCTCTATCTCAATTTGTTCGGGAGATAGGGCGTTTACAAACAGACAGACGGACGGACGGACGGCAAAAAAAAAATTCTAAAAATATGTTTTTCGGAATCTCCACTATCTAAAACGTGTAAATCCGTCAAAAAAATTTTTTTCGATTTTCAAAACGATTGCAAGACTTACCCTATACTAAGTATGATGGGTAAGTAAAATCATTTTCTCTTCTTTTGCATCAACCTTCTGTCATTTGAATTTTTGGTATAAAAATTATTAACATAATCTCAATATACTAAACTGGCAAATAATCAGATTATTATTTTTTTTACATGAAATTCCGTGATTTTTTAAGAACCGTTGCACGTTAGTAATATAAGTTACCTCAGAAATATATCAAATATGACATTTAATTTTCAAAATATGCTACATTATCTTTCATCTTTGCATGATCCAAAAACTGTTTTCAATACTGCATTCTGCCTCTCCGGAACTACAATCTCGTTAGAAAATACTGTTACTCTTTTCTTCCTTAATCTATCTTGGATATTTAATCAATCTTGAAACTTACATTTTATACTCATGACACAATTTACATCTTGTGTTGATTTTTAAATCCGAGATTCCACATCTTATCAACTCCTAGACAAATAAATCCCTGGAGATGACAGTTTAAAAAATCGTTTTTTCTTCTTTTGCGTCACTCACCTGTCATTTGCATTTTTGGTAAATAATATTAGCATAAAATCAATATACCAAGTTGTCAAAAAATATTTTTTTTTTTTTTTTTTTTTTTTTTTTTTTTTTTACTTTCTTCATAGATGCATATCGATTTTATTATGTTCGAAAGAGTGTAACACCATTAAACTGCGCTTGAAACATTTTTTTCCATTGACAGCAATGTAACGGAATAATTTTGATTGCCCCTGTAATCAAACCCTGCATCCGATTTTCATAAAACTTGAAATTACTCGACAGAACTATGTAATAATAATATATTTTAAATTTCATATGATTTGGTTGGGTAATTTTTTCTCTGATATATGCGGACAGACGGACGGACTGAACGACGCTATATGTACCACGTATTTATATAATTACGAACGCACGTAAAAATGGTGCTTTCGCCTTACTCGCTATTGTGTTTTGGATTCTATCTTGAAGATTGATCTTCATGCTACACTGTACAACATCTGTCATCTATTGATTTTTCTATCCGTGTGTGAACTTGAACTGCAAGCAAACGCCCAGACACATTCATTCATCCAAAAACTTTCTTCTATCTCAAACATACATTTTAATATTTCAAAATTTAGTTACACATGTTAAAAGTTTAATATTATTAATTCAATACTATACTAACCATGAATTTCATCTTAAATATCCGCTTCAGTCATTTAATCAGAGTAAAAACGAGTTTCTGCATCTGCACGAGCCGATGAGCAATAGAACGATAGGCAGATTTTCTTTCAAATTCAGAAAGGATCTACTCAACATACCCCCCCCCCCCCCCAAAAAAAAAAAAAAAAAAAAAAAAAAAAAAAACATACACAAAAAATTTAGTTCAGTTCTATGCATAACTTCAAACACTTTTTAATGGTTTAATGGTAAAATAATAAAAATAGCACAGACATCGTGATTATAGCGCCTACTTTCGGCGGATTTTTTTTTTTTTTTTCTTTTTGAAATTCAGGGAAGGTCTGCTGACCATAGACAAAAATTTATACAAAAAAATTCATTAAATTCTATGCATAACTTCATACGCTTTTCTGTGGTAAAATATTGAAAATGACACAGAAACAATATTAGAAGAAAAAATGCAAAATCATGCGTCAAGCATAGATTATGAAACCCGTCCCAATACATTCAAAAAGAAAGAAAGCTGCACTGTTTAATAAGCAACAATATTATGTCTAATTAAACCATATGGAAACATATAACACTTTTGAAAATCAAATTTAAACGACTTCCATCTACAATCGGAAAACTATTCAAATTCTTTGAGAAACCCTGTATAAGAGATATAGAATTTAAATACAAAGGGTAAAAAAAAAAAAAAATAGTTAAATTTAAAAGTGCATATCAAATTTTAAAACGCATTTTTAGCAATTATTACACAAAGACAATGATGTAACGGATTTATTTTATGTGTCCCTGTAAATAAATGACAATTGCTGTGAATGCCCTATTCTAACAAAATCGTAGTGAAATTCAGGGATTTATATTAGTTGCAATACATTTGAAATATCGTAATCTTATTAAAATACTCTGCCAATGATTTTTCCTCCATAGGCATAATGTAATGGTATTTTTATGAGGGCCTTGTAAATGAACTATTAATCCTAAATACTTAGTATACAATACCACAAAATGTCTTGGTGTATCTAACTAACGTCTATCAAATACATAAATATCTGAGTACATTATAAGAGTTTAAGCGTAAAGAGATGGACAAACAGACAAATCGAATTTTCAAACACTTTTCAACTATGTTGGAAGGTTGTTGGATAATTTTCATCCCCTTACTGATTTTTAGATCTGAGAATGAACATCTTTGTATCGCCTAGACAAATACATAACGACATTTTAAAGTTTATTTCAGAATAACATCTAATGTTATAAGTTCCAAACAATGGTTTTCAATTTTATATTTAGTGTCTAGAAATGAAAATGTGGTTAAAATTTTTCATTTTTTTTTTTTAAATTCCTAATCTCTTCTGGATTGTGATTCAATCTTGATGCTTAAATTTTATGCTTCGTCACACATTTTACATCATTGACTTTTAGATCCGATATTGCACGTCACAGTTGACATCGCCTAGACAAATACATCCCTAAATACTACACTTTAAAGATTATTCTTATCTTAATGTGCCGCTTCTGTCATTTTTTTCCAATGGTTACAAGAATTTCTTCTTTTATTTTTCTGAAAATCCCAGGTAGAAATTTAATCTTGAAACTATCAAAGAAATGTATTTAACCTGTTTTGGTTTCAAAATACAAATACCTTCCAATCTGTTTAAATTTTCCAGAACTTCAATTTCATTTTTTAAATTGTCTCCCTCTGAATCGCTTTTGTCTTTCAGATTACTATTCAATTTCCAAACCGTAATCGAATTCTTCGTTGAGCAATTCTCGTGATATGTTCTTATTCTTTTCTATCTTTACAAAATAAAAGTATTGGATTTCTGAAAACTTTCCAATTCCATTTTTACGACGGATTCACACGTTTTCGAGATCACGGAACGCCGTTAATCTGTCTGTATGTATGTGACACAAATTTTGTGGCGCACTACATCTTAAGAACTAACGAACAGAATTTAATAAAACTTTAAATTCAGTTAATCCCGGATATAATTTGGTGATGTTTAGTTTTTGGTACAAGTCGTCCAATACGTGACGCTTCTATGCTGCATTATTCGTGATTATTGCAATAACTCTATCTCAAGAACTGTTTTTATTGTCTTCTATCTTTACAAGAAGAAACTACTGAATTCGTGAAAATTTTCGAATTCCGTTTTTACGACGGATTCACACGTTTTAGAGGTCAGAGATCGCTGTGAATCTGTATGTCTTTATGTGACCTTTTCAGGGGCAAGGTACATGTCTTCACAAAATGTTGAAATAATTCATTCACACCAGTATTTACAAGAAGAATTATTTGCTAACTAGTGAAAGTTTATTTACGGGCATTTAGTAAAGATGAACTTTTCTTTAAAAAATTCGGGTGTCAATGTGGCATTCAGGGTTTAAAGTTAGGTGATGCCGTGGCGGCATCACCGCCCTTCAAGGGGTTATGTGACACAAATTTTATGGTATTCTAACTTAAAAACTAACGAACGAAATTTAATAAAACTTTAGACTGAGTTAGTCCAGGATATAACTTGGTGATGATTAGTTTTTGAGATAAATCGTCCCACATGTGGTGCTTCTATGCTACATTATTCAGGATTATTGCAATAACTCTATCTCAAGAGCTGTTTTACTGCCTTCTATCTTTATAAGAAGAAACTATTGGATTCGTAAAAACTTTGAAATTCTGTTTTTACGACGGATTCACGCATTTTAAGGATCGGAGATCGCTGTGAATCTGTCTGTCTTTATGTGACACAAATTTTGTGATATTTCTACCTTAAAAACTAACGAACGGAATTTAATAAAAATTTAGATTGAGTTAGTCCTGGATATAACTTGGTGATGATTAGTTTTTGGGATAAATCGTCCCACATGCGGTGCTTCTATGCTACATTATTCATGATTATCGCAATAACTCTATTTCAAGAGCTGTTTTTATTGTCTGTGTTTACTATCTTCTATTTTTACAAGAAAAAAGCATTGGATTCGTGAAAACTTTCGAATTCCGTTTTTACAACGGATTCACACGTTTTAGAGATCAGAGATCGCTGTGAGTCTGTCTGTCTCAGTGTGACACAAATTTTGTGGTGCCCAATATTAACCTCCTCAGTCCTGAGACAAATATTGCGAAGGAGCATAAAAACTAGTTTAAAATTACTATAAAACATCTTCAAAGAATTATTAGTCAATATATGGATTATATGATATACACGCATACATTAAAAAGACCTCGAAGTAATTTTAAAAATTCAAAGAGCATTTAAATTAATTTAAAGGATGTTCTCTAGTGTCTTCTACAGGCGACATTAGGAGTGAGCAGGTTAAGAACTAACTAACAGAATTTAAAACATTAGATTCAGTTAGTCCCGAATATAAGTCAGTGACAGGGCCTGAATATCGCACGGGAGCACTCACAAAATTCCATCTTAATTTCCATTAAATAATCATAATTGTGAAAAAAATGTGATATTTGAAATACTAATGCGATTCAATGACAAAAATGTGTCTCAATATGCACATTCCAAACAAGTAGAAGTTATTTTTTCATAAAACTAAAAACTTTTTCCTATTTTCCGTAAAACTTAATTTTTTTTAATAGAATCAGTAAATTAACCAATCGAAGGGGGCACAAAAATTTTGAATTACCCTGGACACAAAATCTTGCCCTGATCGGTGATGATTCCTTTTTGGTATAAATCGTCAAACATGTGATGATTTTATGCTGCATTATTCATGATAATCGCAATAACTCTATCTCGAAAACTAATGCACGTATTTTCATCAAACTTCAAATCCATTTAGTCCCTGATATAAATTAGTCCTTCTAAGTAATGTATGTAAACCGCACAGCAGGTATCACAACTATGCAGGATATTTTACAGTTTTCACAATAGCTCTATCACAAAAAAATAATGCAAGGATTTTCATTAAACTTCAGATTCAGTTAGACGTTGACAGAAGTTAATGCTAATAGGTTTTGCTGTAAATTATCTAACAGGTGGCTCTGTTATGCTGTATTTTTCAGGATCTACACAATTTTAGCGACAGTCATGTCTCAAGAACGAATACACGGAACTTCATATCTTTAGAATCCTAGATGATGGATATAGATAGTCATTTAATTTTAGCACAGTGATGACAACTTTTAAAGTATTAACTTGCATGAGATAGAAGAAAGTTATGGTATTGCCACATCCAACTAGTTTTCTTTTCTTTTATTTCTTTCTTTCTTTTAATTCACCAATTTAGAAAACATAAGAGAGCTATTTTCTTAAATATGATTACAAAGAACTCACATTTATTTAGCAAAAAGTATTTGTCATTGAAACAAGAACGAACTAGTCGGATTTTTGCAGTCCCAAAACTTTCTTCTCTTTCATATATGTTATTTCTTCCTGAAAAATGAAGCATAAATTAAGTGATTTACACTAAAATCTAATCAGTAACAACTTATGTTAATATTTTTCTGAATCTGAAGTTTGATGAAAATCCGTGCGTTAGTTTTTGAAATTAAGTTACCTCGGTAATTGCAAAAAAAAATCTGGACAGAAGCGTCATCTGTTGACAGATTTATACCAAAAATTAAACAGCTCTAATTTATATCAGGCAGTAACTAAATCTGAAATTTAATGAAAATTTGTGTATAAATTCTTGTGATACAGCTACTACGTAATCATGAATAATGCAGCATGGCAGCACCACTTTTTGGGAGATTTACACTAAAAAGCAATTAGCAGAGCACCATACTATATCATGGATTAATGGAATCTGGAGTTTGATGAAAATCAATTAATTAGAATTTTCACTAAAGATTTAGGTACCTCGAGCTTAGTAAAAAAAAACTGAATTTATCTATAATCCTGATTACAGATTAACACGATACTGGATGACTTATTGATGAAATTAACTTCAGTACTTAACTTTAGTACTTCAGTATTTAATTTCTTCTAATACACTACTTCCGCCTATAGGCCGTGCCGGCAAGGCGTTTTTATTAAGGAGAGTAAACACTGGTAAATTTAACTGACAAAAGACTTTCCACTTGTATAAGACTAAACAGTTCACAACAATTATTTTTATAATTACTGAATGAGATAAAAATTTTAAACACTGAAATATTCAAAGAATAAGTTATTCAGCTTTGAAATGCATACTTTTGGCAATAAATATCTTGAAGAAATGTATACAAAGTAAAAATCTCAAGCTAAACGAATTGAAATTTATTATATTTACCAGCCTCGATTGGTAATTATTAATAATAACCTATTAATTTGTTAAATTCTCATAAATTTATCATATTAACCTATTTATTTAGATATCATTTGAATATACTTAATAATAACCGGTTACTATTAACAATAACCGGTTAATCAAATTGATCATAACATATATATATATATATATATCATTTGCCTTCATTTATGCTGCAATATTTCATTTTTATTTCTTGGCTTTTATTCCAATAGTTCAAATAATACATTGGATATTTTAAGATTTTATTAAATAAGTTTGAATGAATATTAATATGAACGAGCAACAAATTCATTCTATTATTAAAAATAAGACAATGCAGTAAAACTTTGATTAACCGAGTTTCGATTAATCGAAATTTCTGTTAATCGAGCAGATAACGAAGTGGGATTTTTTTTTTATTATTGTTAATGAGCCTTGAAAAATACCACACTTTTATAATACTTTCCAATAAAGCTGAAAAGTGTTTATGTGGTTTGTCTGGCTGTCTGGCCGGATGGCCGTCTCTCCGCGCTCTAACTCCCGTAAATATACTCGGATTGATATGAAATTTTTATATGTTATTGATGTTTACCCTAGCACGAGCCCTACTCAAAATGAAGTTCCTACTATGATTAGTTTATTTACAGGGATAGTCAAAAGTTTTCCGATATATTACTGCCTATGGGAAAAAAATCTTTCAAATGAATTTTAAAGGTGTTACACCCAGTCAAACATATTCAAATTTGCATAGATTTGCAAAGTGCACTAAAATATGCATTCTGTGAAATATGCAGTGAAAATAATAGTTACTATTCATTTACAAAGCCACTCAAAATAATTCCATTACACAATAATAAGGGGGGGAAATAGTTTGCAACATATTTTAATTATGTTAAACGATTTGGAGTATCATAAAATTAATATACGCCGCTGAGAATTAATATTTAACGTATAACATAAAGTGCACAGCATTTACTGGGGCACACAAAATATTTCAAATATTGTATTCTTATCCGAAGTACTGTATATTATCACTGATAGCTGATGGATGAAATACATTTTTAATTATGATATGCGTCTTTAAATTTTAGTAAATGTCTGCAAATTATATAGTGTATAGATGTTATAGTTGATATACAAGTTTACACAAAACAGCTTATAAAAGTTACTGAATGTGAGGGTAATTAACTTAAAGGTAATTTTTAAATAAGTTATGCATTTTTACGTTGAACTGCTTTCAGTTTACTAAGAAATGTTTGTAGAATATGGATAAAATGATATACAGGGTCACGCAAAGAATTAGCATCATGGTCACACATAAATGATAATTTCTGGAAATGTGATTTAAGTAGTTTTAAGAATGTTTTTGTTTGAACTAAATTTTAACAAGATACTGGAGTGTAATAAGGGCACTAGGTAAATTACAGGGCTGAACAAAAGTATTAATGTATTTTCCATCTATTAGAATAAAGTGCTGAAAGAAAAATTTCCACCAGCTAGGCATTTTCTTTGCTTAATCAAATTTTCCTATTATATTGTATATATATATATTTATATATATCAACCGACAGATCAAATACAGGGCTAATCAAAACTATTGGAATGCATACTTCGCTACGGACAGTAGCATTTTATTTCCCTAAATAACAAAGTTTTGTTGAAGATTTCAGGAAGTGTTAGAAATTGTTTCATGATCTATGCTTAACGCCTGATTTTTCTTACTTGTTATTTACTGTCCATGCGACGGATTCCTCTGCCCAAAACGCACTCATCTTCCAAGAAATGCTGCACTTTCAGAAGTCAACAGCTGACAATGGTTTGTTTGCAGTGGCTTTGTGGCTCTATAGAACACCTAGTGTAATAGTTTATCGGACAATTAAATCCCCACATCTGACTGGCTGGCAATTATAACTGACTTAACATATTTAGAGCAAAAAAAGCAATGTTGCTCAAAAATTGGCGTGATCAGGAAGCCACGCGTTGAAATAAAAAAAAAAAAAACTTTTTTAACGAAAAGTAACAGACTTTAAAAAAAATTAACAAATTACTGTATAAAGTTAAAAATTTTTCAATTTACTAATATTAATTGATTTCCTTTTTAAGTTTGTTGAACTGTAAAACGTAACTATATATGAGGACCCCAGAAGCCAAGGGGTATAAGTGACAAAATTGAAAAAAAAAAAAATAAACTAAGTGCACAGATGACATGGAAATATGCTTTTTTACTTTCAAGTAAAGAAATATAATTGACTTTCTAATTGTGTGCTGTGTTCTAGAGATAAACCACTTTTGCAAAATAATAATCAATATTGATTAATTATTAATTTAAAGAAAATTGTACTCTTCTTTTTTTTTTTTTTTTTTTTTTTTTTTTTTACAGTTATTTAAATAAGAGTTGAAAGACCACAATGAAACAAGCGGCAGTTTTTTATTTCGATCCATCCAGTCAATTATTATTGATGTTCAAATTTAACGTCAATTATTTTTAAATTCAATTTACTCCATATCGTTTTTTTTTTTTTTTTTTTTTTTTTTTTTTTTTTTTTTTGTCATTTGTATCTTTTGGCTTCTAAGGTCGTCATACATGTTTATTTTTATTTTTTTAAAAGTCTGCTATTCTAAGAGATATTAAATTCGAGAGCTCGACGTGTTTTTATGCAAAATTTCTATTAATCGATATTTTCAATATCCGAGTAATTAGTGGTCCCAATTAGCTCGGATAATCGAAGTCGCAATGCATTATATTTGCAAGAAATTTTTATCTTAAATCAAAAAAAAAAAAAAAACTATTTATCACTAAATATGAATTGTATGATACTTAATGTTTTCATTTCTTAACGTTTTATTAAAAACATTAAAGAAGAAAAGCGTTAGTTCATGAGACATTAAATTTCCGGTAATCAATTACGGAACTGACAACTTAATAATTAGTTTCGTTATGAATGATTATTTTTAAGGAAATAATTATAATGTTGTGTAAAGTGGAAAATAACATAAGTGGGGGTAACATTTTTAGAAGGTAATAGAATTTTTCCTATTTATTTACCAATAGAAATTTTTCTATTTATTATATACTCATACATGAAAAATTTTCATTTAATAATTACTGATGTATAATTAAAATAACTGGGTGAAAGAATGTATGCATCCTCAAAAGATGTTTAAAGAAAATGTTTTTGATACCACTAGAAAAAAAATTAAATTTGCCTCATATTTTTAAGACATTTTCTTGTTTAATAAACTAAATTTAATCAAATTTTGCTTACATATGCTGTCTCAGAGTAAAAAGAAGAAAATTCAAACATAAATTAATATTTAAAGTTTGATTTCAGCTATGCATTAGCTAAAGAAGATCATATTGAACATTTTCTACATTTCTATTGAACAATATGAAAAATTTAAAAAATCAATAAAATTTTTTGAGATATAAATCTTTAAAATTTTGATTCTAAGCAAAAATGCCTGTCACATTCCAAGTTTTATGATTTAACTGTGTTTTTTTTTAATTTGAGCTAACTTTTTTAAATAAAAAGGTTTAATTATTTTAAATATGAACTGTTAGTGTTCTATGTTAATGAAAAAAATTATTACAAAAGATATTTTTTTTTAAGTAACAGAAATCTTTTGTCTCTCATTTTTTGTCAAGTCCGTTACCTTGTTATTATTTTAGTCAAAATAGGTTTCGAATGCTGCCTAAAGTTAGCAGTAAATATTCGGCGATATAGTTAAACATTTCACGCAACTACTACTTGCCATTTTTTTAATCTTCAATTGTGAAGCAATGTAATAGCGGCAAGAATAAGCTTTTATCAAGGTTGGTATTTTTTTTTTTTTTTTTTTTTTTTTTTTTTTTTTTTCGCTGTCAAGTCTGTTACTGAACAATTTAATATTAAAATAATGATTTTTGCACTTTTGTAATTAAATATTATTTTTTAAATATAAATTTTTTTATTAAATCCATTAATTCATTGATTAAAAAAACAGTACATTGATTTAAAGTCTCCTGTATTCTTTTATACATGTCTTCTTTTATTTCTTTTAATTCTTCTTCTAGAATACTAACTGAGAGTACCAAAAAGACTAAATTTAATCTCTTTCTGATATTATAAAAATCATTCTGATATCATAATTTTTCATGTGATTTTTCTCACCATTTACATCTTTTAATATTCGCAAGTTGTCTTTTATAAAAAAGGGGAAAATCGATTCAAACTATTTTCTCAAATACTCTTCTGAGGAAATAGTGTCAAATACGTAAAATGGAAATCCATTTGAAGGAATTATAAACCAAACATTTACTTAAAATGTAATAAAAGAAAGAAAAAGAAAAAGAAAGAAAAGAAAAGAAAAACAGAATTTGAAACCAAAGGGTATAGCCGGGTTTCATAGTATAATATGCCCTTGAGTCAACCACATCGAATCCTACATGGATCGATAGCCCATAAAAAGATATTCATTTCTCCCCAGTTTTAAGTTTGTATCTCAAAAGCAAATTTCAACGAAAAAAATAAGGGATGTAAAAAACCACCATACGAATGTTTGACAATTTTTTCAGATTTTTTTAAACAAAAGAACAAGTTTTCTAACATTTTTCCTGTTTTTAAATGAACATTATTTTAATAAAAAATAAACTCAAATTTCTGAGTGACCATCTTAATTTTTTTGCATGAAATACTATGAGGCATATTCACTATCAATTTCAAGTTTCTACGTGTAGTGCATCATATTAAAAAAAGGTAAAATCATATTCCGGCGGAAATGTGGGGCGTGTCTCGGACAAATTTCACGCCTTCTTTTCAAATATCACATATTAATTCACACGGTATTTTTAAAAGAAGGCGTGAAATTTGGCCGAGACACGCCCCACATTGCCGCTGGAATATGATTTTGCTCTTTTTTTAATATGATGCACCATACGTAGAAAGTTGAAATTAATAGTGAATATACATCATGTCTCATAGTATTTCATGCAAAAAAATTTAAGGTGGTCACTCAGAAATTTCAGTTTATTTTTAATTAAAATGTACATTTAAAGACAGGAAAAATGTTAGAAAACTTGTTCTTTTGTTTAAAAAAATCTGAAAAAATTGTCAAACATTCGTATGGTAGTTTTTTAGATCCCTTATTTTTTTCGTTGAAATCTGCTCAGTAGTTTCGTCACAATGCATTCTTTTCCAGGTCCTTTCTCCCCCCCTCCCCATGGTCTTGAGATACAAACTTAAAACTGCGGAGAAATGAATTTCTTTTTATGGGCTATCGATCCATGTAGGACTCGATGTGGTTGACTCAAGGGCATATTTTACTAAGAAACCCGGCTTCACCCTTTATCACCAGCGTTGAGCAAGTAAAATAAGTAAAAATACATTCTAAACACATTATAAGACACTTTAGGAACAATTAACTAAAACATAAAAATTTAATCGTAGAACAAAAAATATCTAGGACATTTAAAAAGAAAAAAGATTTATGTACTACATAACACCTGATATTATACTAAATTTGAATAATGAATTTCTTTTATCTAATCCAATAGGTAATTAAATGGTGAAAAAAAGCACATTGATTTATGTTCATTTATTGTCTTTTTTTTTCAGATCTAGGGCTTTTTTCTAATTCTTCATCTAGAATAGTAAATGAGAGTAATGAAAAAGACAAAGATCAATATCTTTCTGATATCATAAGAAAAGAATCATTTTTCATGTAATTTTCTTCACCATTTACGTCTTTTGATAGTAGTAAGTTGTCTCATATGACAAAGGGGAAAATCGATTCAAACTATTTAATCAAATACTCTTCTGAGGAATTGGTTTCAAATATGTAAAATGGAAATCCGTTTGAAGAATTATAAACCAAACATTTATTTAAAACATGCGAAAATTAAAAACTAAAGTTTTATCATATTATATACAAAATTTATCAGAAGTATGCCAACAAGTAAAATCAATAAAGTTACATACTAAACATACCATAAGACACTTTAAGAACAATTAACTAATACCATAAAACTTTAACCCATTAGTGCCTAGCGTCCCTTTTTAGGGACGCTTCAAAAGGTGCATTAAGCACTGTTTTTGACACCGGTAAAAAAGAAAAGTAATATTTATTTTATTTAAATGATGCATTTTCGTGGTTAATGAACTAAACTTAAATCTTCTAAAAATAGTGGTGCCAACCAAATAAAATTTACGCAAAAGATGTTGGGCACGAATGGGTTAAGTGTAGTAAAAATATCTGGAACATAAAAAAAGGATTTACATTTTCATAATACCTAATATTATTATACCAAATTTGAATAAAGAATTTATTTTATCGAATCCATCAATTCAATGATGAAAAACAATTTACTGATTTATATGCTCATATTGTTTATTTTTTTATATCTGGGGTTTTTCTTTTGGTTCTTATTCAAGGATAGTAAATGAGAGTAAAAAAAAAAAGACTAAAATTAATCTCTTTCTGATATCATTAGAAAACAGCCATTTTTCATGAAATTTTCTTCATCATTTACGTCTTTTGGTATTAGTACGTTGCCTCATATGACAAGATGTAAAATCGATTAAAAATCATTTAATCAAATTCTCTTCTGAGAAATTGGTTTCAATATGTAAAACGGAAATCTATTTCAAGGATTATAATTCAAACAGAAATTAGAAACTAACATTCTCTCATATAATTAAGTTCCCGCTGCACAGGTCTGTAGCTTAGTTCATTTAGAAACACAATAATTTGTAGAAGATGAATAAATTTTAAATCTTGAGCTGAAGAATCCAATATGTTTTTCCACCTTTATTTATTGCGACACAAAAACATAAGGAAAACGAGCATATTCGCTTTCTTAACAAAAATCACTACTACATGTCTATACTTCATACTACGATTTACAGTTTTTATTTTTAAAACTCCACGAAAGTTCCAGAAAAAAATGATTCATCAGTTCTGCCGTTGCCATTTTTCGAAATCGGAAGAAACTTGAATGTAGCACTATTTTCTTTTCGTGACAGTTCACGCAAAGCCATGGGGTCAGTCCTTGGCCATAGAGTTGGTCCCCAAAGCTCCTTGACTCTTACAACTCCCCCCTAAAAGAGCTCATTAGTGGCTTTTGACACAATGAAGCTTTAAAGTATATACACACAAAAAAAATATTAGCAAGGATGAGAGCAATGTGAATCTTCCCATTTCTTTTAAAATAAATATATACAAATACCACAATATATACACTAAATATAAGCATGAACGACAGAAATACCAAAATACATCAAAATTTAAACATTATGCAATTTCCTTTTTTTTTTTTTTTTTTTTTTTTTTTTTTTTACTTTTCCCAAATGACCCGCCAAAGGAATTTCGTCAGCAACAGATAAAATACACTGTCTCTTACACTGAGGTAACACCACCTGCTTCACAAATTCACCACAGACATCTTCAGAATGCATAAGAATACCTTCCTCTATAAAATAAGCACTTTTATTATTTTTATCTATTTCCCAAATATTTCTTAAAGTATCATCAGCTCTTTGTAGTTTCATAAAAGATTCCTCTGTTTCCTTCTCATTCAAATCAAGTTCATCTTTTCCAGGATCAGAATTCAACTTTTCAACCTTCGTATATAATATAACCTTATGGTTTAATGCTTCATAAGCAGTTGGACATATAAGCATCTCATTCACCAGTTTCTTGGAAACGGCACAAGTTACCATCACATTTCCATGAATTTTATCATCTATTCTCATCGGTATTATTTTTAATGGAGCGACTTCTCTCTCTCCGAATGCTGAAGTTATCACAATCGTTCCTTCTCCTTCAACTGATACATCCTTGACTAAGTCTGCCCGTATCACCGAGATCTGTGTACCAGAATCATAGATACCGTCCAACACATTACTTCCACATCTAATCCTAACCCCTTCCAATTCATTAAATTTCCCCTCTCTTTTCACACAGGACGAAACAGGTATTGTTATTCTTGCAGTTAATATCGATAACTGCTCTTCTTCAACTTTCTCATTCGATTGCACAGAGTTCGTTTGTGATCTTTGTACACCTTGAGTACCACGTTGATTTGGGCAAAATGAAGCCTTGTGACCCTCTTGTCCACACGAATAACAAGTAATTTTATTAGGTATCCGTGTCTTTGCTTTATAAGTACCAACTCTTGACTCATATCTGTGATCCGATGCGAATCCAGGGTTTCTATTATCAGTTTGCTTAGGATAAAATGAAAAATTACTCTTCTCTTCCGAAAATCTATCTTTCTTAACTAACTTCCTAAAATCTTGTCGCACACTTTCATATGAGTCAAGTTTCTCAGCCAAATCAGTTGGAGATACTATTTTAGGCCATTCATCCACAAAATGATCTCGAATCTCATCAGGCACTCTTCTTTTTAATTGATCAGTTACAATCAAATCTTTTAAAGAATTGAAATCAGCAATTTTAAGTCCATCAATCCATTCTTGAAAATAACCATTTAATTCAAATACAAATTCTCGCCAGGTGCGTTCAGGGTTTCTTTGATGTTCCATAA
The DNA here is from genome assembly GCA_964019185.1 of Maratus speculifer. NCBI lineage: Eukaryota > Metazoa > Arthropoda > Arachnida > Araneae > Salticidae > Maratus > Maratus speculifer. Next base: position 232,545,407 of record OZ025303.1, read on the forward strand.
ACTTTCTACGGAATCTCTCAGGACATAACTTAAACCGTCTCAGTAGAATCCCTTTAATATATTCATAATCTTCAAATTTTTCCTCTGCCTCACGTGCGAGAACCTGTATAATATCGGACGGCAGCAAAACCAACAAGTTCGATACCCAATGTTCTGGATCTACACACATCCTCTTTGCTTGACGTTCAAAAATAGATAAATACAAAACAATGTCGTCCTCCTTGACATTAAATTTCGGCATAAGTTTCGCAAATTCAATTCCATAATTATAGGCTTTCATTTCCAATCCATCAATTCCTGCTTTTTCGCTATGTTTCGCTATCCTCAATTTCTCCAACTCAAACTCCCTCTCTTCTCTTTCCAACGCAATTTTTTCCATCTCTTTTCTCGTCTCTATAATAGTTTCCATCAATCCTTTTATCAAGTTGAGTATGCATATGAGAACTGTTGTTTCTTCTAAAGGAACGAGAGGCCTTGATATATATAAAAAACATTTATATAACTAACACTGGACGAACATTACACAAAAAAAAACTACACAAAGACTAAAAGAATTATGCTGGAGCGCGTCACACACGCATCATCGAACGATCAACCTCCATCTTCCTCTCCCGATCACGATTGCCATCCGCATTCTTGAAAAATGTCCTTGGACCATGGAATATAGGCAACCTTCACACCTTCCCTCCAGTTTCCACATGTTGGACGGTGTCCCACACTGTGGAACTACTCTTAAAAGTTCTACCAAAAGTCTTACTTTAGAGTTCTACCTAAAAAGTCTTACTTAGAAAGTCCTATACCTTTTTCCCATCCCTCGTCCCATCGAGAGCATTTACTTGAACTGCTTATATATATATGAAAATTCTCATATTCTCACACACTATATACTAAAAATAACAGATACAAATACACATTAATATTATACGTATACATATTAGAAATATCCTTAACTACCAATAATAATGAAATAATACAAGAAATATAATTTATATATATATATATATATACATATTTTTGAACAGCTAAATATATATATATTTAAGTAAATCACATTAACAAAAATGCTTTTGAATAACATTTATCATTGAATAAATCAAAATTCTACCATGTTATATTACATTTCCCCTTTTTTCTGGTTTTAAAGTTATACAGTTTTTTAAGTTCTTGCCTGGCATTTTTAACATTATTTTCTAACATATTCATTAATAAATGTCTTTGTACAATGTTTAATATTAATTCCATTCGATCTTCTGGAAAATCATAAAAATCACCCTCTTCTACTTTTTCCTTTAGTTTTGTTAATTTGTTCTTCTTTTTCATTGTCTCATGTTTCATTTTCTCAAGATCTGCTGTCGATTTCATTAAGCATTCATATTCAACTTGTTCATAATTAATAACAGTCAACAAGAAATCTGCAGTCATCTTATCTGAAGCTTGCACGAAATTGTCTACTTTTTCTTCAAAGCCTTCTTTACATTCTTTGATTTCTTCCTTCAACTTCTTTATAGTGTCAAATAAAATCCTTTTTGACTCTTTAAGTTGATTAACTTCATTTTCTACAGTAACTACCTTTCCACAGATAATAAGATTTTCATCTTTTGTAACACCAGGTTTCAAATTTATGCTATGTGAAACAACTTCGGCTCTCTCCATTTCTTCATCAAAAACCACTCTATATTCTTCGATAAGTGCTATTAGTTCTTTTTGTAATGCTATTACTTTTGAAGATGATTCACTTAAATTCTCTTTATATTTTAAAAGTTCTTGAATTTCTATTTTGAAAAGGGCACTTTTCTTTCCTAATTCTTCAAGTCTAGAATAATACTGCTGGTCTTTATCCTGACTAACTTTTAATTCATCAGTTAACTTAGAATCTTTTCTCTCCAATTCAAATGTTGATGACTCTGATTTTCGTAGTTCTTCAGTCATCTTAAAAACTTCTTGTCTAAGTGAATTAATTTCCTTTTCAAATTCTTTTAATGCAGCTTCTTTAGAATTTAAATCCTTCTGTAGTGATTCCAAATTTTTATCTTTAGTGCTTAGACTTTGTTCAAGGGAAACTATTTTTTCATCTTCTTTCACTAAATCATTCTGGTAAAGCGATTTAAAATTTGGAAACTCTGTGGCAGCACTTGTTTGCTTTTCAATTTCGTTTTTGTAGCTTGCTATCCCTTTCTGTAATTCCACTTCGGAAGCTTCTTTTGTCCCCTTTAATTCAGCAATCTTTTCCTCAAGATGTTCAATTTCTTTACGAAGAATTTTAGTTTCATTTCCTAATGTAGATATTGTTTCACACTGGTCATGAATTATTTTTTCAGACTTGCTATTTTCTACCTGACTTTCAGATAATTTCTCTTCCAGCATACCAATGTCTTTCAGAAATGAAGATTTGGCTGTTTTCAATGCCGTTATTTCTTTTTCTAATAAACTAATCTTTTCAATGTAAATTTTAGTTTCGTTATGCAATTTTTGATCTAGAATTGACTCCATCTCCTTTCTTGAAGTAGCATATTCTTTCTCATTGGTTTCAAGGTGTTTAGTTAGCTTTTCAATCTCAGTTTTATAACCCTCAATCTTTTTCTCACCAGATGCTTTATAGTTTTTCAGTTGTTCAATTTCTTTTTCTAAAGACTGAACACTCTCTTTTAAAAGTTGATTTTTTCCAGTTTCAGAAGTCAGTTCTTTTTGAAGATTTTCTTTATTAGACTGAATGTCTTCCATCTTTTGATTCAACACTCTATACATATGTTTCAAATCATTCAATTCTAATTTCTTATTTTCCAGTTCTTTTCTCGCAGATTCCAATTCAGAAGATTTTTCTTGAATAGGTACTCTGTCTATTGCTTTTATTTTTCTGCGTACTTGAAAATCATGACAAGCAGCGAATAGTGGTTTTACTTTTGGTATTCCTTTCCACCAAAACGACATAGCAATTCTAACTCTTGTTTTCTTAGCAGCTAAATTTCCACCAGTTGGTGTTTCATGCGCTAATCTTAATATTTCTTGCCTAATACAGTCAGGTACAACAAGTTGAACATATTTTTGTTCTCCAATCTCACATCTATGAGACAATAAACCATATTCGATCGAATAATAATTTTTCTGCCGCTTTGCATCTTCAAAGCATTTTCTTAGTATAGAACAAGCCATTTGCTCTTTTTGTAACAATTGCGCTTGTGAAACCGAAGACTTTTCCTTCTGGTCCTCGTTGCCAACCTGTTTCGGCAAAACCGGAGTAGGAATAAGTTCCAAATCTGAAGCTTCTGAATCTTCATCTTCGTCACCTAGATTTGTTTTCACATTCCTTTCTGGACACTTTGACCTTCCCTCCACATTGAATACAGATTTTTCTTTATCTTTTTCAACCGGGGTGATATCTACCTCATCCCCTAAATACAACTTTTGCTGTTCTTTTAACAGAGCAAAAACCTGAGGAGTGACCAAAGCTTCTTCGTGTAATCCTTCCACTACCGCAACCGGTACCCGTACATACGGAATGACCTCATCTTCTATCCGAAGACTGAGCGGAACGGAAACAAGCTTTGCTTCTACAGGACTCCCTATTGCGGGTCTCAAAAATACTTTCCCACATGACTGCAAATATTCTTCCGGCACCATCGATTCCCGCAGCACTGTAATCTCCGCACCACTATCGATGATTCCCCGAAACTTCTGGTTACCGATTCCTAGATCTATCTTAAGGAGTCTCCCATCAGTTTCTTCTACCGGAAAATTCATATTCAAACGAAATACATTTATCCCCTTTTTCTCAAGATCAGTTTTGGAAGTTTTCCCTCCGCTTTGTCCTGCTGTATTCAATTTGGGACAGGCCTTCTTCAAATGCCCTTCTTTCCCACACGCAAAACAGGCATATTTTGTGCGTAACTCTCTTTTATCTCGTTGCATACCGACGATGCTTCTGTCTTGAATTCAAATTTTGGTTTACTATCTCTCATATCTTTTTTTGAATCTAAACTAGAATTATTCCAGCTTCTATTCCGAGGGTTAGATAAATTCTTCTTTGGAAATTCATTTTTTCTAAAACTGTCTGTAATGCTCTCATAATCATCAAGCTTGTCAGCTAGTTCTAATGGCGTTGTAAATGTAAGCCAATTTTCTAAAAAATGTTCTTTTATTTCTACAGGTACACGGAATTTCAATTGTTCTGTTACTATTAAGTCTTTTAATTGCTCGAAAGTGTTAATGTTTAATTCTGTTATCCATTCATTGAAATAATTTAAAAGCTCTTGGGTATAGTTTCTCCATGATTTGTCAGGAGTTTTGTGGTGTCTGTAGAAACACTGCTTTAATTTCTCACTGTTTAGTTTGTATCGTTTTAAAATAAGAGTTTTCACGAAATCATAATTAACTGCATCTTCTGGGGATTCTCTAGCTAGCATATTTGCAATCTCCACCGGTAAAACGGCTAACAGATAAGCTACCCAATCCTTCTTTGGTACTTGTGCCATTTCTGCTCTTCTTTCAAAGTTTATCAAAAATAATCCCATTTCATCACGTTTTTCATCGAATTTCGAGACAATCTGCGACAGTTGAATTTTCGAAGCTGTATCAACCTTTAACTCATCTTTTTGTTCTGAAAATTTCTGTAATTGTTCCAATTTTTTCATTTCCAATTCATATTCTTTCGCTTCCCAAGCCATTCTCTCTTCCCTTTCTTCTTGTCGTATTTTTTCTTCCCTTTCTTCCTGGCGTCGCTTTTCTTCTTTCTCTTCTTGACGTCGCTTTTCTTCTTTCTCTTCTTGACGTCGCTTTTCTTCTTTCTCTTCTTGACGTCGCTTTTCTTCTTTCTCTTCTGCTTCTTTCGTTTTCCTATCTTCAACGATGGAATTCAAAATCCCTTTAACAAAATCCTCTTCGTACCCATCCACTTCTAGTATAGCCTTTTTCAGTTCTGCAATTTTCAACCTTTCCACATCCTCAATACCAAGTTTAATAGCCACTTGCTGTAAGTCTTGCTTTCTAGTACCTTGAGTTAAATAAGCCATCTTCGATAAATTAAATTTCAGAAAATCGCAACAATATAACAATACTAAACAGTGTTTCTATTCTGAAGGAAACCTTCCCTAAGAACGCCTTAAACCAAATTTAACGTAAACTTGAGCATCATTTTGTTTATAACCCATTATATTCAATGCACTTTATGTTATTTAAATACTAATATTACATTACTAAATTAAGTATAACTCATTTGCAACAAAATAAATAAAAATAAAATATATGAACAAAACAATTCTCGCAATAATTAAAATATATTTTCACCAAATTGTCAAGTTAAAAATATTTAAAACATTTGTGCTCTAATAAAAAGAAATGTTTGTCAAAGTTTTCCGAAACTACTTTTAAATACCTCCTTAAAAAATATATATATACACACTACAATATATTTTTAAATTTTAAAACACTTCCACTTTTCTTAAATTATATTTCAAACGAAACCAAATATTTAAAAATTATAATTTTACATCAACACTCTTTTAATTAAATGCAACAATATTCAAGACATAACCATATATCTTTATCGCAATTTGAAACTCGAATCAAATCGCAGTGCTTTTCTTCTTCCATTTAATAAATTGAAAAATAAAATAACAAACAAAATAGTTTAACTTTCAGTTGACTAAAAAAAAATAAACAAATAAAAAAATATATCTGTAAATTATCAAATAAAGAACAATCAATTATCACATTTTTCGTCTGCTGTCACTGCAAACGATAATCTGACATAATTTTACAATTTAATCTAAATTCGTAAAAATATTTTAAAATAACAGAATTCTTGAAATAATACGTATAAAAAAATTATTTGCAAATGCTTTTATTTATTTATTTTTTTATTTTTTAACTTCTTAATTAAAAATAGCTATTTTCAAAGCATCTACTGCCAGTAAATATTTTTTTTTTCTTTCCAAATAAGAATTAGAGATAAATACTCTTTTTTTTTTTTTTTTTTTTTTTACTACGTGTGTTCTAAACAAATGAAAGTTTACAAGGTTATTATTATAAGATTATAATACAATAATTGAAGTTCATTTTTTCTTTTAATCCCAAACTCACAATAATATCATGTATTTTCGAAATATTTATTAAATAATAAAATTTTATTTACCGCACTCAATATAATTATTTATAACAGAACAGTTCTATCTGAACATTCTATTAATATTAACAAATGTACATTGTAACAGCACTATTATTTACGTCCATATACAATTACCGAATTAAATATCGTATTTTTTTTCAACTATTGTTACAATCAATTTTTAAGTATTCCAACTATTTATATGTATTATCACTGTAATAATATAAAACACACATATACCCTTTAAATATTTAACCATTTAAATAATATATATTTTACATGGCTCTCGATGGGACAAAACTCAAAAAAAGAAAAAAAAAATTACCTTGATAATAACTGGATTCATTGTTGAATATTTCTCGTCTTCACATAAAAAAAAATAAGAAGCTATCTTCTTGATATAATTTTTGTTATAGGCGATTTTAATAATCTAACTTGAAGAAACTAAAGAACTTGAAACAAACATGGTAGACATCCATGGCGAGCTGCGCCATTTTATCAAGTTGAGTATGCATATGAGAACTGTTGTTTCTTCTAAAGGAACGAGAGGCCTTGATATATATAAAAAACATTTATATAACTAACACTGGACGAACATTACACACAAAAAAAACTACACAAAGAATAAAAGAATTATGCTGGAGCGCGTCACACACGCATCATCGAACGATCAACCTCCATCTTCCTCTCCCGATCACGATTGCCATCCGCATTCTTGAAAAATGTCCTTGGACCATGGAATATAGGCAACCTTCACACCTTTCACAAACTCTACTTCACAGTTTTTACTCGCCATAATTAGTTGCTTTAAATCAGCTATTATTGCATCCGGTTCAGGGTGCTCTCCCAATTCTTCAGCCAAATATCGTAAATCTTCTTTACGAGCCTTATCCAAAAATGACATTGTTACTTTTTAAATAATTTCTCAAGAGGGTAGTAAACTGTCCAACAAATTGGCGAAAACTCAAATTAACCGTAACTCGGAATCACTAATCCACCACTCTAATAAACACCAGAAATAAGTCGCACTTTGTAACCATATCACGCACATAAATTCAATACCATTGCGAGCACCAAAGCAATTTCAAAATTCAACACCTTCATATGTATCACGTCACAATACAACTCTTCAACTAATACTACTTCATAAATCAATCCAGATTCATACTATCATTTTTAAAACAAAAATATACACACTACATAAATGAACACTCATCATAATTTATAAATCCTTCAATTAACATATATATACAACCAATACTCAATTACTCTCCGAAATATACACAGCCCTACTTTCATAGCAAAACATCTCATATAGAAAACCAATAATAAAAAAAATCACAACCAAAATCAATTCAAAATATCCTCCATTCAGCCGGCACTACAAAACACCACTCCTATACTGCTACAATACTACTACACCTTAGCACTGACGTACGACTTAGTTACATTCAAAACAAATTCCTTTCCTTAACGTCAAAATATGAAATAAATCGCAAAAATCTTAATAAATTTATCATAGATACAATAGACTAGTGAAAAATGCTCCAAGGAGCAGTGCAAAAGCAGAATATGATTTTAATTGAGCATTAAAAAGTAATGGACAAGTGCTTCTGTTAATTACTGAGCATGAGGAAGGATAAGGGATCCCTTCTTGGCTACAACTCACTTCAATGCCAACTTTGAAAAAATCATATTTGCGCTTTTTCCATATAAAAGAAATTTGCGGTTCTTTAGTAGAATTTTCCACCGTGCTTTAGATGTTAACCAGGGGTGTAGTCATAAAAATAACATAAGATATATGCTCTAAGCAGAGGGATATTCTAGAATGTGTATACTATAAGCTTTCTTGAAAAACAGAGGGTATATGGTGTTCTATTAAAAAGTCCAGAAGGTGTACGGCGTATAGCCTGTACTACATCTCTGATGTTAACTGCACTGTTCACTCTGCACTATACTACAAATCAATTTTCTGTGCAATTATACACTTAGGGTATGCTTGGTGGCAGTGCATGAATGTGATACCTGCAGGAACTAGGTATCTGGCATTATGTCGCCTTCCTTTACATTTTTGTCTAATTAAGCTGCATCTTTACTGGTTACGTCTTTACACTATACATTTTTATAGTAACTGCGACTGATTTGTTTTCACGGAAAAAGCGCAAATATGATTTTTTCAAAGTTGGCATTGAAGTGAGTTGTAGCCAAGAAGGGATCCCTTATCCTTCCTCATGCTCAGTAATTAACAGAAGCACTTGTCCATTACTTTTTAATGCTCAATTAAAATCATATTCTGCTTTTGCACTGCTCCTTGGAGCATTTTTCACTAGTCCTTCTATTTTTCCATATTCCATAGGGATACTGCACAACTTGTTTTGTATTTTATATATGGAAAACAAAATCTTATTTGTATTGAAATTAAAAAATGCTACATACTCTAATACTCTGGTATTACAAATTTAAAAAAAATTTTAAACAGGTTTTTCTATACCAAAATTCTACGGTGGTTTTCAAAAAAAAAAAAAAAAAAAAAAAAAAAAAAAATCAGTTTTTTACTAAAGTGAATAAAATAATAAATCCTTTCAAAGAATAGATTTTTCATTCAAATATCCATTATTTTTGCCAAAAACAGGAACTTTTTTTATGCAAGAGTAAAGTTTGATACAAAAAACATGCTTCTTTTTTTTCTTAATCCGTATTTATTACGGACTTATTAAAAACGTACTCCACCGCTTTTATAGGAAACTATTGCTTTACTGTGTTATGGAGCATTCTCATTGGCCATAAAGAGACATTCTATAAAAGCTGTGGAGTGACTCTGCAACAAATGGGTCAAATTTTTAACAGTGCACTGTTAAAAATCTGCTGCATTTTGCTGCAACGCCCTCCACCACTTGTATATAATATCTCTATTCCAACCAATGAAAAAGCGCCATTTCACGGCCAAGTAACCGTTTTCTATACAAGCAGGGGAGTGCGTTGCAGCAAAATGCAGCAGATTTTTAACAGTGGGCATATCCTTGGCGCTATAGTTTACAGGAGTGGTACATTGTTCAAAATTTGAAACTTTTGCTGCATCGCCACTCCATCGCTTTGATAGAATATCTCTATTTTGATCGATGAGAATCCCCGATAATGCATTTAAGTAATCGTTTTCTACTTATCTACTATATTGTTTCCGTATATTTATTTTTTCAATCAGCACCAAGGTGCGCACTTTATTAGAAGACGCGCTCTATTGGAGGGCGCATTCTATTAGAATAAATACGGTATATACTTATAATAAATACACTTTTTTAAAGTACAGGGCCCCAATATTTGACAGGTATGCCAGGCATTTTTGCCATTGATGCCATTGTGCTAAAAACAAAATATAAATAAATGAAAAAAATGGATAAAATATAAATTTGGCATGGTGCAAAAAATTGCCTAATTTAAAATTAAAAATATTCAGTAAATGATTCATTAAAAAATGACAAAAATCAGCATGTCAAAAATTTCAAAAAAATTCATAATTCGTTAAAAAATTAAGTTAAAAATAAGAGAAAAAAAAGCATTCTGTATTTTTTTATGCTTAATCGAATGGTGTAACTGGTTTTTCTCTCCGATGATCACAAGTACCTTAGATTGATGACTGCCATTCTTTTATTTCATCTTGTAAAAAAACTGTTTAACGTAAAGCTATGAATTTTTGCAGGATTAATTAGCATCGCAAAATCTTTAAAATAAACTTTACCGCAACATTCTATCTGCAATAGAACGTTAGATATACCCATTTATGACCAAGTTTGGAAAATACGCAATTTCAGAAAAACCGCCCAGCGAAATAACGTTTTCTCGATGACTACCTCAGGATAAAAAGTTTGTCTTTTGTTTAAAAAAAAATTTAAGTTTTTATCTTTAGTAGTTTTCGAGAAAAGTGCTGGGACACAAAATTTTTGTCATATTTTCAGAATACTCTACAGTACACCTACAGTATGCCATAAAAAAAAATAATTTTTGTGCTATGTTGTGCGTCTTGGTCAGACGAACATTTAAAAAAAAAATCATCAAAATTGGATAAGTATTTAGTTAGTTATTGCAAAAAGAAAAATTGAAAAATCCGTGTGCACCATCGCTCAATCATATTATTGTAGCGCGCTGCCGCGCGCACAATGATAAATTCTTATAATGGGAAGTCACATTAATAAAAAGCTCTCACCTTGCATCCTTCCAGACTACGCCAATTAAGTTCCCGCTGCACAGGTCTGTAGCTTAGTTCATTTAGAAACACAATAATTTGTAGAAGATGAATAAATTTTAAATCTTGAGCTGAAGAATCCAATATGTTTTTCCACCTTTATTTATTGCGACACAAAAACATAAGGAAAACGAGCATATTCGCTTTCTTAACAAAAATCACTACTATATGTCTATACTTCATACTACGATTTACAGTTTTTATTTTTAAAACTCCACGAAAGTTCCAGAAAAAAATGATTCATCAGTTCTGTCGTTGCCATTTTTCGAAATCGGAAGAAACTTGAATGTAGCACTATTTTCTTTTCGTGACAGTTCACGCAAAGCCATGGGGTCAGTCATTGGCCATAGAGTTGGTCCCCAAAGCTCCTTGACTCTTACACATATTATTATCAGATTTATCATAAAAGTGTCATCAAGTTAAATCTATAAATATACATACTAAACATATTATAAGACACATTAAAAATAATTAACTTATATAAAAAAATATGACTAGAACTAAAAAAAACTCTTGAATTACATATTAGATTACGCTTGTTTATCACGGCGCGGTGCCGAGCAATTATGTATGTACGCCGTCGTATTTTATAATTGCACAATGCCTTTTTTTATAGCGCATTATAAGACATTTTAAAAACAATTAATTTTATTTAAAAAAAATAAGTCTAGAAAAAAAATATTTAGAACATAAAAAAATTAGATATTACGTGATACCTATTATTACACGAAATTTGAATAATAATTTTCTTTTATCTAATGCATTAATTCGATGATAAAAAATATTCTGATTTATATTCTCCTATCATTTTTTTTCACATCTCATCTTTTTTTTTCTAATTCTTCTTCTAGGGTAGTAATTGAGCGAAATAAAAAAGACTATAATTAATCTTTTTCTGATATCATACAATATAAACCATTGTTCATGTAATTTTCTTTAAGATTTACGTCTTTTGATAAGCTGCCTTATATAAGAAGGGAAAGAGCTGATTCAAACAATTTTCCCAAATATTCTTCTGAGAGAAGCTAAATTTGTTATAAGTGTGTGAGCAAGTAAAATCAATAAAGATATATTCTGAACATATTATGAAACACTTTAAAAACAATTAACTAATACCATAAAAAATTAAGTGTAGAATAAAAAATATGCAGTAGAACATTAAATAAAAAATTTATATGTGACATAATACCTAATGTTATACCTAATTTCAATAATGAAGAATTTCTCTTAACTAATTCATTAATTCAATAATGAAAATTAGTACATCCATTTATATTCTCCTATTGTCTTTTTTCTTATCTAGGGCTTTATACTGGAGATCTGTACTTTAAAGTATATTGTTGGCCAGGTTCTTTTAAACAAATGCATTCGCTAGAGTTGTAGGCTGTGATCTATTATAATACAATAAATGCTTTTTAATAACTTTGTTTATTTGAAGTAGAGTTGTAAAAATTAAATCATTTCTTACAGAAAATAGTTAGGGATGGTGCCTGAACGCATATTATTAAGAAAACAGTCTTCACATGACTGCTTCGTGAAGCGAGAGGGAGGCAATTAATTCCTCATTCACAATTCACACATTGGCATTACAGGATTGGCGAAAAGGAGCATATGAAAAGTGAATGATATCATATCCATAAAATTTTCTGTTACGCTTTAAACAATTAAGATGATTTTGAATTTAATGCAGGGCAACCAGAAATGGGCAGTCCTAAAAAAATACGCCAAAAAGAATTCGCGCCAAATTCGTACGTTATGAGCATATTTTGAGAAAATGTTCTCAAAAGACACAACAATTATCATGTACATCAAAAGACTTGCAACGAATAAGTTAGACTTAAAATTACGCAGAGAGGAAAATGAAATTTCACTGACCGCAAACATGTTCGATCTTTATTCTTTTTTTTATTTGTTTTTAGCAAGGGAGAAATACGCATCCGTGTAATGTTGCACCTATCCCTTTCAAAATGTACCTGTCATCCGTTTTTTGTTGCCCTGCTAACTGATAACAGATTGGTTTCAATATCTGGTACGAACAGAACATCCCTTAGTGTTACTTGTTTATTATTTTTTCCGGTTTGAATAACAACTTCACCTGATCCATATGAAATCAATTTGCTACCGTTTGCTACAGTGACATTTGTCTCAACGTTGTTTGTTATTTTTGTAAACATTTCTTTTGAGTTTACGATATGGCTGGAACTTCCGCTATCTACAATAAAGGTTTTTTTATTATCAGTTTGCTCTGTAAGTAAGGCTACATCATTCTTTTCATATACAGCATTTTTTCTGTCTTCAGTGTTTTCTTCAAAACATAGCGAAGTGGAATGGTTTTTAGTTTTATTTTGCTTATTTTGAGTGTAAGTGTTATTATTTTTCCCTTTTAGGAACCAACATTCTTTATTTGTGTGGTTTTTCATTTTACAGTGTGAACAATATTTGTTAATTCTTTTATAATCAGAGTGGACAGATTTTCCTTGAGCTTTATATGCTCTGGTGTTATTTTCTGAATTTTCAGAGCTTTCCGTTCGGCGGATATATTCATCCGTTAATTTATTTTTTATAAATAGTACTGTGAGTTCAGGTTCTTGGAGGGCCTCAAGAGCCGTCACTAATGTATCGTAAGAAGGGGGAAGTGAACACAATAGTAAGGCGGAAATATGGGAATCTGTGATGTTTTCTCCTATGGCAGATAGTTTATCCACAATTTCTAGAATTTTAGTAATGTGGGCTATCATGTTACCACCTTCGTGTAATTTTGTGCTGTACAGTTTTCTTAATAAGTACAGCTTGCTGGAGAGATTGGATCTCTCATGAATTTGTTTTAGAGTGTCCCATGTCTCCCTCGCCGAATTCAGATTTTTAACATGTACTATTTGACTATCTTCAATACTGAGATTGATTAACGCTCTGGCTTTGCGGTCTTTCTTGGCCCAGTCTGTGGTTATGGGGGTTGAAACCTCATCTGTAATAACTTCAATTAAATCTTCACGAATTAAAAGCATTTCAATCTTAAATCGCCAATTTGAGTAATTATTGGCGTTTAGTTTTTCTATTGTTGTGCTGTCTTTTACAGCAGCCATGATATTGCTATAGAAAAGTTTTTTTTTCTTTAAGATTGCTAAATTGTTTAATTATGGACTGCCTGACCTGATTTTGTTTTTATTTCAGTCTCATAATCATAATTGTTAGCGATAATTAGCTTAACATTTAAAATTGCGTATGAACTTCCTCACTAGTTTGACTAAAAACAGTTATTAACAGAAAAGCCAGGTAAGATTGACTTACCTTCAATTTGTTTTCATCTCAGGGCAGGCCATCCAGATTTTAGTATCCATTTGGTTTATACACTTTTAATCACATTATTCATCACACTGTAAGAAAAAACACTGCTACATTTAGAAAAACGAATATTATATTGAACTTGCTTTAGTATTTACGGAGCTCTGACAACAGCTCCTATCTTTACAGCTACATATTCATCTCTGTGAAAAAAAATACAAGAAAAATTATTATTATGTTACATTGAAAATGAAAATTTATTATTTGAATGTTTATATCATGTGAAAGTAATTTAAAGTTTATTGATGACAATGTCCTTGAAAGTTAATCATCACTTATGTACTATAAATCATATTGATTATTTGCAGAATTTATACTTTTATAAACAACTGAAGGTTATGTTGCGTATGATGATAGTACTTTCACTTTCGATAAAAGAAAATTGTTCTTGCTAAAATCATTTCCTGGTTGCTCTTTAATTATGCGATGATGGATGGAAAACAATTTAAGTCTTTTGTTTATTGTTTTCTGTAATCTTCATTTAGAGTTTACATTATAATGTTTTTAACAAACCCCCCCCCCCTTAAACTCTTAATGGAGATTATCCAGTAGTTTGAGTTTGTTTCTATTTTCTATGTATTCAGGTTTGGGTTCCGGTTTTGTAAGGATGTCGGCAATCATTGATTTGCTTGGACAATAATGTAATTGGATTATTCCGTTTTCTTTAAGCTGTTTAATTACATGATACTTGATATCGATGTGCTTTGTTCTGTTGGAATATTTTCCAGATTCTGTCATCTTTATGCAAGAGATGTTATCTTCGAAAATAGTAATTGGCAATTGTTGTGGTACGCCAAGATCTTCTAATAATTTTAATAACCACGTCAATTCTTGCGTAGCACTGGCCGCTGCCACAAATTCTGCTTCTGCAGAGGATTGTGCAATGCAGGTCTGCCTCTTCGTGATCCACATTATAGGATTTTTTCCTAGTAAGAATAAATTTCCTGTAGTTGACCTTCTTGTCTTTAAATCACCCCCCCCCCCAATCCGAATCACTATATATTTCCAAGATCGGTGGTTCTTGTGTGCTGATTACCAAATTTAGATTTTTTGTTGAATTTAGGTATCGTATAAGTCTTTTGACTCCTTTCCAGTCCGATTCGGAGTTGGTTTCGTTTTTTCTGCTTAAAATGTTTACAGCTACGAGTATGTCTGGTCTTGATATCGTGGCGATGTATAACAATGCACCTATCGCTTGACGGTATTTCGTGTTGTTTGGCATTTGTTTACCTTCATCATTTAATCGCTGAAATCCTACCTCCATTGGAGTGCTGTATGGTTTAGATTCTGTTAAGTTGAATTTTTTTGCTACTTCATCTATCTTTGCAGTTTGATTCAGTTTGAATCCATTCTGCGTTTTTTCTATTTTTATTCCGAGGTAATTGTTTATTTCTCCTAGATCTTCAAGAGTATATTCTGTTTTCAATTTATTTATTATATCTTTTATCTGGTCATCATTTCCTGCAATGAGTATGTCATCGACATACACTATGATGTAAATATTATTTTCCCCTTGTTTCTGTATGAATAAACAAGTGTCTGCTGTGCTTTGTGTGAAGTTTAATTCTTTAAGTGATTGGGTAATTTTTATATACCAAGCTCGTGCCGCTTGTTTTAGCCCATAAATTGCCTTTTCCAATCTACACACTTTGAAAGGTTCTTTTGCGTCTATGTATCCTTCAGGCTGAGACATATATACTTCTTCTTCCTGTTCTCCATGTAGGAAAGCTGTTTTAATGTCAATGTGATGTATTTTTAACTTATGATATGCTGCGGCAGTTAAAAAGCTTCTGAGTGTTGTGTGTGACACCACTGGCGCATATGTTTCGTCATAGTCTATCCCGTATTTTTGTCCGTAACCCTGAGCTACGAGCCTAGCCTTGTATCTTTTTATTTTTCCAAATTCATCATATTTTGCTTTAAATGTCCATTTTGATCCGATTACTTTAGCTCCTTGTGGTGGATGCACTAATGTCCACGTTTTGTTTTCTTTAAGTGAATTTATTTCCTCTCGCGTCGCATCGATCCAGTTCTTTTTTTCGTGTGGGTTCTCAAGATTTATCATTTCTTGCCAACTTTTGGGCTCATATATTGGATTGTGCCGGACTGCATAAGCAAATCTGTCCGGTGGTACTCCTTTATTTTCCCTTTCGGATCTTCTAACGTGTTGTGTTTGTAAAGATGTGGATGGTGTATCTGTATCGATGTTTTCTGGTGTTAGATTTAGTTCCATTACATTTTTTTCATTCTGCTGAGCCTGTTTTTTGATTTCAGACTTTGAATTATTTGTGTTTGTATTTTCATTAGTGTTTGCATTATCTATTTTGTTTTCGATAAATTTTACTGATCTAGCTAGTATGACTCTTCCATCACTTGTGTATATTCTGTACCCTTTAGAGCGATTGTCATACCCGACAAAAGTGCCCTTTTCTGCTCTATTGTCAAGTTTTCCTCGTTTAAATTTATGTATATAGGCATATGCGGTACAGCCGAAAACCTTTAAATATTTTATGTTTGGTTTTCTACCTAGCCAAAGTTCATATGGTGTGGTGTTGATGGATTTAGAAGGCAGTCGATTTTGCAAATGGTTTGCGGTACATATGGCCTCTCCCCATAATTTATGTGGGAGATTTGCTTCGTTTAGCATGCTCCTAGTCATATCCAGAAGCGATCTGTTTTTTCTCTCTGCAACCCCGTTTTGACTTGGAGAATATGGGACGGTAAGTTGGTGTTCTATGCCATTATACTTTAGGTACTTTTCAATTTCGTCATTTATATATTCACCGCCATTGTCGGATCTGATCGCAGTTGGCATTTTACCAAATTTATTTTTAACTGTAGCGATGTATTCTTTTAATTTTTCAAACGCGTCACTCTTATTTGACATTAGGTAAATTATACAAAACCTCGAAAAGTCATCGATGAAAGTGATGAAATATCTTTTCCCCCCTATAGTGGGTGTGTTTATAGGGCCACATACATCAGTGTGAATTAATTCTAGTCTTTCTTTGGCTCTATATGCTCCTGATTTCGGGAATGGTGTTTCGTTTGTTTTGGATTGAATGCATACCTCACATACATTGTTGTGTTTGCATTTATTTATTGTTACACCGCTTACTAATTCTTTAGACACCATGTTTTTTATTGTGTCGTAATTTCTATGGCCCATTCTTCTGTGCCATAAATCTATACAATTTACATTTGTGCAATTATACGTTACATTTGTATAGTAGCTACTATTTTCATCTTCGTTTACGTGTATTTCATACAAATTGTTTTTTAATTTACCTTGGAGTATTATTTCACCTTTGTGTGTAATGTTGCACCTATCCCTTTCAAAATGTACCTGTCATCCGTTTTTTGTTGCCCTGCTAACTGATAACAGATTGGTTTCAATATCTGGTACGAACAGAACATCCCTTAGTGTTACTTGTTTATTATTTTTTCCGGTTTGAATAACAACTTCACCTGATCCATATGAAATCAATTTGCTACCGTTTGCTACAGTGACATTTGTCTCAACGTTGTTTGTTATTTTTGTAAACATTTCTTTTGAGTTTACGATATGGCTGGAACTTCCGCTATCTACAATAAAGGTTTTTTTATTATCAGTTTGCTCTGTAAGTAAGGCTACATCATTCTTTTCATATACAGCATTTTTTCTGTCTTCAGTGTTTTCTTCAAAACATAGCGAAGTGGAATGGTTTTTAGTTTTATTTTGCTTATTTTGAGTGTAAGTGTTATTATTTTTCCCTTTTAGGAACCAACATTCTTTATTTGTGTGGTTTTTCATTTTACAGTGTGAACAATATTTGTTAATTCTTTTATAATCAGAGTGGACAGATTTTCCTTGAGCTTTATATGCTCTGGTGTTATTTTCTGAATTTTCAGAGCTTTCCGTTCGGCGGATATATTCATCCGTTAATTTATTTTTTATAAATAGTACTGTGAGTTCAGGTTCTTGGAGGGCCTCAAGAGCCGTCACTAATGTATCGTAAGAAGGGGGAAGTGAACACAATAGTAAGGCGGAAATATGGGAATCTGTGATGTTTTCTCCTATGGCAGATAGTTTATCCACAATTTCTAGAATTTTAGTAATGTGGGCTATCATGTTACCACCTTCGTGTAATTTTGTGCTGTACAGTTTTCTTAATAAGTACAGCTTGCTGGAGAGATTGGATCTCTCATGAATTTGTTTTAGAGTGTCCCATGTCTCCCTCGCCGAATTCAGATTTTTAACATGTACTATTTGACTATCTTCAATACTGAGATTGATTAACGCTCTGGCTTTGCGGTCTTTCTTGGCCCAGTCTGTGGTTATGGGGGTTGAAACCTCATCTGTAATAACTTCAATTAAATCTTCACGAATTAAAAGCATTTCAATCTTAAATCGCCAATTTGAGTAATTATTGGCGTTTAGTTTTTCTATTGTTGTGCTGTCTTTTACAGCAGCCATGATATTGCTATAGAAAAGTTTTTTTTTTCTTTAAGATTGCTAAATTGTTTAATTATGGACTGCCTGACCTGATTTTGTTTTTATTTCAGTCTCATAATCATAATTGTTAGCGATAATTAGCTTAACATTTAAAATTGCGTATGAACTTCCTCACTAGTTTGACTAAAAACAGTTATTAACAGAAAAGCCAGGTAAGATTGACTTACCTTCAATTTGTTTTCATCTCAGGGCAGGCCATCCAGATTTTAGTATCCATTTGGTTTATACACTTTTAATCACATTATTCATCACACTGTAAGAAAAAACACTGCTACATTTAGAAAAACGAATATTATATTGAACTTGCTTTAGTATTTACGGAGCTCTGACAACAGCTCCTATCTTTACAGCTACATATTCATCTCTGTGAAAAAAAATACAAGAAAAATTATTATTATGTTACATTGAAAATGAAAATTTATTATTTGAATGTTTATATCATGTGAAAGTAATTTAAAGTTTATTGATGACAATGTCCTTGAAAGTTAATCATCACTTATGTACTATAAATCATATTGATTATTTGCAGAATTTATACTTTTATAAACAACTGAAGGTTATGTTGCGTATGATGATAGTACTTTCACTTTCGATAAAAGAAAATTGTTCTTGCTAAAATCATTTCCTGGTTGCTCTTTAATTATGCGATGATGGATGGAAAACAATTTAAGTCTTTTGTTTATTGTTTTCTGTAATCTTCATTTAGAGTTTACATTATAATGTTTTTAACAGGAGAAAGTTTTAATGATCAGTATATATTATATTTTACAAGAAACCTGTGAAAAATAATATTACAATTTTTTTTTTTTTTTTTTTTTTTTTTTTTTTTAAGTAAAGGATTTGAAATACTGAAAAAAGAAGAGAAAAGATACTTTAAGATTCAGTTTTTATTTACCTCGCTTCATTATGTGTTTTTTAGACATTACTATCATAAAATTTTTGAGCATATGGCTACATTGTAGTAAAAAAATTACTGTCCGAATTACAAAACATTTTTTCTATTAATTCCATTTTATGTGCATTTTATTATACAGATTTCATGAATTTAAGTCAATTTCTATTTAACGAACTTTCTTCATAACGAATGTTTTTGGTGTAACGGTGAGACTTCGTTAAATGGAAATTCAATTGTATTTTACTAATATCCCCTTTAGAGTTTAAAAACCACATTTGAAACCAATTTATTCCGTGCATGCATGTCATTGAAACAGTTTTTTCTTCCCTCCAGGGCCTGATTACTAACGGGGCACTCTCCCACCAGGAAAAAGAAATAAAGAATTTTTCCTTATTCATGACAGTAATCTTGTATGAAAAGGGCGTTTTAAGAAGACGAAAATTTCTATAAATTTTTTCTGGTGAGAGAGTGCCCCGTTAGTAATCGGGCTCTGCCTCCCTCAACACCTCACTAACACGTAAAAAAACTAAATCGTCAAGGAATTACATGAAAATTTATTCATTTTTATCGTGTCTGAAACACGTTAATTTCATTTCTTTTTACAAAGAAAACGAAGACGCTAGCAGAATGTAAATCAATAGGTTTCATTGCTTAATGAAATGGATAAAAGAAGACTATTATGGAAATTAGGAATAAAAACAGGTATCAAGCAATATCTATTTCTTTATATTCCATATATCATAGATAACATTTTTTTATATGTTTAATTCTTTATTAGTTAATTATTTTGAAATTACAGTGGAACCCGGTTAACCCTTACACGTGCAGTAGAAATTTGCTTCTTACTTTATTTTTATTCAAAATTGATAGATTTTCCCCAGAATTGTTCATAAAATACGTTTCTATCATGTGCGTCATAAAAGCTCCTCCTTTTTACTTTCAAATCAATTTGTCAGTAGACTGTCAATACTTTCAATATTTAAGAAAGGGAAATTCTTTGCCCAAATAAGGATATTTTATTTAATTATTTTTAAAATAACCTATAACATATTATAAATATATTTTAATGAATATTATTTAGCAAAATGATTTTTTTAAGTTCACATTAAGTGTATTATTTTCGTTTCTAAAATAAGAATTTCTTTTCTAAGTTTCATTTTCAACTTTCATTTAAATACGTACTTAAAACCAGTTTCATAAGAAATCTTTTCTCTTCGAATCGATTTTTTCTCTTCTCTTCGAATCGATTTTTTTCTCTTCTCTTCGAATCGATTTTTTCTCTTCTCTTGCGGGCATTTTTCTAACACCAGAAGAGATGATTTAAAATGTAAATTATGTGAATAATGATTTTTCCCCAATGTCAGAAACACCTTAATTTTAGTTCTTACGAAGACACTTTCAGGAAAATATAAATCAACATGCTCCATTATTTAACCCTTTATCTATCATATTTTGAATTCATGAAAATTTTACATTCTAAAGCATTTTACGCAAATTGTTTAAACTAAATTAAAAGATTTATATAATCATTTAATAAATTTTTGAAAGACTTTAGAAGGATTGAAGAATTTAGAAGGATTAATTAAATTTGAATTTACAGAGATTTTGTGCTAGGGGAGACCGGGGCACGTTGGCCATAGGGGTAGGTTGGCCAATTTGATTTAATTTTTAAACCAGTCACCAGATGTCGCCAGTAGTCCAGAAATATGTTAAAAAACCTGTTCCCCTGCCCTTCCAGGAGTTTCAGTTGTCTTAACAAAAGCAAACGGAGAACAACGATGATTTTTCACTTTCGTCGATCTCGAAGTAAATTTTCGTTAGTGTGCAGAAAGCTTTAATGCTCTCAAGAGATATTTCACAAGGACAAAAGTAAGTAATATTTTGAAAGCTAAATTTATAACGATTCTTTTGATATAACAATAAATATTAAATGTTGTTAAGATATGTGTAGAATAGCAAAAGTATTTCAAACATGGCGAGGGGGCAAGTTGGCCCACTTACGTTGGGGCTCGTTGGCCCATTCAAAAAATATGTTAATTCAGCCTGTGGTGGTTGGGTAACAACTAATAGACGCACTATACTCCGGGAATTGTGAAAACTGCCCTTTCCAATACAATAAATCCAGTTAACATGACATCAGGTTTTCAGAGAACTGGAATATGTCCTTTCAGTAGGAATGTTTTTACTAACTCTAATTTCATGCCTTCGTATGCAAGTGATAGACCAGAGCCTTCAAGCACGCACGACAAAGCAATTAGTGAAGATTCTAATGAAACCCAGGTAATTATGGGTAGGCTTATTTCCATAGATGTGCCTACCACATCTTCTGCTCCATGCAAGATAACTCCAACACCTGATGACATAAGACCATTCGAAAAGGGACAGCCAATGAAGATAAATGCTTCGAATAGAAAGAAGAGAACTTCTGTAGTCCTCACAGACACCCCTGTCAAATTAGCTCTTGAACAACAACAAAACTCAACAGAAGAAAAAAATAGTGCCAAAATTTAAAGTGGCATTAAAAGAAGAAATCAGACCAGAAAACACAAAGGAAAGCAATCAGTAAAAAAGATTTTGTTTCTTTTTTATCCCTAACATCCTGGATGTAGTGGTCTGAATCGTCAAAAGAGGGAGAAGAAATCTATTAAAGCAAGTGACGATGAGGATGACGAGGACAATATCTGCATAAGTTGTCTAAAGTAGTTTAATCAAAGTATGCCTGGGGAAGAATGGATCCAGTGCGTGAGTTGCAAACGTTGGGCTCATGTGAAATGAGTTCGAAAAGACGTTAATGGATTATATTTTGAATGCATTCACTGCAATGATCCCTCTGATTTGTAAACTTAATTTGCAAATAATTTTCTTTATACAGGCATTAATGTTCCTAAATAGTTCTAATAGTGATTTATTATGAATTTTATTTAACTTCTAAATAAACATAAAAAAGAGCATTGCAGGACAACGCGCCCCAGTCAATGGGCCAACCTACCCCGTGCACGGGGTAGGTTAGCCCATATGACATCACACCATAACTAAATTCATAAAGTTCTTAAAATTTCATATTAACTAAAAATAAGCGTTTCTCTCCACTAGTTAAATGTACTAGGTATTGTAAAGAAATACTAAATTTGAAAATAAACAAAATTTAGGTGTTGAAAAAATTGAAATAAAAGAAACTGGGCCAACAGGCCTCGGTCTCCCCTAATTTTATAGCCCTATTCAAATCTTTTATTTTAATTTGTTGTCTTAATATTTTGTAGAATTATAAAATGTACAAATATTATGTTCTTACAATATAAATATAGAAATATTTCCGAATTGAAAAATTCCCACCTCTCCCCTTTCCCTCAGTGCCAAGAAAACTGAAAAGATACAAAAGGGAAAAAAAATTATCCTTTTAAAAATATTTTGTTTTGTGTAACCAATAATGCTTTTGGAACAAAATAAAGTATCTGTAACTCATTCTAAACAGTGTTACAACTAATTGACGCATTAAAAGAATTTTATAATAAGTAATTTTTATTGTACTTATAAGTACCGTCGGTAGATAAAATAAAAAAGAATATTGCCCAGTTATACTGATGGCATTGAGCTCACAGGCTACGCATACTAATTGTACATTACAGCCTTATATTTTCAAGGGTTAATTCCGTTGAAAAAAAAAAAATTAAGAAAGGGAAACAGCTCTCTCCTTTTCTCTTTTTTATACTTAATCATTAAACCTCCTAAACTATCAAGAACATGCTTTATCATATAAAAAATCTATATCCCAAATTCAGAGCAAATCGGATTATTCTTAATAAAAACCCATTTAACATTCATATAATTTAAGAGGAGCTATCCCCCTTTTTTATACTTAACCATTAAACTTCCAAAACTATTCAGAGATTTGAACGAAATCTGACAATTTTGCTTGAAAAACCCTTTTATATCAATTAAGGGGAGGGGCATTAGAATCCCCGTTCCCCCTGTTTATACCTATTCAATGAACACCTAATAATAGTCACGAAATTGCCTCATCAAAATGATCCTATATCTAAATTTTTGAACGAAAACTGTTAATTCTGCATGAAAAACCCATTAAATCAATTAAGGGGAGGGGCATGAGCCCCCCGTTCCCCCTCTTATACATTTCGAATGAACACCAAAAACTAATCAGGGAAGCGCCTTATCAGGATATACCTATATACAAAAATTCAAGTGGATCCGATATTTTTATCATGAGTTATCGCGTTACGTACGAACGTACATACCGAACGGGCGGGCACATAAGCTCTCAGGCTATGATAGCCTGTGAGCTAAAAAGAGTTAAGGTTCAGGCAGTTTGAAAGAAAATGGACTTTTTATCATTCTATACTGTTTGTTATTACCAGAAGAATGTTACATATTTTTTATCATAATTTTTTTTAAATCCTGCATACCAATAAGTTGCTAAATCACCTGTCTTTCGTATGCCTATTTTTTTTTTTTTTTTTTTTTTTTTTAAATTGATGTTAAGAGGATGTGCATATCATGGAACTATTAAGAAAGAAAAACTGACATAGGGGGAACTGGGGCACATTGATACACCCCCTCTATTGCTCACAGGGTCATTACAGGAAGTTTCATAACAGCTCCAAAAGGTGATGCTAGTGCTCTCAACTACATACAGAGAGTCTTGGAATGATTCAGTAGTTTGATGAAATGGTACGGGTGATTTATTGTTTTTGTAGGTCAAAAGTAAATTTGAGTTGTGCAATTGAAATGGTATTATGCAACTGTTCCAGTATTTTCAACCAAAAAGATTACTCTCCCTGGCAAGTAGAGCTATTCTTTATAAGTTTCTCATTCTTTATTGTTAGTTAAATTGTGAAGTGTTGGATTTGAGACTCATTTTATACAAAATGGCTGTATGGGGTTCATTGATACAATCTATGTCGGGGCACATTGATACAGCCTAAATCCTTTTCTTGTTCATTTTTTCATTACCTTTTATTATTTTTTTTTACCATATACTCTTAAATCAAACTACTTTTCGCCACAAAATTCTTATATTATTTTTTATTGAAGTGAAATAGTTCTAATTTCTTTATATTAGAACATTTTATAGTATTTTTGAAAACAGAAGACGTAGGAACTTATCCAATATCACTTACTAGCACTTACACAACATCTAGTGCTAGTAGAACTAACAAAAGAAAATGACAGCAGCTTGGAAAATCTCAAATTTATATCGATTCTCCAGAGAAAAAAGTATTTTCGACATGAGAACTGCTAAGTAAAAGAAACAGGCTGCAGAACACCATGGGATAATTATGTTATAAACAGATTTTTTACTATAATTATCCTTTATTTTCTGTTCATAAAACGATTTATAAACAGAAAACCTGGTAATTTTTTTATCTATTGTAAGAAAGAAGATAATGCTGGGGTTGAAGTGCCAGATATGACAAAATTACCACAGCCAACAATCAGACAAGGAACAGCCAGAACATCAAGTCATTATACATTTCATTTTGATTGCTTTAAGATTGCTTATAACGATAAATTGTAAGTGATTTTTGAATTTCTATAAATAAACATAAAATGGTTTGCTAACTATTTTTCTCTGAAAAATATGCATTGGTGTTATTTTATCTCCATTTTTCTCAGACGTATCAAAGGTGTATCAATCTGCCCCGGGAATGGGGCACATGGATACAAATGGCTTTTTTTATTTTTGTAAAGTTACATGCAAAAATAATATATAAAACAACGATTGTACATTTTTATGCCACACTACACAAGTTTTGCTTACACCACATGGAAAAAAACTTGAAATTTCTGCTTTCTGGACACCGAAAAAATTCTTAGAAAAAAGCTGTATCAATGTGCCCCAGTTCCCCCTATACTTAAAATAGTGTAGCTTTAACTGTAACCGGTTTGGCTAAATTAGATTACAGCCGGGCCAGACTCCCACCAGTAAATTTATATAAAAATTTTCTTTTGATTTAAATGCTTTATTAATGGACAATTTAAGTTTAAAAAAAATGGAAAAAAACTGGTATTTGTTTTTACTGGTGTAAGCTTACTTTAGCGGTAGTAGTTACGCCATATTTTGGCAACAAATACAACCAAGACCAATGTCAGTGAAAACATTAAAATACCTATGCAACTGACATCAGTAAAAAGAAATAGATTTTTTTACCATATTTGTGGGAACAGTTCTTCAAAAAATAAAACACTTAAAATAGAAAAAAATTTCTATTCATGTTTATTGTTGGAGGTATTCTCCGGCGGTAACCAGAAACTGTGCATTTTATTTAAATATACAGAATCCATCTTGTGACAATCACTGCAGGTTACTTCATTCACAACTGCTAGGCAATACACTTTTCAGATTTTTGTACATTTTTCAGATTTAATTGTAGACACTTTAATTATTTTTAAAGTTTTATATATATACATGCACAGTACTTTTCGCTCGCTTATGTAATTTCTTGTTTGTTTTCGCACTGTGTGCATCATTGTTTTTTTTTTTCATTTCATTTAGCTGCCAGATTATTGTATTTTGTAACATATCTGAATTTACAATGTGTTCTCTGTATATACGAAAATCAAATTTATAGACCTTTATGTATGTAAAATGCCTTGAAAAAAAAAAGGGAAAAAAAAGAAAAAAAAGAAGAAAAAGAGAGAGAGAGAGACAGTGAAAAGGGAAAAAAGAGTAAGGAAAAGAAAAAGAAAAAAAAATTGTTTATTAGATTTTCTAAGTTGCTTATAATTATTACTTCGTGCTAGGGCACGTCTTTCTCTTTTATTCTATTTTGTATTTTTTAGGGCCAGTAGTTCGAGCCTTTTGTCTTTGTATTGATTTGTCTGGTGCTGACAGGGGTTGTTTTTCCTCCGAGGGGTAACACACCTATGCCATATTTTGGTTGGTGCCTCGGATGGGTGATCAGGCAATACACTATATGTCTCCTCCTCTTAATTCATAACTCCGTTGTGCATATATAACGTTATCATTTTAGGGGAAAGGGCGGGGTCTGACACATGGTATCGCTCTTTATCTCTAGGGGGCGGGGGGTGTCTTTAGATATCGGTATCATTTTTGATCCAATCAAAATTTCTTCTTTTTATTTGTAACATGGCCTTTGAATTAAAATAGTATGTTATCTTTTTCTAGTCTGTTATCTATTTTTATGAAACATTAAGTTTATTATTTTCGTTTCTAAAGTAAGGTTCTAATTAAAAGAGATAATTTGAAATGGAAATTATGTGAAAAAATTATTTTTTACTCTATTTTTTGAAACACGTTAATTTTAGTTCTCACGAAGACACTTTCAGCAGAATATAAATCAACATGTTCCATTATTTAAGGTTTAAGGTGTAGTTAATTTGAAAGAAAATGGACTTTGTCTTATTCTATACTGTTTATTCTTACCAGAAAAAAATTACAGAATTTTTGGATCATATTTTTAAAAAACGTTCTTACATACAGCAGGTTTCTAAATCTCCGGCTTTTCGTATACCAATAATTTCCTTTGCATTGGATAAGATAATTTTACATTCAATGTTATTTAGTATAATGTGTAACAAATACATTACTTTATCTTGTTCCAAAAGCATTATTGGTGACAAAAACAAAAATATTTTTTAAAGGATTATTTCTTTTGTCTTTGCATCTTTTCAGCTTTCTTGGAGCTGAGGGACGGGAGTGGGGATTTTTCAATGCGGAAATATTTCTATATTTATATTGTAAGAACATCCTATTTGTACATTTTATAATTCTACAAAATACTAAGAAAATAATTAAAAATAAAAATTTTGAGTCGAGTTATAAAAATTGCACAAAATCCCTGTACACTCAAATTTAATTAATCCTTCTAAATCCTTCAATCCTTCTAAATCCTTCTAAAATCCTTCAAATATCTATTAAATGATAATGCAAATCTTTTAATTTAGGTTAAACAATTTGTGTAAAATACTTTAGAATGTAAAATTTTCATGAATTCACAATGCGGTAGGGAAAGGGTTAATTCATTTCAAACCAATTTATCAACTTGTGTATTTGCATTAAAACGATTTTTTTGTTTATTTTACTAAACCTCTTAAACCACTCTAATACAAAGAATTATAGATCACAAAACAAAATAAATTAAAAAAATATATTCATTTCTTACGATTCCAAAAAAAAAAAAAAAAAAAAAAATTACGTCTTTTCCTTCAGTAAAAAAGAGAACTAGCAGAACATAAATCAATATTCTATTTTTTCTTCATTGAATTAATGGAGTAGAAAAAGGAAATTCATTATGCAAATTTGATACTGTAATAAGTATTATATAGTAGATAAAATATTTTTTTGCGTTCTAAACATTTTTAAAGTAATTTTTGATATAAATTATTTGAATTGTTCTTGTTTTTAAAGCACCTTATAACGTGCTTAAAATCTACACTATTAAAATCTGACCGTATGTATGTATGTATGTGACACTATCTCTTCCGATCCCGAAAACGGAGAAATGTCGCATTTGTTTTGAATGGAAGGGAAAAAAATCCCGGGATCCCGAGCTGCTTATTCGTCTGTCTGTCCGTTCGTCTGTCCGCATATAACAACTAAAAAACTACCCAACCGAATCGTTTGAAACTTAAAATATATAATTATTAGATAATTTTGTCGAGTCATTTCAAATTTTATGAAAATCGGATGCATAGTTCAATTACAGGGACAATCAAAAGGATTTCGATACATTACGGTCAATGGGGGGGGGGGGAAGTTTCAAGTGCATTTTAATGGTCTTACACTCTTTCGAACATAATAAAGTTTATATGTATCTAGGAAGTATATACCATAATATACATTCAGTACAATCTGTGGGACAAATAATATTTTTTATTGATTTACAGGGCCACACAAAAGTATTCCAATGCATACTTATATATTGAGACATTGTTTGGTATGCATTTTCATAGCTGCCAACTTTCAACTAACCTTCCGTAATACTTGGACTAGTTTTATCCAGGTTAATGTCATTTCAAACCATAAAATATATTTCATGAATCTTTATTTATTTAATTTCAAGATTGTTAGTGGAACATACTTAAATTCATTTCTTTGAAAATTTTTTGGTTCGAAACTCATTAAACCAGGGTCAACGGATTACGGATAAGCTATGTCAGGTTGGCACCTATGTGCATTTTAATAGTATTAAACTATTTAATACTAACAATTAAACTACTTAATGCCCGTAATTAATAAACTGTTAAACTATTTAATGCCCGTCTGTCCATTTAAACCGGCCAGCGTAGCGGGCGAAGGCCGCTAGTGTATTTTAAATACTTCTATTTAATAAAACATCTTTTACAAGTTTCTAAATTTCTTTTGAAGAATAAGAATTTTTTTCGTAGATTTCCTTTTTCGATTTTCTTTTATATCCACATTTAAAACCAATTTCTGAAGAGTTCCACTCAATCGATTTTTTCTCTTTCCATGAGGAACACTTAACAAATACGAAAAGAGATAATTTGTAAAAGAAATTAGATGAAAAATTATTCTTTTTCGGAATGTCAGAAGCATGTTAATTTTATTTCTTTTTACAAGGACACTTTTGGCAGAATATAAATCAATACATTTCATTACTTAAAATTGAGGTAAAATTAAAGAAATTTGACTTTCTGTCGTCTTATACTGTTTATTCTTACTAAAAATAATATAGAATTTTTAAAACATTCCCATTTGGAGATACAGAGTTTTACCTTTTATTTTGACAACACAATACTTTTCAAAAGTGCTAAACTGTGATTCATTGAAGAAAGAGATAGATGGAGGTACAATATGAAGTAAAATGGGTTTGCAATGGGTCAAATTTAAATGCTCTCATTCGCCCCCCCCCCCAAAAAAAAAAAAAAATCACGTGAAATGAAGAACGAATTCTTTGACATCAGCCGTGCATTTTTTCTCGAAATGATAATGATCTGCTTATACTTAAGCATTCTGAAGTGAAATTTCTTTGCATTATTAATAAAAATAAAAAAAATTAAGTTTTCATCGCTTTTGGAAAAGCATGTGGTCGTGTTTGTGCCTTATGAAGCAGATTTTAACCCTTTGTTGCGTAGGCTTAACACTAAAAAATTCATTGCTTAAGTGTTGAAATTGATGACTGACACCGGAATTCGAAAACAGCTTTATTTGTAAACAAGAAAAAGCTATTTTGTAGGAATTTAGAAAACCGAATTTTTTTTAAACCAAAATTTCGATGCCAATGTGGCATTTGGGAATTAAATTCATTAGCATTTGGGAATGAATTTTTGTCCACTGTAGTGGACAGTATGCAACAAAGGGTTAAGGTTACTTTTTTGGGGAGGGCATCATCCCCAGCCACTATACTTCCCTCTCTATTCTTCCTTTTTACTCTATGGCTGTTATTAGTGTTTTCTTTTTAGCTATCGCAGCATGTAGCAATCTTTGTTAATTCTCCTTTTTGCTAATTTGTGACACTGTTAGCTTCCGGACACGTGTTACTTTAGGTGAAGATGAGCTGTTAAAATTTCTAATCCAAAACGCGTCTTGTGTGTTATTTTGTATTTTAAGATGATATTAACATAGTTTTATATTTCTAACATTCCTGCATACAATTAAAATTATGCACTGAATTAAACACACCTGTCCACGCACATAATAAACAATTTTAAAAGCAAAACAACTAATGGAAAATAAATACATATACAGCTTCTTTTTGCATTTAACGCTTTCCGGCACACTGTGCCCGGTCTGGGATACTTAATTTTAATTCCAAACTTGCAAACTACATCAATAATATTTTAGAAAAAATTTGCTTTTGGAATGAAAGCTTAAATTAAGGATTACAAAATATCTATAAAATTCGTGTGCAAATTTCGGTGTCAGTCAATTATTTCTCATTTCACTAACAGATTTTGCCCGTGCCGGAAAGTGCTAATTAATGGAATGGGGAAAAATTCTTTATTCAAGTTTTTTTTTACACTAATTGGTATAATATAAAATCTAAATATTTTATGTTCTACACACATTTAATTTCTTTCTTCTTGTTTACTAAACATAAGTTGTTTTATTAGGTAATTGTTTTATAGTCTCTTATAATAATTTACAGTATTTTTTTTTCATTTATACTTAATAAAGAACTTATGAGCAATTCATATAAAATTATTTGGATTATAAGCATATACATGCGGATACCGTACAGATTAAATTACAGACGAATGCTTTTTAATGCTACTTCGCATCATTTTTTTTTTTTTTTTTTTTTTTTTTTTTTCAAAAAAAAAAAATCGCTTAGTTGCGTTTTGAGAACAATTACAAATATAAGACAACTAACGGAAAGTAAATCTTTATGCAATTTGTTTTTGTATTTAATTAATGGAATGGGGAAAATTATATATGCAAGTTTGTTACGCTAATAGGTTTAAAGTAATATCTAAATATTTTATGTTCTTGACATATTTAATTTCTTTCTTTTTGCTTTCTAAAAACAATTTCTTTCATAAGTTAATTGTTTTATAATCTCTTATAATGTATTTAAAATATATTTTTCAATTATACTTAATAAAATACTTGTGAACAATTCATGTAAATTTAATTGCATCATAAGCGTACACATGCGGGTATCGTAAAGATTAGATTACTGACGAATATTTTTTAATGCTATATAGCACCATTTTTTCATAACAAAAATCGTTTATATGTGCCTTTGAGAAGATTTGCAAGAGAAACATGTTGCGATATATAATTTTTTAAAATATTAGTCCTAGAATATAAAAATAGTAGCCTGTAATTAAAACTGCACCATTTCCCCATGTATTCCCCGAATTTCGTTATATATATATATATATATATATATATATATATATATATATATATATATATATATATATATATATGTATGTATTATTACTTTTTTTTTAAAGGACAGATGTTTTGTGTTTAAAATATGAAGTAAAAATTCTTCTTTAGCAATACCTCTACAGAATAAAATTTCTGTAAAGCACTTTGATAATGCAAATAATTTGAAACTGCAAATCTCGTTTTATTAAATATTTCATTCACAAATCCTCAAAATAGATTTTAAATTTAAGCATTTGAATCAATTTTTGAAGGGTATTAGCGAAATTGGTTTGAATCTTTTTTTTTTTCCTTCTCATACGAGACACGTTACTAACATCAACACAACAAATCGTGGAAGAAATGACATAAAAATTGATGCATTTCTTTTGATCTCCGTAAAACATTAATTTTATTTCTTCATATAAAAAAGACATTAGCAGAATTGAAATCAATATACCCAATTGCTTAATACTGAAGTAACTTGAAAGAAAATTGAATGAAGCTGAAAGATATTCTGTTTACACTGTTTTAAACTGTTTTAAACTGTTTAATCATAACAAAGGTAAGCAACAAAGCAAAATCATGTGTATAGCATAGATTATTTTTTTTTTTTTTCGCTACTTGGGGCTTACTACTATTAAGCTACTTTTTACTACATTCCGATTTCTTGATTGGTATTACTTTTCTTAAAAAGTGACATATAAAGTAAAAATAAAGCAAACTAAAGTAAAAATACACGAAGTATATTAAGTGTTCATACAAACAGAAAATTTGTTTTTCGCAATATCTGTACAAAATAAAATTTCTTCAAAACATTTTTATAATGCAAATAATTCATGTTGCAATTCTGGTTTTATCAAATAAATATTTTATTCATAAATGTCCCAAATAGATTTCAAAGGGCATAGCGAGGTAAGAATGGCGAAATGGCTCCCATGGTCAATGACTGAATTATTATTTGTATTGATATCAGCACTCTAAAAAAATACGAAATGCAAAATCTTTGACCCCTGATCTTGACATGTCTTTAAGATATTAGAAAGAGTTCGTACGCGTGCCGTTATTTTTTAAATGTATTTTTCTGAAAAACTATAAAAGTTAGAAAGATGGGACCAATCGTGTATATTAATAGGTACTTCAGAATTTTTGTGAAATGACAATTGTGCAAAATAATTTAACAAAGTATAAACCTTTCTTTTTAGTACTGTTCTGTTATGTCTACCGCGCCAAATATATATATATATATAATATTCTCTAATTTATATACTTATACCACACAAAAATTGATCAAAATCAAAGAGGTGCTTCTTTGAGTAATATCTAAGAAAAAAATAGAAAGGAACAAATAGAAACTCTAAAGAGAAAAAAAAGAGAGAAATTGATACCGGACAAATTTAAGAGTAAAAGTAGTGCTGAAATACGGCTATGGTGACATTGAAAATACGGCCAGTGAATGGGTGGAGCGATGAAACTGGCAACACCGTTTTACATCCCGTGTATGTTTGACCCGCTGAAATTGTGTATGTTTTTAAATGATGAAGTCTATATTGTAACAAACGAAAATAGTGATGATGATGATTGAAATTATATTTATCATTATCATGTCTACATCATCAAAAAGATATATAATATTCTTTCATTTATACACTTATATCATAGAAAAGCTGATCAAAATCAAAGAGGAGCTTCTTTGAGTAATTATGAATTTACTAAGTATGAGTACTGATGGTAGGAACTAATTCAAGAGGTCTTTTTTAGAATTATTTATTATAATTATAAGATAAATATAATTTTTATCATCATTATTTTCATTTACAATAATGACTTCGTTATTTAAAAAAACTTTAGACAAAACTTCGGCAGGACAAATATACTCGAGATCGAATATATATTCACGGGTCAGTGCGACCGCTAGTTTTATCGCTCCAACCACCTACTAGCCGTATTTCAATGGCGAACTAGCCGTATTTCAGCACTACTTTTTCTTTTGGATTCGTCCGGTATCAATTTCTCTCTCTTTTTTTTTTTTTTTTTTTTTTTTTTCTTTTCTATTTAGAGTTTATTTTTTCCTTTTCTATTTTCTTCTTACATATTATTCAAAGAAGCACCTCTTTGATTTTGATCAATTTTTGTGTGGTATAAGTATATAAATTAAAGAATATTGTATATATTTTTTGGCGCGGTAGACATAACAGAACAGTACTAAAAAGAAAGATTTATCCTTTGTTTATTTATTTTGCACAATTGTCATTCCACGAAAACTCTGAAAAAAAAAATACAAATTATTTTTCGAAGTACCTATTAATATACGTGATTGGTCCCATCTTTCTAGCTTTTATAGTTTTTCAGATAAATATATTAAAAAAAAATAACGACGCGCGTACGAACTTCTTCGAATATCTTAAAGACAGGTCGAGATCAGGGGCCAAAGACCTTGCATTTCATACTCTTTTGGAGTGCTGATACTAGTACAAATAATAATTCAGTCATTGATCATGGGGGCCATTTTGCCATTCTTACCTCGCTCTACTCTTTGCGCATTTGAATAAAGTTCTGAAGAGTATTGGCGAAATTGGTTCGAATCGATTTTTCCTTCTCATGTGAGACACCTTACTAACATCAACACAGCATATCGAGGAAGAAATGATTTGCTCCCTGAAACAGATT
This sequence comes from Maratus speculifer, assembly GCA_964019185.1. Lineage (NCBI taxonomy): Eukaryota > Metazoa > Arthropoda > Arachnida > Araneae > Salticidae > Maratus > Maratus speculifer. The sequence goes on from OZ025303.1 coordinate 232,578,964, forward strand.
AATTTTATTTCTTCATATAAAAAAAGACATTAGCAGAATTGAAATCAATATGCTCTATTGCTTAACATGCAGGTCATTATAAAGAAAATTCAATGAAGCTGAAATATATTCTGTTTACGTTATTTTAACCCTTTTAATGAAGTTTGTCTAGAGGGTTCTAGCTACTTAATTTTAATTCCAAAATTGATTAATAACACCAAGAATATTTTATTAATATTTTGCTTTTGTAATGAGAGAGTGAGAGAGAGAGAGAGAGAGAGAGATTGTTCATTCATATCAAAGATAAACAAGAAAAAAAAATCATGCTTCAAGCACAGATTATATTCTTCACTATATTTGGGTCCACATATCGTCGGCACCATGTCAAATTATTCAATATGAAAACAATGTTGCTACTTTTTTCTACATTCAGATTTCTTGATTGGCATCAGTTTTCTGAAATAGTGACAGATAAAGTAAAAATAAAGCAATCTAAAGTGAAAATATATAAAGATATTAAGGGTTAATATAAATTAAAAGTTCGTCTTTCGGAATATCTCTAAAAATCTGAAGAGCATTTTGGTATTGCAAACAATTTAATCTTGCTCGTTTTATTAAATATTTTGTTCATATATCCTTAAATTAGATTTCAATTTTAAGTATTTGAATGAATTTCTTAGAAGAGTATTTGTGAAATTGATTTGAATCGATTTTTGCTTCCGACGAGCCATCTTGCAAATATCAACATTGCAAATCGTGGAAGAAATGGCATAGAAATTGATGCATTTCTTTTTATCCCCGAAACACTTTAATTTTATTTATTCATATAATAAAGACATTAGCGGAATTGATATCAATGTGCTCAATTGGTTAGCACTCAGGTAATTTGAATGAAAATTCAGAGATGCGAAAAGATATTCTGTTTGCGCTATTTTAAACTGTTCAATCATATCAAAGATGAACAAGAAAACAAAATTATGCCTCAAGCATAGATTATCCCCTTTACTATTACTTGGGTCCACATATTGTCGATACTATGCCAGATTATCCAATATGAGTACAATGTTGCCTGTGAGCTACTTTTTTTTTAACATTCACATTTTTTTATTGCATCACGCCTCTTAAATAATTATAGGTATAACAAAAATAAAGCAATCTAAAGTAAAAATACATAAAGTATATGAAGTGTTAATATAAATTAAAAATTCTTCTTTCGCAATATCTGTACGAAATAAAATTTCTGTAAAGCATTTTGATAATACAAATAATTCAAGTTTGCAATTCTACACTAAAAAAAGCTGCAGCAAAGATTCTAGAGAATGTTTCTAAAAAAAAGGACTTTATTCGTATATCAACGGTCTTTGTCATTATATTAACTGTTTTTGCCCGTAAAACACAAAAAATTACGAAAGATATTCACAATAAAATACCGTAAATTTACATTTTTTTTCTTTTACAGTGTAGTTTTATTAAATAAGAATTTCATTCATAAATGTACCAAATAGATCTCAATTTTACGCATTTGAATAAATTTCCGGAGATTATTTGCGAAATTGGTTTGAATAGATTTTTCCTTCTCATGTGAGACACATTACTAACATCATCGCAGCACATCGAGAAAGAAACGACATAGAAATTGTTGCATTTCTTTTGATCCCGAAGCACATTAGCTTTATTTTTTCATATAAAAAACACATTAGCGGAATTGAAATCAATGTGCTCAGTTGTTTAGTACTCAGGTAATTTGAAAGGAAATTCAATGAAGCTAAAAGATATCTTGTTTATACTGTTTCAAATTGTTCAATCATACCAAATGTAAACAAAAAACAAAATCATGTTTCAAGCATAAATTATCCCTTTCACTATAATTCAATCCAGATACCATTGAAAAATATCCAATATGAAAACAATATTGCCAGTGGATCCCTTTTTTCTGCATTCAAATTTCTTGATTTGCATCACTTTTTAACCGACTTCAATGAGGAGGTTATGATTTCGATCTGTATGTATTTGTTGTTCACGCATAACTTTTGCAAATATGAACCTATTTTGATAATTCTTTTTTTGTTTGAAAGCGTATGAGGCCCATGTGGTCCCATTCGAATTTCATAAAAATCTGATAATTAGAACTTTTTTAAAAATAAAAACTTTAAATTTCAAATTCATTTTGAAGCAATCGACCAATTATAAGTGTTCGTTTTGCATGCTTTTATGTTACACTTACATAGACACACGATCTTTTCACTGTTAAAAGTTTGAAGTTTTTGCTGCATCGTCACTCCACCGCTTTTATGGAATATCTCTATTTTGACCAATGAGAATTCAACATAATACAATGAAGTAATCATTTTCTATAAAAGCGATGGATTGACGATAAAGTAAATTTTTAACGTCAAGTTTTATGTCAAGCTTTAAAGTCAAATTTTTAACAGTGTTCAAAGTGCAAAATCCTAACTGGACAAGGGCCAGGATTCACATAAATTTTGCGCTGTTTGCAAAACGATATTTATTAACAAGAAAATTTGTTTAAAACATTGAAAAATTTGCTAAAATTCAGGCTTCTGATTCGTTAATCTGGTTTCGCTAACAGCGCAAATTCTACCTGGATTCCGGACAAGTTCTCTTATGCAAGAAACCGGAAATATAGCATCTATGGGATATAGTGTGGAAATCGGCTATCTCAGGGCGTGTTCAGAGCAACTTACAAAAGTAACCAATGTTACCGACCGATTGTAGGGCAGTACGAAAGCAAACTGTGGCATCAATGAAAACTATTCTGTTGAATTGTCGCTGACGTCACACTTAGCTTTGATTTTCATTTCGTACTTGTCTACAATCGGTAAGTAACCGGTAAGTTGTGCTGAACACGCCCTCTGTAGCACTTAAAAAAAGCGCTAAAATGTTCTATTCTTTAAATGTGCAACAATGCTAATCAAATTTAAAGATAGAAGCGACATCTGCAAGACATTTTCTAAAAATGCAAGAATTATTGCTAGTTTAGATAATGTATCACGAAAATGCCGCAGAGATCGACACTTTGGAATTCAGTAGCATCGTTGCACATTTAAAGGATACAAATTTTTAGCACTGCTTGCATTGTAAAAAATTGAACCCTTTTGCTGCATCGTCACTCCATCGCTTTTATAATAAACGATTACTTCGCTCTATTATGGAGCATTCTCATTGGTCAAAACAAAGAAATTCTATAAAAGCGATGGAGTAACGATGCAGCAAAAGGGTCAAATTTTTTACAGTTTCGATAGCAGATTTTCACTCCATGTATTCCAGACTCTCTCCTTCGAACAATGAAAAGTTCGCAAAAATGAAGGCTTATGATTGGTCAATCTTGTTTTGCTTAACAGCGAATAATCCTTCTGGATCCTAACCACTGTTGCAGAGATGCTAGTTTTTTTTTTCAAAGTACGAAATCTTAGCTGGAATAATTTTCGTATCCACCAAAATGAAAGATCCGCATCGATAAAGACATGAGAATTCGATATCGAAAAACTGAAAATTCATCTCTAAAGAGTCTTATACGTTAAAGCAAGAGTGTCTGTCTATCAGAGTGCTTGTTATGCCGGATTCACAAAGTGATTAAAGTACATTGCTATGTGCTAGATTTACATTTGGACAAATATAAATGACGAAAAATTTTGATAAGCTTACCATTAAAGTTAAGCTAGATAACTTCTTTCACCCATAAAACAAACTCGTTCAGGTGACTACCGCCAAGTTCTGGAATAAAAATTCTTAAATTTTCTGTACTTTGGAAATCCGCGTTTATTAAAAAACATTCTTAACTTCAAATATTACTACTTTCATATAGACGCAAGTTGAATCATGGTGTGATTTTGATAATATCTTCCTTTTTAGTTTTTATGACTGAAAAGAGTATTTTAATACATACGAACATATAGAATTACTTTGCTATGCATTGAATCATAGAAGCAACTTGACGCGCTCTGATTGTGTACGCGTACTTTAAACTGTAAAAAATCTGACCCTTTTGCTGCATTGTCACTACCCCGCTTTTATAGAATATCTCACTTTTGATCCATGAGAATGCCCATAATAGGCTGAAGTAATCGTTTTCTATAATAGTGGTGGAGGGAAGATGCAGCAAAAGGGTCAAATTTTTAACAGTGTACCCTGTTTAAAATATCTTGAAAAATTACCTCTGTTTTTAAAGACTATCTGTTTTCTGACCAATGAAAAATGCTCCATAGACGTTTTTAGATCGCTCTCATTAGTCAGAAAACAGATAGCTTTAAAAACAAAGGTAATTTTTCACAGTAATTTTACCGTGTACTGATGTATTGTCAGCTTTTCAATGCCCAATTACGAAGTCTGTAGATTTCAATGTGGGCCTTAAGGCACTACACTAGTCTCAGAAAAAGACCCTGATGTTAGTGTAAAGATTATGGAGGCATTCGTTTCAAATATCTCGCTCAAATTTTAATATATTTACATGATTTTTTAAGCTATTGCATAGCTTTTATCGCGGGCTTTGAGCGCGGCGACCGAATGTAGAAATTCCGTAACGAAAAAAAAAAAAAAAAAAAAAAAAAAAAACCAACACTCGGCTAACCATCGTTTCAGTTCGGCAGACTTCGGCATGGTATCTTTCGGTAGACTTCGGCAGACATTGACGCGGTATTTTTCAGATATTTAGAGGATATCAAGTCTCATACTTATATTTCTTATTTCAGTTACTATAAATCTATAGTTTCAATAATAAAAATTCCTGATAGAATGTGTATAGAAAAGAATCGTCTTAAGATAAAACAAGGTAGCTTTTGGTGATTGGAGACCCGCCCAATGGTGAGGATCGAAAAATTTAAAATGCTTATAACTTGCGATCTAATTTTCGTAGCGCGGCCAAATTTTGTTTGGTAATTTATTTTGAGACAGTGTTAATTTTTGGTGACAGGAGACCCCCCCACGATGAGGGTCGAAAAAGTTAAAATGCTTATAACTCACGTTCTAATTTTCGTAGCGTGACCAAATTTTGTTTGGTGATTTATTATGAGGCAGTGTTAATTTTTGGTGAGAGGAGACCCCCCACGGTGAGTGTCGAAAATTTTGAAATGCTTATAACTCGCGATCAATTTTCGTAGCGCGGCCAAATTTTATTTGGTAATTTATTATGAGACAGTGTTAATTTTTGGTGACAAGAGACCCCCCCCCCCTCCAAGGTGAGGGTCGAAAAATTTAAAATGCTTATAACTCGCAATCTACTTTTCGTATCGCGGCCAAATTTTGTTTGGTAATTTATTATGAGACAGTGTTAATTTTTGGTGACAGGAGACCCCACGGTGAGGGTCGAAAAAGTTAAAATGCTTATAACTCGCGATCTAATTTTCGTAGCGCGGCCATATTTTGTTTGGTAATTTATTATGAGACCGTTTTAATTTTTGGTGACAGGAGACCTCCCACGGTGAGGGTCGAAAAATTTAAAATGCTTATAACTCGCAATCTAATTTTCGTATCGCGGCCAATTTTTGTTTGGTAATTTATTATGAGAGAGTGTTAATTTTTGGTGACAGGAGACCCCCCCCCCCACGGTGAGGGTTGAAAAATTTAAAATGTTTATAACTCGCGATCAATTTTTGTAGCGCGGCCAAATTTTGTTTGGTAATTTATTGAGACAGTGTTAATTTTTGGTGACAGAAGACCCCTACGGTGAGGTTCGGAAAATTTTAAATGCTTGTAACTCGCAATCTAATTTTCGTAGCGCGGCCAAATTTTGTTTGGTGATTTATTAATGTATTGTATAGCTTTTATCGCGGGCTTTGAGCGCGGCGAAAGAATCTAGAAATTCCGTAACGAGAAAAAAAACCTAACACTCCGGGTAACGTCGCTTCAGTTTGGTAGACTTCGGCACGGTATCCTTCGGTAGACTTCGGCAGACATTGACGCGGTATTTTTCAGATATTTTGAGAATATCAAGTCTCAAATTTTTGTTTTTTATTTCAGCTACCATAAACGTATAGTTTCGATGATAAAAATTCCTGATTAAGCTACATGTATTGTAAGATAATAAAAATATTTTAAACGATATTAACTTCTCATTTATTCAATAAAAGAAAAAAAAATTGTTACGGTCATCACGCTCAAAATGTGTAACTTAAATTAAGATCAAAGACCAAAAAAAAAAAAAAAAAAAAAAAAAAAAAGCATAAATAAAAAATAAATAAATAATTATAATTGCATAAGTTGATAAAAAATGCTATGCAATAGCTTTACCGCGGCAGTCCCCGAGTGCCACACGTATTTTTTTTGCATAGGATAGCCGAGGATGATCTACAACCGGCCTAGTTTTTACTTCTTCGATTTTGCTTATGTATGTTTTATATAATGATAGTTTTAATTTCAGAACCGTTTAAACCGGTTTTGAAATTTAAAATATTTTTTTTTAATCTGAAACAAAAATTGAAAAAAAAAACTAGGCCGGTTGTGGAATATCCTCAGCTATCCTATGCAAAAAAAAAAAAAAAAAATCACGTAAAAATTTTAAAATTTGAGCGAGATATTTGAAAAGAACGCCCCCATAGACTTCACATTATCATCCGGGTCTTTTTCTGCGTCTAGTGTGCGGCCTTAAAGTTTGCTGGATGCGATAAATTTCCGAAATTTTAAAGCTTAAATGGACAAGTTCTCGCATCCACTAAAGCGGAAATAGACATCGATACCAATCGACATCCTTAAGTTGTTGAAAAGATGAAAATCCTTTAGTATATATTTTGCTCCGGAGGAAAAAATTATCTCTACATATCAATGCAAAATAAAGTGCATAGATATATGTAACAAAATTATCTTTAGATTCAGATTTGGTTACCGGATTAGACACCAGAATGATTTCAGATTTTGTTCATGTAGGATTCCTCGATGTGAATATGACGACACATGGAGCACAGTATACGATTGATTGAAAAGATTCTGGCCAAAAATGAGTCATCAAGGGGTTCCTTGTGGCCGAGTGGTTAAGACACCACGCTGCTAATCTCTTGAGAGCGTAGGAGATTGTGGGTTCGAATCCCACTGGCTCCGTTGCACACACTCTTTATGTGTAGCTCCCGGTTGTACTTTTCTTGTGTCGTAATATTTCCTTGCGCTATTTTGTCCTTGTATGTCCACGAATTTGTAAAATAATATGGATTACGCATTTATGTCTGTGTAGAAATAAAGGATCATTCGGCGTACAATCGAATTCTACCAGGAAATCATCATCAAATTTTATAATAGAAAATGCCTAGCATTGCGATACATTGTTAATAATTTAACTTTTGCTGCATCGTCACTCTATCCCTTTTATGGAATATCTCATACATACACTGTAAAAAAAATTTACCCTTTTGCTGCATCGTCACTCCCCCGCTTTTATAAAATATTTGTCTTTTGACCCATGAGAATGCTCCATGATAGGCTGAAATAATCGTTTTCCATAAAAGCGGTGGAGTGACGATGCAGCAAAAGGGTGAAATTTTTAACAGTTTAGTTGGGACAAAAGCGTCCGTGAAAAAAGTATTTGGGCATCGAATGCTGTCACTCTCTTATAGATGCAGCCAAGTACAGGTTATGATTTTCAGATTCCTCGTCGAATCATCACGGCTCATTTCCGATGCCTTTACTGCATTTATAGGAATTTGATTGCTGTTGTTTATATATTGAATCATAGAGCAATTTTTGTTAAAATCTTTCTTTTTACTTTTTCTGACTGAAGGGGAAGTACTTTTTACTACACTAGAAAAGCATTTTACTATTTATTGATACATGGAGTCATCTTGCTGTTTACTCATATATGGAAGCGCTTTGCCGCGCGCTTATGTGTAAGGACACTTTACTTGAGGCATTGTCACCTTTCGATAACCACTTCCGATGTCCGTACGATTAGATGTTGACTTTAAGATTTCATGAATGCGGTAGTTTTTCGTCGTGCCAGATCTGAAGAAGTTACCACATCCAGAAAACCTAAAGATTCACAACGATACTAACCGATATTGTAAGTGTCTTTTGAAAAGTTCAAAATCAAACAGTGACAAGTAAAGCGAATACATCAGAACTCAGCAAAGTGCGTTCATTAGTAATGCGTTGCAAAGAGCCATCATATGTCAGTACACATAATTATGTATTACGGTATAAATAACTAAAAAGTAGCAAATAAATTGAACTTTTTCAAAAAAATGTATAACCGACTCCAAAGAAAAGCGCTAAAAAGAATTAAATAATTCTATAAAATTCTCTAATGACAAATCGTTATCCAATAACCAGACATTGACTATCATGTACCGGTATAAAACGGTTAAATTTAATATATAGAATTTAATATCCACCAAACATAGATTTTCCAGAGAATATTTTTTACAAGAGATTAATTTACATATTTTTGATTTAATTTTTGAATATATACATATAAAAAGTAATGAATTACTTTTTGAAGTTGGTGCCAAACTATCTTAAGTATAGTAAGAATTGTGAATATATTATGTCTAGTACCATAAAGAAAATGGGGAAATCATTATCGATTATGATTGTTTGGCACCAATTTCAAAAAGTAATTCATTACTTTTTATATGTATATATTCAAAAATTAAATCAAAAATATGTAAATTAATCTCTTGTAAAAAATATTCTCTGGAAAATCTATGTTTGGTGGATATTAAATTCTATATATTAAATTTAACCGTTTTATACCGGTACATGATAGTCAATGTCTGGTTATTGGATAACGATTTGTCATTAGAGAATTTTATAGAATTATTTAATTCTTTTTAGCGCTTTTCTTTGGAGTCGGTTATACATTTTTTTGAAAAAGTTCAATTTATTTCGCCAGTAT